>CAIGQW010056847.1:862895-899778 GCA_903798125.1 Danio choprae | reverse complement strand
AAACACTGTGTGAAAAGATATCCTTGTCTTCTGTGATCCGTGACAGGGGTCTGTTCTGTAGCCAATTGAAAATAAAAGATTAAGAGGGCTAATAATATTAACCTTAAAATAGTTTTTAAAAAAGTAAAAACTGATTTAATTCTAGCCAAAATAAAACAACAATAAGACTTTCTACAGAAGACAAAATATTATTTGTAATACTGTGAAACTTGCTCTTGCTCAGCTAAACATCATTTGGTAAATATTTAAAAAAGAAAAATAATAATAATAATAATAATTTATATATATTATATATATTATTATTTTTACTCATTTATTCATTCATTTTCATTTCGGCTTAGTCCCTTTATTAATCTGGGGTCGCCACAGCGGAATGAACCACCAACTTATCCAGCATATGTTTTACGCAGCGGATGCCCTTCCAGCTGCAACCCAGTACTTGGAAACATCCATACATACTCATTCACATACATAAACTACAACCAATTTAGTTTATTTAATTAATCTATGCAGCATGTCTTTGGACTGTGGGGGGAACCGGAGCGAACACAGGGAGAAAATGCAAACTCCACATATATATATATATTACACATTCAGGAATACATTTGGCAACACTGACATTACTAAGCAAAGGCTCAGAACTTTGTTAGAGCATGCAACATTAATTTCTAAAGAAGCATGGCAATTATTAACAAGATCAACCACTTAAATTCAAGCTAAACAGATGTAAGGTTTTCATGAAAACTGTCAGGTTCTGTTGTTGTGTTCCACGTGCTTCTGTTGTCATCATGTGATCCCTTTGTTCTATTTTCCCGCCATGTGTTGATGTTCATTAGTTTCACCTGTGTTCCTCCCATGTATTATCAGTTCCATTAGCCTTTGTGTATTTATACCCCTTAGTTTGCCTTAATCCCTTGTCTGTTATTGATCGTCATTCCATGTTGTCTTCACCCCATGTCTTTCCTGAGTCTCCTGTGTTTCCAGTGCCCTTAAAGTGAGTGTTTGTAAATCAATTCGTGCATTTTGATAAATCCCGTGTCTCTGTGCCTTCATGTGAGAGCGACCGTGACAAAAACATTCTAGCAACATGTTAAACTTCATAAACGTCATACAATCAGCAATTTAATATATGCTAAAAACATGTTAGCCTTGTTAGAATAATGCTAGGAAAAGCACTTAATCAGCACTACATACACGTTGTGTATATGTTAAAACATGCTAGCATATTATAAACATGGTTCTAGAATTATAACAGCAACATTTACATTTACGCTAGAAATGTTACCATTTAAACAAATACAAAAAAAAACATGTTGCAAATAAACAGCAACATGATGATTAATGCTGGTAAAATACTTTTTTCTTTTTTTCTTCTTTGAGTATGAGATTGAACTTTTACCTTATAAACCTATGTTAAACCTCCTGGCTCACACCAACATAAATGTTAGTTTGAACAAAATTTACAATAAAGTTTATAAATACAATTTTTTTTATCGAATTAGAATTAATAATTACCATGCATGTCTTAAGGGGTTGTTAAAACTGGAAATAAAGAATACTTTATATATATTTATATATATATAATGAAAGAGTGTTCCACTGAAAAATAATTCAACACTGCATACAGTAGCATGAACAATCACTTGTTTACAGACTAAACCTCAGTGTTTTCAACAGGATTCCTGTGGTCTTGAGGCAATATAAGACAGTTATGTTGGCAAAAAGGATGAACAAACCCAACAAATAAGATTGTCACATTATAGTGTTCATAGAGTCGAGCAGAGTAGTTCTTTTTACACTGGCTTGCTGTTTCCTTGGTCTCTACTATTGCTGCAGATGAAAAGAGCCATTGAATTGAATTTCCTCAAAGTCTGCAGGTCATGTTGCAAGTCCATGGGACCACCTACAGATTTGCTAAACCTGCCAGTATATGACATTTATACTTTGAAAATTGTTTATTTTCTCTCTCTACGGGTCTCGGGTCCTTAGGTGTCAGGATGCAAGAGGCTGGAATGCCTTCACAGAGAACAAAAAAGATAAGAGACTCCAGTACTAATGTAGAGATGGAAAATATTTTGACATTCTTCTTTTGTATGCACAAAACTATCAGAAGTGTAGGACGTCTGCTGTATTTTGACAGTCTTTAGGGGAAAAGGAAATTGCTTGGAAAATTGGTTTGATTGTAATGTTTATCTACAGGTAGTTGTTAATCGACCTTTTTAATTGCCACTGTGGAAAGAGTCAGTGTTTAACAGAACAATAAGCTCAGTGTTGTAAAATAAATATATTTTGTTTAATTATTTTGGCCTTCTATTTAAAACTAGCTCTAAACTGTAAGTGCATTACAACTCTGCAAAAGATGTATTTCCCAATAACTGCAAACTGCATTGCTGTAAAATATATTAAAATATTTAATTCATGCTTCAAACAGTGTCCCCATCTGGTCAGTACTATCAAAATGAAAGTGATTGTATGTCCATAAATTTTTATTAAACTTAAGTGTCTAATGTAATGTACTGAATAATGTTTGCTAAAAAAATTTAATAAAATTATAAGTAGTTAATACATTATTGAGAATCTCAATTTAGATTAATTTAGAGAAACTAAAAAATATACCAATATCTTCTGAGCATTTGTGCTTCTATTGTTCAACATCTATTGAACTGAACCAATTGTCTATTGTCTTTCTCTCCGGATGTCATGAAGCATCCCAGATGCAGTATCAGTTGTTACACACAATAACACACTATGTGATAAAGCAATTGATTCTTGCATCGCAACAGCCTTTGTTGAATTACCAAAAGACGCCAAGTCAAACAAATTGTTACAAAATTAGGCTGAAGCCACCATAACACAGCGATACTGTATCAGTCTAAGAACTATTCTATGATTTTAAGGCTGGGACACACTAAGCCAATATCAAAGACTGTCCTGGTTACGTCCTGAAGGAGGAAAAGGAGACGTGTCTAAAGACACTTAGGGAGATTGCTAGATGACCAATCACTCTGAAGAGTAAGAGAATTGGACAATGAATGCCTATGAGTTGGCAGAGCACAGCTTCACAGGTGCTGGTGATTAATCATTAGTAGAGTATAGCCAGCACATGTAGAAGAGTGCTTCAGACTTTGCCGCTGAAGAAGCGGAACACTCAGATATCAGCTGGAGACCCAGCTGCTGTGGCAGCGGAGACACACGTCTCCTTTCCCTCCTTCAGGGAACATGGGTTACGGACGTAACCAGGACGTTCCCTTTCATCTTGATGTGTGTTGATGTGTTGACACTTTGGGAGAGTGTTAGAAATATGCAACAGCAGCAGAGCCCATCACACATTTGGTGAGAAGTTTGCCAAGCACCAAATGCACCAAAAGTGTAACCTTGATTCCAACTTCCTCAGGCCCTATAATTACTATAAAATGGGAATAATTTAGAGGGGGGTTGTATATTTATCTTTTACCTAGCTAAATGTAGTCTAGGGAGTTTAGAAATATGACAGTATGTTGGAGTAGCATGCCAGTGCCAAAGGGGAAGAATGCTGCAGAGGCCACCTGCTACCCAAATGGGGAGACCTGATGACAAAAACATATGGGCTAGCCCTATACAGGGGGAGTGCTACATATAATAAGCTGGTTAGTGGGTAGGAAACACTCCATAACTGAAAGACCCACATGGGATCACCAATGGGGATCTCGCATAGCTGGCACCGATCCCCAGCATGCGGGTAGACCGAGCGGGCATAACAACATCATACTGGGCCAGGCACCCAGCTCTGAATCTGACAAATGAGATCCGTGCAACACTGGTTGACCACGTTGTCAACCATGGCCTGACGCTGAGGGAGGCTGGACTGCGAGTATAGCCAAATCTAAGCCTATACACAGTGGCAAGAGTGATAAGAACATTTCGACTGGAAAATAGGTATTGTATAAATATCACCATATCAAAAAAACATCTGCACGGTTTCAGTAACTGCTTACAGTACTGTATTCTTTGCAGTATCAGCACTTCTGTTACCTTGTCCTGTGAAATTACTGTACTATTGTTTACTGTTTTTATTTATTTTTTTTCTACATGGGATTGAGGGTCAGGAACGACAAGGGGAAAGGCCTCCTATGTTCACAGAACAGCAAGAGAGGGAGATAGTAAACATGGTTTTGGCCAACAATGCTATAACAGCTCCCAGCTAACATTGTCAATAACCATGCCAGTTTCAACGATATCCATCAGGTCTCAATATCAACACTGCATCCTAAAAAAAAACCATGTACAAATGAAGCAAATTTATCGAGTGCCTTTCGAGCGCAATTTGGAAAAGGTGAAACTACTGCGGCATGATTATGCAGAGGTATGTATTCACTTTAGCAGTATGATCTTGCATACTGTCTCATAATGTTTTACTGTACTGTAATATGTAATACTAGATCTACACTGGACTACACAATTTTGCCTGACTGTTCTTCAGGTAGTTTTATGAATAGATGGAAAGAAGATCCAGCATTAGTTTATTTATGTAGATGAGGCTGGGTTCAACCTGACGAGAACACGAAGGAGGGGAAGAAACGTCATTGGCCACAGGGCTATAGTCAATGTCCCAGGGCAACGGGGGGGGGGGGGGGGAAATGTAACACTCAGCCATTACACAGAATAGGGTCCTCCACCGCCATGCTCATATGGGCCCTTACAACACAGCACTCATACTTGCATTCTTGGACCAATTGCACAACATAACAGCAGCAAATTAAATCGATCATATGCAATACATTGTTGTCTGGGACAATGTGCCTTTCCACCACTCTGCTCTGCTTCAGATCTGGTTTCAGCAACATCCACATTTCACCGTCCTATATCTTCCACCATACTCTCCATTCCTCAATCCTATAGAAGAGTTTTTCTTGGCATGGCGGTAGAAGGTATATGATCTCCGTCTCCAGGCTGAGGTACCCCTCATCCAAGCCATGGAGGAGGCCTGTGACCAGATGGAGGTAGCAGCAATACAAGGATGGATTCGTCATTCAAAGTAAATGTGGCAAAACCACTAATATAAGTGCATTTTTGTACAAAACACAAGAGGTAGGCCAAATAGTATCTGGATGTAGCCATGATGCAAGCTGAGATTGCATATCTCAGAGATGCAATGTCAGACACAATGCACTCAATGGAGCTAGTGACGTCACTGTGAGGAGTAGGGTTAGGTGTGGGCATTAAAAAGCTTTGCATGCAGGCCAACTGCACCAGGTCTGCATCCAGACCTCTTTCCAAAAAAGGGAAAAATACAAAAGGTGTGTAATGAAAACTTTAGTTGTTGTAGTTTTACGGTTCCTATATCTGTATTTTGTGGATACTGCCGTTCAAAATGTCTGTGTTTTGCTTCATAGTGGCGTTTTCACATTTCCACTCTTTACAACTCCAATTGTCTCATTACAAATCAAGCAGAATGGCTTTGTGCTAGCTTGTGGCAAAATAAACGCATACTTATCCATCCATTCAACTTTGAACTGTTGATTGTCTTCATCCACTCAAATGATTACTTTTCTGCAGTGTGTTAAAACAGATGTGCACGCGCGATTAGCCGCTTGATCACGTGAATCCTCTTATGATCACTGCATGTCAAGACAACAGAGTCACGCGAGAACTTTATTTTGCCTTCAATTTTATTTGGGCTCGTATTTTTTTTAACAAAAATACAAACAACCAAACTATTGTTTTACAAGGTTTATGCATTTATCAATTAAGGAAATCCACAATTTGAATCCTTTACGCATGGTCTTGCAATACAAAATGGAGTCGGGTCTGGATTGAATACCCTCACAGTCCAGATTCGGACCGGAGCCCTGGCCTAAAACAAGTGCTGAATTCATCTTTCTCTGGCTCAGAGCCAAAGCGCAAAAATTTAAATCTGGCAATTATTTGCAAATATATTGACACCAATAAAAATAACAACACAATATCTACACTATGTATGAACATCGTCCCTATGATATGAATATAAAATTCAAGAAAATAAGCTCTTACCTTCCTTTTATGTTTTCTTTCAACATGTTGTTCTAGTCAGTAGAAGTGACTTGCAAAAATCTCTTTGATTTTCTTAAGCAAAACTAATTATTGCTGATTTTGAAGACATTGTCCTAGACCTAGCCATGCATTGTGGGATATGGATATTTATGGGTAAACATGCTACTGCTGCCTGCCAGTGCGGTGCCATAAATAAATGCTGGCAGCCAGAGAGTTCATTAAATTCTTGTTATAATTTCATGCTGTTATTTATTAATCTCTTTATTTGTGTTGTGGATGATGTGGACTCGACTCTTCTCGTGATATTTTCAGAGTCCAAAATATTCAAGTCCGAGTCAAGTCCGAGAACAAGTTCACCCAGTCCGTGACAAGTCCAAATCCAATCGAGTTCAAGTCCAATTTCGAGTACCCAAACACTAGGCATTAACTATACAGTGGGCCAACGTCTGTTTTAATACAGCACTTCCCTTCTGCCGACCACCGTAACAGACAAAGAGCTGCTCAGAAGATCTAATGTTCTGAGTGTGGTCCACATAACAGCGCACAGTGCAAACAGGACACAGCAGTAAAAGCGGTGTATCTTCCTCCTCCGAGGGCAGCATTTGCAGGTTTACCACATGGTCTCTAAAGGGAGTGGCAGGAACATTTGGCACGGAGGCCATCCCGAATTCTGGGCACAATTCACGGCTATGCTCCAGCTTATCCTGAAAGGACCTGTCTTCATGCACAGAATTCTCAAGGATACTGAGTCAAGTGGCTGAGTCAGCATCAGTAAATAATAAAATAAAGAAAATAATTAGCGTAGCTGCTGTTCATAGTGTATTTAAACGAGATGCAAAAATGGATTTTCATAGATGAAAATAGCAGTTATATAAACAAACATGTAAAGCACATGAGAGTTTCTAACACAATGTGCATTAAGACAGGAGGAGTGTGTTCTACAGGTGGTTCTCAAGCCAGCTCACCTGTGTGGAGCACACTCATGCATCATACCGTTATGCGATGCATTGAGTGTCATTAATCTAGTTTTAAACTGAAAGAGTGTGTCTGAACCTCGGACTTTATCAAGAAGGCTATTCCAGAGTTTAGGAGCCATAAATGACAAGGCTCTACCTCCTTTACTCGACTTTGCTATTCTAGGTACTACCAGAAGCCCTGAGTTTTGAGATCTTAAAGAACGGGTTGGATTGTAGCGAGACAGAAGCTTGGTTAGATAAACAGGAGCTAGATTATTTAAAGCTTTATAGGTAAGAAGCAATATTTTGAAATCAATACGGAACTTAACAGGCAGCCAGTGTAAGGAGGATAAAATTGGGGTGATATGATCATATTTTGTAGACCTGGTAAGAACTCTGGCAGCTGCATTTTGTAATAGCTGAAGTTTATTAATAGAGGATGCTGGGCAACCAGCAAACAGAGCATTATAGTAATCCAGCCTAGAAGTCATAAAAGCATGAACTAGCTTTTCTGCATCTGAGATGGATAGCATATTTCGGATCGATAGCGATATTTCTCTGATGTCTCATCTGGTTTTGTTGAAATATATAATTGGGTATCATCTGCATAGCAGTGAAAGCTGATCCCATGTTTTCTAATAATGTCTCCCAGGGGTAGCATGTATATCGTAAACAGCAAAACTGATTCTTGAGGCACCCCATACTTTACTGGCCTGACTTGTGAAAGCTGTCCATTTATATTCACAAACTGGTATGAGGATATTGTGGTCGATGGTGTCAAATGCAGCAATGAGATCAAGTAAGACTAATAACGAGATGCACCCTTGGTCAGCAGATAAGAGTAAATCGTTGGGTATTTTCACTAATGCGGTTTCTGTACTGTGATTAGACCTGAAACCTGACTAAATCACTTCAAAACATTGTTCATCTGCAAAAAGGAGCATAATTGGGCAGCAACTACTTTTTCTAGTATTTTAGACATACATGGAAGATTTGAAATAGGCCTATAATTAGCTAAGTTGCTGGGGTCCAGTTGTGGTTTCTTAATAATAGGCTTAATAACAGCTAGCTTAAAAGGATTTGGAACATGGCCTAAAGATAAAGAAGAGTTAATAACATTAAGAAGAGGTTCTCCTACTACAGGTAGCAACTCTTTCAGTAATTTTGTTGAAATTGTCTCTAACATACATGTAGCTGGTTTAGAACAACTTATAAGTTTATCTAGCTCTTCCTGTTCTATCATTTTGAAGCACTGTAGATTATTTTGATTCAGTGGAATGTTTAATGAATCTGAAGTATAATGTTGTGCAGAAAGTTTAACATCTTTTATTTTCTGTCTGAAGCCTTCTACATTATTACTGGAAAAAAATCATGAAGTCATCACTACTAATTTGTGGTAGGATATTTTGTTCCAAAGATGACCGATTATTTGTTAATTTACCAAAGGTGTTAAATAAGAATCTATGATTGTTATGATTATTTTCTATCAGTTTGCGGAGGTGCTCCACCCTGGCGGATTTTAGAGCCCTCCTATAGCTGGACATACTATCTTTGTACGCGATTCTAAAGACCTCTAGTTTATTTTTTTTCCACTTACGTTCCAGGGCACGGGTTGCTGTTTTGAGAGCGCGAGTATGACCATGGTGTAGATTTATTCTCTCTAGTCTTTTTTAATTTGATGGGTACCACAGTATTTAGTGTGTTAGTAAAGACAGCATCCATACTGCTGGTTACTACATCAAGGTCATTTGCATTTGTGGGTGCATTTAGAAATAGAGAAAGATCAGGTAAATTCATCTTTAGTGGATGGGACGATAGTTCTACCAGGGCGATATATCTGTGCAGGTCTGCTAATTTCAGGTAAACAAAGTTTATATAATAAGAGGTTTTGGTCTGTTATATCATCACTTTGTGATATAACGTCTACATCAATTACCACAATTCCATGGGACAAAATTAGATCTAATGTATGCTTTAAGCGGTAGGTAGGACCAACAACGTATCATTAGTGTCATGTATGTGGATGTTAAAGTCAGTTTTAACTAGCAAGTCAGAAATAAAATCAGAAAACTCTTTTAGAAAATTGACATAGGGTCCTGGGGGTCTATATATGGTGATTAAAGCGAGAGATAACATCTGGGTTTTTTTTCATAATATCCGGAAGCATAACATTAAGTGCCAATACTTCAAAAGAGCTAAACATAAGTCAGTTTCTCTGATTAACGTTAAGAATCTCACTAAAGATTGATGCAACTCCACCACCATGACCAGTCTGACGAGCCACATGTTTATATAAGAATCCTGAAGGACTTGCTTCATTTAAACTAATAAAGTCATTTTGTTTCAGCCAGGTTTCAGTGAGACAGAGTGCATTAAGATTATTGTCTGTTATTATTTCATTTATGACAAGTGCTTTAGGTGCTAGTGACCTGATGTTTAGGAGACCAATCTTTATCTCGGCGGTAAGTAGGTAGTGGTCCAGATATGATGATCTGTGTGGCGGGCGAGGTGCGTCAAACCGTCTCGAACCGTCTGAATTCCCTCTTCAGGATCTCTGTCTGCCGCAGCCTGGTGTCGTTCATCCCCACATGGAGGACGACAGCTCCGATGCTCTCACCAGCGCTCAGGATAGCGGGTACCTTAGCAGAAACATCCTTAACAAGAGCACCGGGAAAGCAGTGAGTCCATACGTTGTTACCTTTAGTGGAAACAGTGTGGACGTGGCGAATGATGAATGAGGAGTCAGCGATGACTGCCACATCTCGCGGAGGGGGGCAAAGCAGTTCTCCGTGGGGATCTCGAACACAGGAGGGGGAGACATTCTGCCCCGAGACTTAGTTTGCACCTTACACGGCTACACCCAGGGGCCACGGTAGCCGGGTGCCAGAGTGATCGACCCCTGGACAAACTGCGTCCTCGGTGCATTGGGCCTGGACAGAGAAACCCACGGGGTTAAGGTGGACGGAGTGTTAAGATTGTATCGCACACTTACCTCAGATGAGCGAGCCGCAGTCCGGAAAACATCAAGCAGGGCCGTTGTTTCTGGAGCTGTCCTCGCTTCATCTTGAGATCGCGGATCTGGATTTCCACTGCTTCCAGGTCCAGCTCCAACGCCTCCCCCGTTCCTTCTCCTGCACTCAAGGATAGACACACAAGCGTATGTGTGTATTTTATGATAAAAAATTGTGATAAGAAATTGCGAATCTACACGACGAACACACAACGAGGCAACCGTAACAGCAACAATGACATCACCCGAGCATGCGTTGTGTCACTACAGAGAGATCCCAAGAGACCATGGGAGGGGGGCGGGATGGATTTAAATGCCTTGCACCTCTGAGGAACCAGACTATTAAGATATGCTTTCTAAGCATGCTGCCATCTACCTCATCACGGTGAGCGAAGATGGCAGCAACATAAACTTTCAGTGTGGAAGGTGACAGCCTACGCTCCAGCTTATACTGAAGGGAGGATAACACAATACTAACCTGGCATGTTCGGGGCTCTTGTCGAGAAGCGCAGCAAATAGACTCCACTTTAGGGCATAGGCATGCCTCGTAGAGGGTGCTCTAGCCTGAGTGATGCTGTTAACCACCAATGCAAGTAGGTCACCTAAGTCCAGAAATCTGGACATGGGTGCCGGAGGGTGCCCTGTACCTGAAACAGGATGTCCTCCCTCAGGGGAATACACCAGGGAAGGGTCGTCACGAGAAGAGTGAGTTTGAAAACCCAGGTCTGGTTGGGCCAGAGGGGTGCAACTAACAGAACCTGCTCCTTGTCCTTCCTGACTTTGCACAATGTCTGTGCGAGTAGGCTGTGCCAGCGCATCCATGCCGAGGGGGGCCTTGCTCAGGGAATAAAACAACTGGCAATGGGTTTTTTCGTGGGAAGTAAAAATTTTAACCTGGGCTTCCCCGAAGAGTCTCCATTCTCCCAGTTGAGTAAGCTGCCATCAGAGCACATCAGCTGCACAATTGAGCTCACCTGGTTTGTGAATGGGGAGCAGAGGAGCAAAGACTCCAAAGGAGCAGATGGCAAGTGAGACCTGTAATGGGAGTGTATACCGCCAATACGGTTATTATAGAAAAGCAAGGTCCTTCCAAGGGCTCAGAGTTTGGTGACAACTGGGTGTTGGTCACCCGGTGTGCTCACGCGCCATGCCCATAGGGAACCTGATCGTGAAGCCAATGCTGAAGTGGTCTCATATGAAGCAATTCAAGTGAATAATCAATTGATTGCCCGACTCCCCGTGAGCTGCTAAGACATACTCCATGAGTTTGGTGAAAGTCTGCAAAGACAGGGGCATTCACACTCCTCCATGACCACCACAGCAGCTGCTCAGGATACGGCCTGGTCCAGGATTATGGAAACCTCAGGAATAATAAAAACAGACTAAAATAAGCGCAGATGCCGTTCAAATTATAATATCTTTTGGGAAGTGTTCCCGGCTCTGGTTGCTGGAAATAACAATCTATAGACTAACAATCCTTTAGAGGATTTGGATTTCAAAAGCATTTGAGTTTTATGTGTATGCTAATGCAAAGAGATCTGTCTTTAATCTAGTTGTAAAGTAACTGTGTGTCTGCTTCCCGAACTGTCCTAGGAAGGCTGTTCCAGAGTTTAAGTTCTAGATATGAGAAAGATCTACCGCCTACAGTTGATTTTGATATTCTAGGAATAATCGGTTGTCCAGAATTAATTGAGCGTAGTGGGCGTGAGGAGCTATAAAACACCAGGAGCTCCCTCAAATACTGGGGAGCTAAGCTGTTCAGGGCTTAGTAGGTAGTCAATATTTTTTTTAATTTATACGATATTTAATAGGTAGCCAATGCAATGATGAAAGAACTGGACTAATATGATCATATTTCTTTGTTCTAGAAAGCACTCTAGCAGCTGCTTTTTGAACTAGCAGAAGTTTGTTAATTAGGCCAACCGCCTAGTAACACATTACAATAGTCTAACCGAGAGGTCATGAAAACATGAATAAGCTTTTCCGCTTCAGACATTGATAGCATATGTCGACTTTTGGCAACATTTTAATATGAAAAAATGCAGTTTTACAGATGCTTGAATTCTGGCCTCCCAACGACAGGTTGCTATCAAAAATCACCCCCAAATTTTTGACTGAAGATGAGGACTGAATTAAGAATCCATCAAGGGTTAGACAATGTTTTAGGTTTTTGTGTCCAATAAGCAAGACCTCCATTTTATCAGAATTTAGTAATAAGTTAATAGTCATCCAATTTTTTATATCAGCTATACATTCTGTTAATTTTGTAAATTTATACAAATTATCAGGTTGAGAGGAGATATAAAGTTGTGTATCATCCACATAACAGTGGAAGCTAACTCCATGTTTTTAATGATATCGCCTAGCGGTAGCATATATAGTGTGAAAAGTAAGGGACCTAGAACTGAGCCTTGTGGTACCTGACAGTGTACTCAAATTGATAATGTTCAGATAGATAAGACCTGAACCAGGCCAATGCAGTTCCTGTAATACCAACATAATTTTCAAGCCTATCAAGGAGAAAATTATGACCGATTGTATCAAATGCAGCACTAGTTAGTTGAGCAGAAGACAGGTTTGAAATGGGTCTATAAATTACTAATTCTTTGGGATCAAGCTGTGGTTTTTTAATAAGAGGCTTAATGACAGCTAGTTTAAAAGTTTTAGGAACATATCCTAAATGTACGGATGAATTCAAAACGTTAAGAACAGGTTCAGAAACTTCTGAAAACAATTGTTTTAATAATTTGGTCGGTACAGAATCTAGCATAGACGTTGTTGATTTGGATGAATTTATCAGTTTAGACCAAAGGTGTCAATTCCCGTTCCTGGAGGGCCGCAGCTCTGCACAGTTTAGTTCCAACCCTGCTTCAACACCCTTACCTGTAGGTTTCAAACAAGCCTGAAGGACTCAATTAGTTTGATCAGGTGTGTTTAATTAGGGTTGGAACTAAACTGTGCAGAGCTGCAGCCCTCCAGGAACTGGAATTGACACCTGCGGTTTAGACAGTTCTTCCGCACCTACTGCTGAAAAAGTTTGAAGTTTATCCATTAACGGTCTACAGTGCTCTAATTGGGACAATGCTGTAGGAGGCAGATTAATTGTGCTTATTTTTTCTCTGATATCATCAATCTTGCATGTGAAAAAAATCATAAAGTCATTACTGTTGGGTTGAGAAATGCATGGTGATGCTTTATTTTTAGTTAGATTGGCTACCGTGTTAATTAGGACCCTAGAATTGTGTTTATTTTCTTCTATCAAAGTTGAAAAATAAGCAGATCTGGAGACTTAAAAGCTTTTCTAAAGTTAAGTATACTTTCTTTCCAGGCCAGATGAAAAACCTCTAGTTTTGATTTTTTTCATCTACGTTCCATTTTCCGGGCTCATTGTGCTCATTGTGCGATGGCGTCAGATTTTTTTTCCTTAATCTTTAAGAATAATGGAGCAACTATGTCTAACGTGCTAGAAAGGACAGAATCAATAGTTTTAGTTGCAGTGTCAAGCTCTTCTAGGCTGCCTGGAATGCTATGGAAATTAGGAAGATCAGGTAGGTTACTGAATTCATCTTTAGTGCTAGCGGTGATCGTTCTACCATATTTATACATAGAAGATGATTTTGTAGACCTATCAATGCACAAAAAACAAGAGATTAAATAGTGATCTGAAAATCACTCAGCTGCACAACTTCAACATTATCAATATCGATACCATGTGATAATATTAGGTCTAAGGTATGATTATGCCGATGAGTAGGCCCTGAGACGTGCTGTTTCACTCCAACAGAGCCTAGTATGTCTAAGAAGGCCAGACTTAAAGCATATTTTTCATTATCTATATGATTATTAAAATCACCAACAATTAAAATGTTATCTGTGGCCAGAACTATTTTAGATAAGAAATCAGCTAATTCTTTTGTCAAGTCGGTATGGTGCCCTGGAGGCCTATATACAGTTGCCAATATAAATTTAGATTGAAATGTATCGTTTAAATTGCACACTGAAATAAACAACACTATTACTTCAAATTAATTATATTTAAAGTCAGATCGCTGAGTAACAAATATTACTTTATATAATGCCAACGCCTCCAACTTTGCCTTTAAGACGTGGCTCGTGTTTATAATGATATACTTCAGGTGAAGATTCGTTTAGAGTCATGTAATCATCTGGTTTTAGCCAGGTTTCTGTTAGACAAAGTGCATCTAGCTTTAGATCAGTTATCAAATCATTAACAAAAAGAGTTTTAGAGAAGAGTGATATAATGTTCAATAATCCAAGTTTTATCTTTTGATTACCTTTATTTTTTTATTTGATGAACATCAAGGCAAGGCAAGGCAAGTTTATTTATATAGCACATTTCATACACAGTGGTAATTCAAAGTGCTTTACATAAACAGGAATAAAAGAGACAAGTATAAAAAAAAAAAAAATAAAAATAAAATAATAATAATAATATGAAAACAGATAAAAACAGATTAAAATGTGTTAAAACAGGTTATAAAAGAATGAAAAAGAAAAGAAAGACATAATAGTGCAATCTGTCGGACGTAGCACAGTGCTCATTCAGTAAAGGCACAGCTAAACAGATATGTTTTAAGTCTGGATTTGAATGTACCTAACGTTGGAGCACATCTGATCATTTCTGGAAGCTGATTCCAGCAGCGGGGGGCGCAGTAGCTGAAGGCGGATTCACCCTGCTTTGACTGAACTCTTGGAATTTCTAGTTTATATGATCCTAAAGATCTGAGTGATCTGTTAGGTTTGTATTCAGTGAGCATATCTGTAATGTATTGAGGTCCTAGGCCATTTAGTGATTTATAGACAAGAAGTAATATTTTGAAATCTATTCTGAATGTAACTGGGAGCCAGTGTAGAGACCTGAGGACAGGTGAGATGTGCTCTGATTTTCTGGTTCTGGTCAGAATCCTGGCAGCAGCGTTCTGGATGAGCTGCAACTGTCTGACTGTCTTTTTGGGAAGGCCAGTGAGGAGGCCGTTACAGTAATCCACCCTGCTGCTGATAAAAGCATGAACAAGTTTCTCTAAGTCCTCACTGGAAACAAAGCATCTAATTCTTGCAATGTTTTTGAGATGATATTAGCTTAGCTTAGCTTAGCTTATCAATTAGCTTAGTCTCTATATCAGAGGTCGCCACAACAGAATGAACCGCCAACTATTCCAGCATATGTTTTACAGTGGATGCCCTTCCAGCTGCAACCTAGTACTGGGAAACATCCATACACACACATTCATTCACACACACACACACACACACACACACACACACACACACACACTCATACACTAAGGCCAATTTATTCATTCATTTATTCATTTTCATTTCGGCTTAGTCCCTTTATTAATCTGGGGTCGCCACAGCGGAATGAACCGCCAACTTATCCAGCATATGTTTTACACAGCGGATGCTCTTTCAGCTGCAACCCATCTCTGGGAAACATCCATACACACCCTTACACCATGGACAATTTAGCTTACCCAATTCACCTATACCACATGTCTTTGGACTTGTGGGGGAAACCGGAGCACCCGGAGGAAACCCACACGAACATGGGGGGAAAATGGCAAACTCTACACAGAAATGCCAACTGGCCCAGCCGGGACTCAAACCAGCAGCCTTCTTGCCGTGAGGCGACAGTACTAGCCACTGAGCCATCATGCCAACCCGCCACGCCACTGTATATTTTATCCCCAAATTTTGTTTAACAGAAAGATTTTTTTTTAAGAACACATTTCTAAACATAATTGTTTTTATAACTAATTTCTAATAACTGTTTTCTTTTATCTCTGCCATTATAACAGTACATAATATTTTACTAGATATTTTTCAAGATACTAGTATTCACCTTAAAGTGCAATTTAAAGGTTTGGTAGCACTTTATTTTGATGGTCCCTATTGCACATTCTGTTGACTAAAAGTTGCTTTGCAACTACATGCCAATTACTTCAATTACTGCTTAATATCTGCTGATACTGCTTCTTCAACAGACATTTAACTGACCATAAGAAACTTTGCAAGTACATGTCAATTTACATTAACCCTAACCCCAACCTAACAGTCAACTTATAATCTATTGAGAATTAGTTGGCATGTAACCTAAATTCAATTAGGTTAATTAGTTAATTAGGTTATCTAGGTTATGCTACTATTGATCTTGAAATTATTTAAAAAAAATAAAACTGCTTTAATTCCAGTCAAAATAAAACAAAGACTTTCTCCAGAAGAAAAAATATATATTATAAGAAATACTGTGAAAAATGTCTTACCCTGTTAAACATACTTCAACTGTAGATGACCTCATAGTAAACACACTCGAATAAAACCCACAAAACTTTTGTTTTCCAATTCTAAAGATGAATCTCCCTGAAAATAAGTTCCCTTTGCCAAGTCTACTGGCAACTAGGCAAAAACCTCAATGCTATTTTTCAACTCCGCTCATATTGCAATAAACATGCA
The DNA here is from genome assembly GCA_903798125.1 of Danio choprae. Lineage (NCBI taxonomy): Eukaryota > Metazoa > Chordata > Actinopteri > Cypriniformes > Danionidae > Danio > Danio choprae. The sequence goes on along the minus strand of CAIGQW010056847.1, from coordinate 883,329 downwards.
GACATTCCTATTAAGATACAACCATGTGTGAGTCGTGCTGTGAATTTCAAGTCCACTGCTGTCTTAAAGTGTGCCTTTTTTTCTACGAAAGGCTGCTACAATCCTATTATCCATTTATGACCCCTCTTTTCTGCCATGTCAGGATCAGGCTTTGATAGCAGCAAAAAGCATTTTCCACAACAGATGTACATTAATGGGTGTTCCTGGTGCCAATACCATTCTCTTTAGTCCAGCTGGATCTGAAGAGGGAAATGGGCCTATTAATTAGACAAATTATAGTTCAGTCACATGAGATTTTATATCCGTGGTTCAGTACTATGATGGCATGTGTGGAAGTATGTGAATAGCCAAATAAGAGATCATGACATTGAATACATTAGAAACAAATTGTTCAGCATGCAGTTAATGGTGATAGTTCAAGACTGCAATGTGGTATTTGTGGTCAAAGACTATACGCATTGTTTGACATTTACTGTACAATATCAGTATTATCATAGCTTTTAAATCATACATATTATACAGTGGATGCATAATTAATAAATACAATGCATTACATAATACCTAATTAAAATCTAAAGAAAACAATGCTATATATTATTATGTTATTATGTGTAAATGTTATAATTATTATGTTTGAATTATTCCTCGGTTATTCATTCATTCCTTTTTGCTTCGGCTTTATTAGTCGCTTTATTAATCAGGGGTTGCCACAGCGGAATGAACTGCCAACTTATCCAGTATATGTTACACAGCTGCCTTTCTAGCTACAGCCCAATACTGGGAAACATCCATACCGGGCTGGCTGCAGTACAAGTCATAAACCCCGCCACCTTCATGTTAATGAAAGAGACTTGAGCACAAATTTAAAAATTAATTACACTTGCAATAAAATTTCACGAAAGATGGTTTTGGTCAATTTAGGCGCTGGTTATCAAGCTAATATAGGTTCAGATGTTCATTTTTGTAAAGAGTATGTTTTTAGCCAGTAATTTAATGCTATAAAAACGGGGCGTGCCATCATGATTGACAGCTTCTCTAAGCAGATGGTCTGAGCTTCGGGAGGAGATTGAAGTATCAATGTTTGATTTTTGTGTTTGTTATATTGTTGGCTCTAGGAGTCGCTGTGAAAAGGTAGGGCAAGAGAGTTTTGAGAAAGTGAAAAGGTGTACGGTGGTGACAGTTGAATGTGGATTAAAAAGAATTCACTTGAGTTACTACAGTCGTGGTCAAATGTTTTGAAAATTACGTAAATATTGGAAATCGGAAAAGTTGCTGCTTAAGTTTTTATAATAGCAATTTGCATATACTCCAGAATGTTATGAAGTGTGATCAGATGAATTGCATAGTCCTTCTTTGCCATGAAACGTAACTTAATCCTGAAAAAAACGTTCCAGTGCATTTTTTTGGTGTCATTAAAGGACCTGCTGAGATCATTTCAGTAATCATCTTGTTAACTCAGGTGAGAATGTTGACGAGCACAAGGCTGGAGATCATCATGGCAGGCTGATTGGGTTAGAATGGCAGACTTGACATGTTAAAAGTCTGATGCTAAAAGGGTGATGCTTGAAATTATTGTTCTTCTATTGTTAACCATGGTGACCTGCAAAGAAACATGTGCAGCCATCATTGCGTTGCATAAAATTGCATAAAAAGATTGCACTTAAATCAACAATTTATAGGATCATCAAGAACTTCAAGAAAAGAGGTTCACTTCTTGTTAAGAAGGCTTCAGGGCATCCAAGAAGTCCAGCAAGGGCCAGGATCATCTCCTAAATAGGATTCAGCTGTGGGATCGATTGTTTGCGGCATCTGGAAAAAGGCTCCGATTGTTTGAGGCATCTGGAAAAAGGCTTGTCCGGAGAAGAAAAGGTGAGTGCTACCATCAGTCCTGTGTCATGACAACAGTAAAGCATCCTGAGACCATTCATGTGTGGGGTTGCTTCTCATCCAAGGGAGTGGGCTCACTCACAATTTTGCCCAAAAACACAGCCATGAATAAAGAATGGTACCAAAACACCCTCCAACAGCAACTTCTTTCAACAATTCAACAACAGTTTGGTGAAGAACAATGCATTTTCCAGCACGATGGAGCACCGTGCCATAAGGCAAAAGTGATATCTAAGTGGCTCAGGGACCAAAACATTGACATTTTGGGTCCATGGCCTAGAAACTCCCCAGATCTTAATCCCATTGAGAACTTGTGGTCAATCCACAAGAGGCAGGTGGACAAACAAAAACCCACTAATTCTGACAAACTCCAAGAAGTGATTATGAAAGAATAAGTTGCTATCAGTCAAGATTTGTCCCAGAAGTTGATTGAGAGCATGCTCAGTCGAATTGAAGAGGTCCTGAAAAAGAAGGGCCAACACTGGAAAAACTGACTCTTTGCATAAATGTCATGTAATTCTCGATAAATGCCATTGAAACGTATGAAGTGCTTGTAATTATATTTCAGTACATCACAGAAACAACTGAAACAAAGATCTAAAAGCAGTTTAGCAGCAAACTTTGTGAAAACTAATATTTGTGTCATTCTCAAAACATTTGGCCACGACTGTACATCTGCCTCGTGTTGATTAATACACTTAGTGGACATAACAAATTGGCGACGAGAATGCTGAACGTCTGCACAAAGTATTGATAAAGTATGGCTGCAATTAATGCTCCGTTCCCAAACCCCTTTCTTCCTTGCACGGGAGAGCCAGCCATACCATTTTCAACATGGGAGAAAATGTTCCGCAACTACTTACTACTGATTAAGGCGACTGGTGATGAGTGGCCGGAGGCATGAAAATGGGCTCCTTTACTTCACTGCCTTGGAACTGAGGAGCAACAGATTTTCTACACTCTTCCTTCACAGATGACACTCTGGACTCTGTGATTGTTGCATTACAGAATCACTTTAACCCTAAAATCAACATTGTAGTGGAGAGCATTTCGCAAACATACTTAAGCCCCAGGAAAATCTGTTATATATTACTGTAGCAAAGTTCGGTATGATTGTGAGAAGAAGAAGACAGGGACGGCGATATGAGGTCAGTACTAATCTTTTTTTTTTTCCTCACACCACACGTGCAGCTGTGTGTGTTTGTGGTTCGCTCTCCTCTCCCGACTGCTCCTTCTGCTCTCCTTAAGAAGGGTGTCTCTCCGGACCAATCACTAGAACAAACAGGTGTTATTCATTGTTTCTGATTGACCCGCTGACTAGCCGCCGGGCTCCGAACATGCTATCCCCCCTAATTGGGCATTCAATCATGCTTACCTCTCCACATACCCCCACCGCTCGTCTCAGGCTGGGGAGCCGTCCAGCCTGCAGCCCCCCCACCCCCACCCCGCCCTGGAGAGGAAGTCGGCTACAGTCATCTGTGCACCCGGCCTGTGGACCACCTTGAATTTAAAAGGCTGTAATGCCAGATACCAACGGGTAATCCGCGCGTTGGTATCCTTTATGTGGTGGAGCCACTGGAGAGGAGCATGATCCGAACAGAGGACGAATTCTCTGCCCAGGAGGTAATAGCGAAGAATGAGAACGCCCCACCGAATTGCTAAGCACTCCTTCTCTATGGTGCTGTACTTAGCCTCACTCTTGCTGAGTTTGCGGCTAATGTACAGCACCGGCCGCTCCACTCCTGCCACCTCCTGGGAGAGAACCGCCCCCAGGCCCTGATCGGACACATCCGTCTGTAAAATAAAAGGGAGAGCAAAATCAGGAGCGTGCAATAGCGGCCCCCCACAAAGTATAGATTTTACCTTGGTGAAGGCCTGTTGGCACTGCTCTGACCATTTTTTAGTGCGATCAGTCAATGAGCTGACGAGGGCCCAATAATTAGGAACAAAACGCCTATAATACCCTGCCAGTCCCAAAAACTGTCTCACCTCCTTTTTGGTCATTCTGAGCCTTAAGCAAATGCTCCGTAGAGAGCCGCCCCAGTGTGTGGAGTTTTGCTCCAAGGTCAAGAATATATTGAATTTCATTCTTGCTGTTTGAAGGCTTGTCCTCCCAAGCTTCTCTAATGACATCCAAAACCCTGCGGGGCTGTCTGCCGTAGAATCGCTCGAAGGGGGAAAACCCCGTGGAGGCTTGCGGAACCTCCCGCAAAGTGAATAACAAGGGCTCTAACCACTTATCCCAATTTTTCACGTCTTCGTGAACGAATTTACAGATCATAGATTTAAGCGTGCGATTAAATCATTCCACCAGCCCATCTGTTTGTGGGTGATAGACGCTGGTGCGAATCGACTTAATGCCCAGCAATCCGTAAAGTTTGCGCATGGTGCGTGACATGAACGCGGTGCCTTGGTCAGTGAGAATCTCCTTGGGGATTCCAACTTGGGAGATTATACGAAACAGAGCTTCTGCAACACTCTTTGCTGAGATGTTACGAAGAGCTACTGCTTCCGGGTACCGGTTTGCATAATCCACTAGGACTAATGCAAGCCGGTGCCTGCGTGCGGATCGCTCTAATGGCCCGATGAGATCCATACCAATTCTCTCGAAGCGGATCTCAATCACCGGTAGAGGGCGCAATGGCGCTTTTGGGGTGGCCGGTGGGTTTACCAGCTGACATTCACGGCATGCAGCGCACCATCTGCTGACATCCCCGTGAATGCCCGGCCCAAAAAAATTGGGCCATGAGGCGATTTAGTGTGGCCATCTGACCTAAATGCCCGGCCATAGGATTAGAATGAGCCGCCTGGAAAAGCATTTCCTGACGGCTCTTCGGTACTAATAATTGGGTTGTATCTTCTTTTGTTTGAGCGTCTTGGATCACTCGGTACACCCTGTCATCAATAATCGAAAAATATGGATAGGAGAGGGGCCGATCAGGCTGGAGGTTTTGCCCATCTATGACCTGCACTCTTTCGAGTACATGTCTCAGCGTGTCGTCACGCGACTGTTCCAGGGGAAAGTCTTTGCACCGGTAAATTCCCGGCCCTCGCCCTGAGTCAGCGCGTGATGGCATTGCTTGGCATTCCCCCAGCTGAGCGACCCGCCCCCTATCCAGCGATTTATTCTTCCAAAAAACCTGCACATAAGACTCCTAATAATCTATTAAATCCAGGCCAATTGGTTCCCAGAATTAGTGGGTGTTTGAGGTGCGGGTTAACCGCTACCTCGACGCTATGCTTTTTACCCCTGAATTGGATATCTACAGCCGTTAGTGGGTAGTGAATTACATCCCTGTGCACACACCTCACCCTTACCGTGCGTCTCGTATCTTGAAGCAGGCTTTGGTGGATGGAGGTCTGGTTACACCCCGAATCCACCAAAGCTTGATATGTACCCCCTTTCATACTCACAGGTATCTGGTATAACCCGTCACGATGGGGGGCAATTGTTGGCGCAGCAGGGATGCGGATTAATACACTTCCTTAACGGAGTGATTTTTTTTGTGCATCGTCCTCGCCCCTGCGTCAGCCCAGACCTTCCCACTATACCCCTGGTGCCAACGGGACTAACCGAAGAGAGAGACATGGTGCTGTCTGAGAAGCAGCCAGGGGTCGATACTCCACCCCTCCGTCCTGATAGGCGCCTCCCTTCAGAGGAACCTGCGGGGGATCCGCCTCAGTGCACCGCCGTCTGGGTGCTGGTGTGGGCGGTCTCCGCACTCTGGGCCTAGGAAATGGATGGGGGAGAGACAGAGAAAGAGGGGGAGAAGAGAGAGTGGTTATATCGCCGACCCTGGACCTCGCCACCAGGTGATCCGCCAGCCGGATGGCCGTTTCCAGATCCTCGGGCTGGTGGCACTGGACCCACTTCGATGTTCGGGAGGGGAGGCGGGCGATTAACTGCTCTAGCGCCACGGCATCCATGATCTGGGTGATGGTCCGGCCATACTGTAACAGCCATATGCGGCAGGCATCATGGAGCTGCTGGGCGAACACAAAGGGCCGGCTGCATTTCCATCCATTCCATCGAACAGAAGAGCTGGCGTTGCTCCTCCGGGTTGTGGCCAACCGGCTGGAGAATGGCTCGCTTCAGGTCGTCATACTCCACAAGATTCTGGGTCGGTAAGTGCTGTGCGGCGAGTTGGGCTTTGCCCGACAACAGCAGGATAATTCTTACCGACCACTAGGCCCACGGCCAGCCACACACCTCCGACATCTTCAAGAGACCCAGGAAAGCTTCCGGGTCGTCCTGGAACACCATTTTGCAAAAGGTAATGGGATTTGCTCGCTGGGCCTCCATGAGGACTTGGAACCGTTGATTCTGTTCCTTCTTCAGTTCCACCAGCGTGATGGAGTGGTCATTCTGGCAGTGAGGCTTCTTCTCCTTCCTGGGTTTCGGCACCACTGTAGCAAAGTTCATTAGGATTGTGGGAAGAAGAAGACAGGGAGGGAGATATGAGGTCAGTAATAATCTTAATTTTTCTTTCTCACACCACAAGTGCAGCTGTGTGTGTTTGTGGTTCGCTCTCCTCTCCCGACTGCTCCTTCTCCTCTCCTTAAGAACGGTGTCTCTCTGGCCCAATCACTAGAACAAACAGGTGTTATTTATTGTTTCTGATTGACCCGCTGACTAGCTGCCGGGCTCCAAACATGCTCTCCCCCCTAATTGGGCGTTCGATCATGCTTACCTCTCCACAATCACGTTCCAGCTTGCTTTCCAAATGCAAGTTTGGCGCTAATACAGATGACATGGTCAGGGATCAGTTAATTGGACATGCTGCATGTCACCGTATACAGGAGAGACTGTTGATCAAAACTGATTTGACCCTCTCAAAGGCTATTACAATTGCAACTCAGATTGAGGCTGCGAGTGAACATCCAAAGAGTATTGCTGGGAATCCGTCCCTGCCAGTGCAAGCTGTACAATCGAGGTCATGTGATGCGAGACGGCACAGTGCTTCGCATAAACCACCCAAATCTTCATCCTCAACACAACTACTTTCAGCATCGTCTTCTCGCACATGTTACCACTGTAAGTCTAATAAGCATTTGGCCAATGCACTAATCTGCCCTGCCATTCAGGCTAAATGTAAAAACTGCCAGAAAAAGGTACATTTTGCTCATGTGTGTAGATCAACAGCTACTCGTTCAGTACACGAGATCCACCTGCCAGAGTATGCCATTCTTTACATGCATGACCAAGAAACTACAAAAAAAATACTGTGCCCTGTTTCCATAACAGTTCCTGATTCTACTGTGGAGGTTGCGTTGATGGTGGATACAGGCTCATCTGTCTCCATCCTGCCAAAGACATTATTTGAGGCCAGCTTTAATTCTGTGCCTCTTCACACCCCAACTGCTCGTCTGGTCACATACTCATGTGCATCGATCCCTGTGTTAGGATGCTTATCTGTTACTGTATCTAGGGATACGATCTCATGCTCAGCCAAGTTCTTTATAGTTGATTCGGGCACTGCATTGCTGGGCATGGACCTAGTGAACGGACTGCGATTGCGTTTCCAGGGCCAACGGTTACTCCCACCACTACCTCCTACTACTGAATCTGAGATTCCCTCTACTACGATAATGTGCCTTTCAGAGCCAAGTGCATCTCCGAACGTGCTTGAATGCACTAAAGGGTTCGTCCATAAAATTAAGCTCTTGGAAAATGTTGCTCCAGTGCGCCAAAAACTGCGACATTTACCTCTGTCTGTGCGCTCTGCAGTTTCCAAAGAGTAGGATCGCTTGTTCGAAGAAGGGGTAATTGAAAAAATTTGATGCGTCTCCCTGGGTATATCCGATTGTTGTCACGCAAAAGAAAACGGGCGGTATACACCTGTGTCGTTCTCAGAGAACCTAATAAAGCTATCGTGACTGACAGTTACCCACTGCCACACATGGAAGAGTTGCTCTCAATGCTTTATCATGCTATGTTATTTTCCACCATTGACCTGCAAAGTGCATACCATCAAGTCATGTTACATCCGGATAGTAGAGACTTGACTGCTTTTTTTAAGTACAACAGATTGTTCCATTTTTGTCGGGTTCTGTACGGATTGGCTTCGGCCCCTTCGGCGTTTTAGAAAATGATGCACCTTATACTGCAAGACATTCGAAAAATGGCAAACTACTTGGATGATATTATAATTTGGGGTCGCACAGCCGTGGAACATGAGCGCTCTCTGACAGCCGTTCTACAACATTTACAGGATTTTGGCTTAAAAATGTATACATCAAAATGTCACTTCAGACAGTACAGCTTACAGTTCATAGGACATACAGTTACAGCACAGGGTATCGAACCTGGCAAACAACATCTGTCTGCAATGTTACAGGCTCTGGCACCTACAGATGCTATGAAGCTGCACTCGTTTCTTGGCCTGTTGTCGTGGTACAGTAAATTAATTCACATCACAAACACTTACCTGGGCCGAACGTAAATACTCGACCGTAGAAAAGGAGGCGATCGTTTGTGTTTGGGTGGTCGAGAAATGGCGAACATATTTGTGGGGTCGATCTTTCAAATTGCGCACAGACCATCAGGCTTTAACCACTTTGCTTACTACTAAAGTAAAGCGTGGTTATTTTGCTTCAATTACCAAGTGAATTTCTGACTGCGATGTCATAATTGCACTGCCGATTGTCTGTCCTGTCTTCCCCTACCTAATGAACCCCTGGGAAGTGAGTCAGATCCTGAGCCAGAACAAGTTGCTTTGCTTACCTCTGTGCTAACAGCTGTGACTGTCAATGAGTTTGCTGCAGCTTCTTCCTCTTGTCCTGAGGTGTGCAAGCTGTGCGCACAGATCCAGAGAGGCTGGCCGCACTCGCCTTTACGCGTTGACCCTGTCCTACAACCATTCCAAAAACTGAGACACAAATTATCTGCAAAGGATGACTTAATTCTGAGAAGATCGCGTCTGATTGTGATAGTGTGTTTACAGCATGAATTAATACTGCTTGCGCATGAGGGGCACCAGAGCATAGTCCGCATGAAACATTGACTATGGGATTTCTACGGGTAGTCAGCTACCTGGGACTGCCACTATGCTCTAACGTTGGTGGACTATCATAGCGAATGGCCAAAGTCGCGTTTGTGTCTTCGGTGAGTGCAAAACAAGTGATTTAATTCCTCACTTCTGTGTTTAGTCGCCATGGGAACCCGGAATGTATAGTGACAGATAACAGCCCACAGTTCACAGCCGTTGAATTCTCTGCCTTTCTTAAGGCTAGAAACATTGCTCATGTGCGCACACCAGTGTACCATCCAGCTGCCAATGGGGCAATTGAACGCTTTCATAGAGTGCTCAAAGGTTGTGTATAGTCTGCAATACTTAACTCACAACCATGGAAACTCACTGTAACAGAATTCCTCCACATCTATAGAGCAACGTCACATTTTACTATGGGCGTGTCGCCTTTTTAATTATTGCATGGGAGGAAAATAAGCACTCGCTTGGATGTGTTGCCCTTTTTGACGGATGTGGTGCGTGAGCGAGTGCCAGCACAACAAGCAAAAATAAAACGCTGTTATGATGCAAAGCACAGAGCACGTACTACTGTTCTAAAACAAGGGGACAGGGTGCATATTAAGCGTCTGTGGCATGTACCTAAAGGACATCCAAGATTCTCAGAACCAAAAAAAGTTAGGAAACAGGTGGGGAAGAATACATTTATTCTTTCGGATGGAAAGAAGTGGCATGCTTCACAACTGGCACTGTCTCTGCAGAATCAAAAAGAGTCGATGTGGCTGATTGGCTAATGCTGCTTCCTCACGAGCATGCTTAGGTATACAGAGCTGGGACTACCGATTATAATGCTCCCCATTCTCAGAGGGTGAGGTGTCCTCCAAGATGGCTAAATGACTATGTGCAGTAAATTCAAACGCAAATAATTGGAAGTTAAGTTAATGTTTTGTATTAAAGTGTTTTTTCATTAAGTTGTATACAAGGTGAATAAGGGTTACTTATTAATATTGCATTGTTAAATATATATATATGAATATATATAAACAAAGGAAATTAAGGAAGAAGTGTTTCTAACTACAAGGGGAATATGTTATATTGTTGGCACTAGGAGTCGCTGTGAAATTGAATTGAAAAACGTGGATTAAAAAAAACTTCACTTGAGTTACTACATCTGCCTCGTGTTGATTGATTCAGTTAGTGGACATAACAGTGTTATTTTACCATGATAAAATTAGTTGTTCAACAGTAAACCATACTTTCTGACCTACATGATCTGATGGATCACTGTTTATTTGGGAAAGAGTGGCCTTTATCAGGCTTTATCTTAGTTTGCTGATACACGCCTAACGTTAGCCATGACAGGGAAAAAACAGGTGATCGTTATTTAGCTGTAATTTTTTTTATGGGTCTGAAATAATAATTAGGAAGACAAAACTAATGTTAGCCCATGTCCACATCGATCTCCTAATGTTATTTGAACTTGATTTAAAGACGTCTCTGAAATTTTGAGTTTCGGCATGTTATTGAGTTAATCTACTAAATATGCTGCCCCCCCCATGGCAAATAGCTGTCTGGTGTGTATATATATTGGATACTGTTGATTGCTAATTAAAAATAAAAACCTTTTTAAAATGTATGTGTTGTTTATATGTTATTGTTCATATTTTACAAGTGTTATGAGTTGAGTTGAGTTTATTGGTACCCGTAGGTAAATTCTTTTTGCAGCAAAGTTTGGCATTTGATACAAACAATTAAATAACCCACATTTACACATACAAAAGTACCTTATAAAATATTACAATTTATTCAGAGTAACAATAGATGATGGGACAAAGCTATTCCTGTAACATTTTGTCCTACTAAAAAGCATCTGAAACCTTCGACCCGAAGGGAGCAGGATAAACTCCTCAGACAGAGTATGAGAGCTACAGCTACCGATATTATGGGCAATCCGTAACAGCTGCCTACTATACAGGGATTCAGTACTCAGCTGTGATTCACCAATCAACCTGCTGGACCATCTAATAACCTGGTTCAGTCTATTCCTGTTTTTTAGAGACAGACTTCCAAACCATGCCACCAGAGCGAAGGATAGAATAGACTAAATAAATGCACGATAGAAAAGAGTAAGCATATTGGGGCTAATGTGAAAACGTGATAGTTTCATGACAAAATAAAGGCGCTGATGGCCCTTCTTTCGCACAGCATCACAGTTTGCCTCAAAGTTTAAAAAAACGGTCAATAATGGTACCCCAATATTTGTAGTTTACACATTCTACTTTTTGACCTCTGATATTAGTCACCTCGCTGCTGTATGATTCCTTCTAAAATCAATAATCATGTCCTTAGTTTTTGTTGCATTAAGGTTTAAATTTGACTCCTCATACCACTGAACAAAATGATCCACTATGGGACCATGACTATTTTCATCTACTTGGAGGAGGATTACAATCACAGTGTCGTCTGCACATTTCAAAATAAAATGATTTTCAAATGTGCTCTGACACAGAATAAATAAAAGTGGGGATAACACAAGGAGCTACTGAACTTAGGACACTGTATGACAATAGCGTCCTTTTTTTGGTACATGCTGTTTTTCCAGAGACTGATTAAAAATATAATAAAAAATTGTGCTCAGCTTTTCTGCACACGATTTAAGCAGACGACCACAAACTTCGTCTGGTCCAGAGGTCTTATTAACTTTAATGCATTCAAAAGCTTTTTGAACTTGTTCCTGTCTCAAAAAAAGAGCTCTGTGTCCAGGAGCTTATTACGAAGCTCCTGAATTTCATTATTAAACTCTAGGTATCAAAACGATTATAAAAAAACAACATTAAGTGCATTAGCTAAATCCATATCTGAATTAAAACCTTTTAAGATACAATTTTCGCTATTTTTAGTTCCCTGAAGTCCCACAATGCTTTCCATTGCAGACCACACCAACCCTAAATCATTGTTGGTCAGCTTATTCTCTAATTGAGATTTATAGATCACCTTTGCTTTATTAATTTCAACTTTGAGCTTCTTTGTGGCCAAATATAAATCTGCTGATGAGCCATTGTTAAAGGCAAGCTTCTTTTTATTTATGCTGGTTTTTATGGCTTTACTGACCAATGGCCTATTTTTAGGGTAGACCTTCACTGTCTTAGTGGTGACCACCATGTCCCTACAGAATGTGATATAAGAACACACCACATCAGTAAGTTCATCCAAATTGACACATGTCTGCTTAAACATGTCCCAATCAATACAGTTAAAACATTCTTGCAAAGTGAGCTCAGGGTCCACTGACCACACCTTAACATGTTTAGTTTGTACCTTCCCTCTCTTAAGGACAGTCTTGTATTTGGCCAGGAGATGCACACAGTTAAGGGCCTCACAGTGGCGCAGTGGGTAGCACGTTCGCCTCACAGCAAGAAGGTTGCTGATCGCTGGTTCGAGCCTTGGCTGGGTCAGTTGGCCTTTCTGTGTGGAGTTTGCATGTTCTCCCTGTGTTGGCGTGGGTTTCCTCCGGGTGCTCCGGTTTCCCCCACAAGTCCAAAGACATGCGGTATAGGTGAATTGGGTAAGCTAAATTGTCCGTAGTGCATGAGTGTGAATGGGTGTGTATGGATGTTTCCCAGAGATGGGTTGCAGCTGGAAGGGCATCCGCTGCGTAAAACATATGCTGGATAAGTTGGCGGTTCATTCCCCTGTGGCGACCCCAGATTAATAAAGGGACTAAGCTGGAATGAAAATGAATAAATGAATGCACACAGTTATGGTCGGCATTGCCCAGTGGTGGAAGAGGAAGGGATTTAAAAGAATCTTTTACTGACCCATAACACAAGTCCAAGATCGTGTTCTATCTAGTGGGGCAGTCAACATATTGCTAAAAATTATTCAAGGTTTTTTTCAAAGAAACATGATTAAAATCACCCATTATAAAATTTGGAGCATCAGGTGATATGCATTGCAGTTTCTGAATAACATTTTGTACTGTAAAATATGCAGCAGCTGCATTAGCCTTCAGATGAATGTACAAAATGGTTATACAAATCTGAGGAAACTCCCTTGGCAGATGAAATGGGCAAACAGATAGAAGTTCCACATCGGAGGTACATATCCTTTTCCTGACAGTTACAGATTTGCAGTAACAGGTGTTCACGTATAGACATACCCCTCCTCCTTGTGTCTTCCCTGTTGCATCAGTATCGCGATCAAGTCGAAAGGGTTCCCCAAAGTCGTCAATGGATAAATCGCCGTCCTGATCTTGCTTCGTTAACCAAGTCTCCGTGAAGGCCATATTGCAACAATTTTTAAAATCTTTCTGAAATCTGGCATTATCCTGAAGTTCATCCAGTTTGTTTCATAGAGACAGCACATTCCCAAAGATCATAGAGGGCAGAGGTGTTTTAGAAAAAGTTCTTTTGCGCACTCGCTTCCTTCTCCTGATAGAGTTCCTTCTAATAACATCCATGTCTCTACCAGGATCAACAGGGATGAAATCCTGATATAAGTCAGCCGAAGTAACCCAATTTAGCTGCAGCAAAGCATCTCTGGAATATGTGTAGCGCATGCCAGCTGGGTTAGCAGCTGAGGTAACATCATTCCCCAGCAAAATAAGTACAATCCATACTACAGCGACATACCAGATATCCATTTTAAAATAACATTTTAATGGGACTTCCGCAAACACAAAATTTAAAAGCTGCGTGTTCATGCACCCTACTGGTACCCCTATGAAGATAACAAATACCAACAACCTATTATAAGAGAAATATTTTTGTGCTCATAGCTTAGTCTAACTTAGGCTAGAGTGTATGAAAGATCGTTTATTTTGTCTAATATATAGTTTTATTAAAACAGCTTACATCACAGTTTTTAATAAAGCGTATATTATTATGTGTTTTTAAATGTAAGTGCTTATATTTATTTTAGCGAACTTTGATATAGTGCAGATACGGGCGGTCAAATGAGACGGGAGGCGTGGTTGATTTGACGTACAAGTGTTTGGTTGATTCCGCGGCTCAACCTCTGGCTCCATCAGGTAGTTCTTCTGCACATGCACAGGCTCCAATTTCATGAGGCGTTTTGTATGCAAAGCGTTTAATGGAAAAAGGCGCTGTCGCGTCATCCACCTGTACTTTACTGTTTTATGTGATTAGAAATACTCCATCTATTGCTGCAAAATCCCTTTTGTTGTTTGTTTATTTTTTATTCCACATGTAGTTTTAGTTCATGTTTAGCATTTCATTGTTTGATTTAACATTTAAAACAAACCACACCAGACTCTGTTGCAAATATAATAGTTTATGGTTCATGATTCAAACTAATAAACTAACAATACTGTCCTACATACATTCTAGGTCCCCTTTAAACAGCCAAACCTGTTTGCAGGGTTTCCATTTCTCCGATGATCAGGGTTCTACAATTATCAATAGAGGATAAATCAAGGAAACCAGTAATTTCTGTGTAACATATTTATCAGATATTTTGTAGCTATTTGTGGGCTATACATGTTGCATGTTACTATATGTTGTGTCTTAGAGTAATTATGCCTTGTTTTAAAATTTGTATTATTTTCTATATGGTATGTTCTAAAAGAGTAAGTGGAGGCAAACTCTATAAAATGGCTCCTTCATGTCAGCCATTTTAGGAAGTTTTTCCATGCAAGTATAGTTGTTGTGTTTTGTACCTGACTATTGGCATAGCCAGAATACACATTGACTGTGTAAATATTGTACATAATTTTGAAAAAGTTTTGTTTTTGCTGGAGATCCACAATTTTTTTTTCAATTCAATTTGCACTTTAACACCTTTGACTGAACTTTTCCATCATCACTGGATTGGTTACATCTGCACCCTGGTACATCCTAATACACCATGTCTCGTTTTCCCTGATAATTGCATGACGCTGTCTGCTCTGAACAGCTGGAAGCCCATCAGTTGATACTGTGATTTAAGATAATTGATGCTGGGAATATTGACAATGCTGTCGCAATGCCATAGGCTTTGAAGGTGTAGGTGCTGCAATGTCAGAAATGGATGCTGAGGGAGGTAATCCCATTTTTCCCAAAGATTGTACCTTTTAGTGGGGATCTAGGTAAAGTCTGCCAGAATGTTGACAGATTCATTGAGGAGCTAGAAAAGTAATCAGGATCAGGGGTTTAAAGGTAGATCAGGTAGAAAGTATGCTCTCGCACCTTAGGGGTTCAGCTCTCAATGAAGTAAAGTTATGTTCTCATATTTAAAGACAACCTTGAGGGAAAAGTGTACCACCTCCCAGTTATTGCATAGATTTTATGCATACAAACAATTAGATGGTGAGGATTTTCACTGTCATTGATGTTAAATGCTGCACTGCAACAAGCTCCACAATGAAAGTGGTTATAGAGTGACCTTATGCTACATTATTTGATATCCATGAGGAGGCTCTTTTGTGATGCTCGGAAGAGAGGCCTCATTCAGTGAATGTGGCCCAAAATTAATTTAGTAAGTGTGGAAGAAAATGTTGAGAAACAGATGACCACCACTGTAACAAATGACTTGACTGTAGCCCTACAAGATGTAATCATTACAAAACAAGGGGAACAAATCAGGGAATTTATCTGAATTGATCTGAAAATTCTGAGGTCTTACTCAACTCTTGAGAAATTGAATAAGCCCAAGTTTAAGCCAAGGTACACCTAGGGCAGCCAACCCATTTGTTTGAGTGTGATGTATTGGGCACTTAACAAGGCAATGCACTGGGCAGTGTTCCCAGGAAAAACCCTATGCCAACTACGTCTGAGTCACTGATTCCAGAAAGGCTTCATTTCCAGATGGTTTGGTTTTTGGTCCCTACCTTGGTATTACCCACAAGGCGGGTATTCCCAGTACAGGTATGAGAACAGGTACAGATAATCTGTGTGGTTGCCACCCAAGGTGAAGCTAGGTTTACTGGGCCATGGTCCTCATGTTGAGTGCAGCTCCTCTGAAGTTAGATTCCACCAAGTTTCTGTCAATCATGAGGAAGTGATGGTTAATCAGAGGGCTAATCTGTCACCTTTAGGCCCGCGGACCAAGCTTTGGGTGAGGGCACCGGTCCATCCTCTGGGATGGCTGCGCTCTCATTAGATGACACCGGCAACCAGATGTCCATCGCTGCATTGGAGGGTGGGTTAGCATGCTCTGATGATGATCCGGACCCGCTGCCACCCTCTGGGGTTGATAGCGAGGCTCTGGATTTAGAATTGGACATGTTAGCCGTGTTATTCCGAGCTGCTTCGGCCATAGGACTGGAGATGGCTTGTTCCCCAGCTTCGCAGCCGGACCGCTTAGATGGGTGTTACGTGGGGCCAAGAGGAAGGTGAAGCCTTCTAAGCCCCCCGTCCTCTTTTTTCCGGAGGTACACAGTGAGCTCATGCAGGCATAATGGGCACCTTTTTCTGCCCGGACCTCGTGCACTCCCGCTTTTACCACCCTCGACAGTGGAGCAGCCAGGGGGTATGAGGCGATTCCTCAGGTGGAGCACGCTATTGCAGTCAATCTTTGCTATGGCCACCTATCAACGCTACCGAACTGAAAAGTTGGCCGAGGTGCAGGAGGGTGATTCTTCCCCGGGCTTAATGCACAAACTCTGCACGGCGATCAATTATGCTCTCATGACCACCAAATTGGCCGCCCGTGCCCTGGGGAAGACGATGATATGAGGGACGCTGACAAAGCTTGCTTTCTCAATGCACCCATATAGCAGGCTGGCCTGTTCGGCGACACCATTGGGGACTTTACCCAGGAGTTCTCTGCAGAGAAAGAGCAGTCGAAGGCAATGGGGGAGGTCATTCATCAGCGGTCTTGGAAAACTGCTCTTCCCGCTCTTCTTGCCCTCCCAAGTTAACGGGTGTACATTTCACGAGGGTCAGTCCCATGTGAAATGTCTTGTGCCCCTGTCTTGTGAGTGGAGATTGCTGTTCTCCCAAGGATGGGGCACCCTCGGGCACCCTGCCCAGATCTCTGGAACCTCCAAGTGTGGTCTATAGATGGAGCGCAGAAGACTTAGGTGACTTACCGGCATCTGTGCTTAACACCATCACTCAGGCTAGAGCACCCTCTACGAGGCATGCCTATGCCCTAAAGTGGAATCTATTTGCTGAGTGGTGCGCTTCTTGCCGAGAAGACCCCCAAACTTGCCAGATTAGCGTCGTGTTATCCTTTCCTCAGGATAAGCTGGAGCATAGGCTGTCACCCTCCACACTGAAGGTTTACGTGGCTGCCATCTCGGCTCATCATGATGCGGAAAAGCATAATCTAATCATCCGATTCCTCAGAGGCACGCGGTGATTAAATCCATCCTGTCCCCCTTTCATGCCCTCTTGGGATCTCTTTGTAGTCCTGGCTGGTCTGCAGAGAGATCTATTCGAGCCACTTGATTCGGTATCCTTAGAAATTTTGTCCATGAAGACAGCTGCTGATTGCGTTGGCATCGTTCCAGAGAGTCAGAATTTGGAGGCATTTTTGGTCAGTGATTTGTGCCTGGAATTCGGGACGGCTTCCTCTGATGTCTTTCTCAGACCCCGGCCTGGCTACATGCCCAAGGTTCCTACCAGCCTATTTAGAGGCCAGGTGGTGATCCTGCAAGTGCTGCTCGCGGAGGAGGCAGACCCAGCCCATTCACTGCTTTGTCCCGTTCGTCCTTTGCGCCTTCACATGGAACAAACGCAAAACATCTTGTGAACAGCTCTTTATTGGTTATGATGGTTGGCAGAAGGGAAGTGCCATATCAAAACAGAGGTTGGCCCACTGGGTAGTTGATGCCATCGCCCTTGCTTATCAATGCCAGGGAGAGCCGTGTCCACCCGAATGTGAGAGCACACTCTACTAGAAGTGTCACCTCCTCCTGGGTGTTAGCACATAGCTCCGCTCTCACAGATATCTGCAGAGCTGTGGGTTGAGCGACACCTAACACATTCGTAAAATTTTATAATCTCTGTGGATTATACAACACTCTAAAAAAGAGCTGCAATCTATTTTTTAGGATTCTGCAGCTACTATATACATTTCATTGAGGGTTTATCTAGAGTTGCGGGTCTGCTTTATGATATTGTCAACACATGCATCCACCAGAAGTGTGTTACTCAGGAAAAGAAGGTGTTGACGGACTCCTGGACAACTGAGTGCCAGCAAGCCTTTGAGCGTCTCAAAGAAGAGGTTGAGGGGTGCAAAGCAAAATGACAGGAATTACAGTAGCTGGAATTGCTGGCACTCAAATGGGTTGTAGTGGAGGAGATTTCTGCTAGGCTCTAAGTTTACTGTACTAATAGATTACAATCCTCTCTGCCACCTCAAGTTGGGTGCTGTTGAACAGAGGTGGCTGGCACAGCTGGCAATATTAAATTTTCAAGTGCAGTACTGCCCTGAGCAGAGCAACGCCGTAGCGAATGCCCTCTCTCGACAACAAAAAAGGGAGGGGATGGAGTTAGTAACTAAGAATTCAGAATATGACGGCTGTGTGGCTGTTTGCCATAGGGACTGCAGTGGAGGCTGGCCTTGCAGAGCAAGTGGTAGGATCTAGAGAGGAAGGAACAGGGCAGCTACAGGAAGCTTGGGAGGATAAACACCTTTTGGAGAACACTCCATCATTGCCTGGGTAGCTTTGCCAGTTTCAATAGGCTGATCTCACTTTCAGCATGTTTAAACATTTCTGAGATCAGAAGAGAAAACCCACAAAAAATTAGAGAATGAGCTTGTCTCAACCAGTTCTGGCAGTGTTAAATCAGTGGGACATCATACAACAGAAAGACGGACTGTTGTGCAGGGTAATTGACAATGTATTCAATAGGGAATGTCAACAGGTGCTGCTTCCGGCTTGCCTGGTTGAACCAGTCCTGCAAAGTTTCCATGACTAGATTGGGCATTGGGGGGTAGAGAGAACCCTGGGTCTGTTCAGGCAGTGCTGTTTTTGGGTTGGATTGTATAATTCTGTGGATCAGTGGGTGAAGAAGTGCTGTATCCAAAAATAAAGGCACCCTGGACCCTGTTCTTGGCTTCTCATCCATTAGAGGTGGTTGCAGTGGATTTCACCACACTGGAGCCTACCTCAGATGTGAGAAAGAACGTCCTGTGGTGACTGATGTATTACTAAGTTGAGCCAGGCGTTCCCCACCTGTGACCAGAAGGTGGACACAAAGGCCAAGATCATACTGAAAGAACTGTGAAAGTTGTACATATTGTCATACTGTGGAAGAAGAACCTACCTCCATAACAGATATGCCTTCACTGGATGTGTGGTTGTGGAGAACACTAGAAGGCATGAGAGGGACTTTGCAGATCCGGTACTAGAGGAGTCAGTGCAGAATCAGCTAGACATGGATCCAGATAGTTGTGCTGTGGTTGAGGTGGAGGGAGCACAGGAGAGAAATGGCGGTCAAGTGTATAATGAAATGAGAGCAATTAAAGCGCTTTCTCTGTTTAACCCTGAAAGAGCCAATTCACCAATAGAGGTGGTAAGTGCTAGACCAGTTCCAGTTCCCTGAAAGTCAAGGGCAAAAAAGTCTGTTTGCAATGCTGTGTCCCTCAGCCCTGATATTATCTCCAAGATGTTAGCAGGTATACTCTTGTACACATCTGAGAAACATCAAGATGTAGATGATTAAGGGGTGTTTGAAGTTATCGAGGACAATGACTGTTGCTAGGAAAAAAGTGTAACCGGGCATGTTTCTTTTAATTTTTAAGAAACTTTCCCAGTAACACACCCATATATTGATTTGTTTGTTTTTTGAGCGCTGCACCTTTAAGAGTTCATACATGCGCAAAAGCGAAAATTGCAGATATTTTAAATATTATGATTATAATTTAAATATTACAAAGAATGCGAAAATCAGATGCAGTTACACAGAGAGAGAAATAGTGGATAAAACTGTTACCACTTGCGAGTATATAGTGATTGCAGTCGTGTGATTTTGCTTATTGGATGGCTTAATTTGCTACTCATACGATCGTTGTTCCTGCATATAAGAAATCTCTGTGGGGAAGGGGAATTCAGACCACACTAATGAAGATTAAGCGTGAGTTAACCTGACAAATGTTACAAGAGTTTAATTCATTCATTCATTTTCAACCGCTTTTCCTGGGCCAGGTTGCGGGGGCAGCAGTCTTAGGAGAGAACCCCAGACTTCCCTCCACCCAGCCGAGAGACATAGTCCCTCCAGCATGTCTTGGGTCTTCCCTGAGGCCTCTTCCCGGTGGGACATGCCTGGAACACCTCCCTAGCTAGGCTTCCAGGATGCATCCGAAACAGATGCCCGAGCCACCTCAGCTGACTTCTCTTGATGTGGAGGAGCAGCGGCTCTACTCCGAGCTCCTCCCGGGTGACAGAGCTCCTCACCCTATCTATAAGGGTGCGCCCTGCCACCCTGCAAAGGAAACTCATTTCGGCCGCCTGTATCCGAGATCTTGTCCTTTCGGACAAGAAAGCTCATGACCATAGGTGAGAGTAGAAACGTAGATTGACCAGTAAGTTGGTCCATGGTCTCCCCAAACTCTTCCCAGGCCCGAGTTTTTGCTTCCGCAACTGCCCGGGCTGCAGCACGCTTGGCCCGTCGGTACCCATCAGCTGCCTC
>CAIGQW010056847.1:836990-848953 GCA_903798125.1 Danio choprae | reverse complement strand
CCTGTCCGTGATCGCAGTGGTTTCATATAAATACTATACTGTAATATCAGACACCTGTCCGTGATCTCAGAGGTTTCATATAAATACTATACTGTAATATCAGACACCTGTCGGTGATCGCAGGGGTTTCATATAAATATTATACTGTAATATCAGACACCTGTCCGTGATCGCAGGGATTTCATATAAATAGTATAATGTAATATCAGATACCTGTCCGTGATCGCAGAGGTTTCATATAAATACTATACTGTAATATCAGACACCTCTCTGTGATCGCAGGGGTTTCATATAAATACTATACTGTAATATCAGACACCTCTCTGTGATCGCAGGGGTTTCATATAAATACTATACTGTAATATCAGACACCTGTCAGTGATTGCAGGGATTTCATATAAATACTATAATGTGATATCAGACACTTGTCCGTGATCGCAGGGGTTTCATATAAATACTATACTGTAATATCAGACACCTGTCTGTGATCACAGGGGTTTCATATAAATATTATATACTGTAACTTCTGACACCTGTCTGTCAATCTGTCATATATGTTTTATTTCAAAGGTTCTCAAAATAACAGCAAGAGAGGGCTGCGTATAATGAAATCATACATTACAACATCATCTTATCTGATGTTTTGTTATAGAAATATATTCCATATATATTATGACACGTACATCGGCCCTGAAATCACGGACAGATGGTGTCCGATACAGTATAAATGTTTATATTATATGAATTCCCAGGAATCAAGGACAGGTGTATGAAGTTACAGTATATATAACATATGAATCCCCTGCGATCATTGACAGGTGTCTATACTATCTGAAACTCCTAGAAACAAGCATATCCAAAACAGCTCTCAAAACAGCAACTCGTGCCCTGGAACGTAAGTGGAAAAAAACTAAATTAGAGGTTTTTAGAATCGCGTACAAAGATAGTATGTCCAGCTATAGGAGGGCTCTAAAATCTGCCAGGACAGAGCACCTCCGCAAACTGATAGAAAATAATCAGAACAATCCTAGATTCTTATTTAACACTATTGGAAAATTAACAAATAATCGGTCATCTCTGGAACAAGATATCCCTCCGCACATTAGTAGTGATGACTTCATGAATTTCTTCAGTGATAAAATAGAAGGCTTCAGACAGAAAATAGAAGATGTTAAACTTTCTGCTCCACATTTTACCTCAGATTCATTAAGCATTCCACTGAATCAATTTAATCTACAGTGCTTCAACAGGATAGAACAGGAAGAGCTAGATAAACTTATAAATGGTTCTAAACCAGCTACATGTATGTTAGACCCAATTCCAACTAAGTTACTGAAAGAGTTGTTACCTGTAGTAGGAGAACCTCTTCTTAATGTTATTAACTCTTCTTTATCTTTAGGCCATGTTCCAAATCCTTTCAAGCTAGCTGTTATTAAGCCTATTATGAAGAAACCACAACAGGACCCCAGCAACTTAGCTAATTATAGGCCTATTTCAAATCTTCCATTTATGTCTAAAATACTAGAAAAAGTTGTTTCTGCCCAATTATGGTCCTTTCTACAGATGAACAACGTTTTTGAAGTGTTTCAGTCAGGTTTCAGGCCTCATCACAGTACAGAAACCGCATTAGTGAAAATAACCAATGATCTATTCTTAGCTGCTGACCAAGGCTGCATCTCGTTATTAGTTTTACTTGATCTTAGTGCTGCATTTGACACCATTGACCACAATATCCTTATAGATCGCTTAAACTCTACAGGTGTCCAGGGACAGGCTCTACAATGGTTTAAGTCATACTTAACTGACCGTTACCAGTTTGTCAATATAAATGGACAGCCCTCACAAACCAGGCCAGTAAAGTATGGGGTGCTTCAAGGGTCAGTTCTAGGCCCTTTGCTGTTTACAATATACATGCTCCCCCTGGGAGACATTATTAGAAGACATGGGATCAGCTTCCACTGCTATGCAGATGATTCCCAATTATATATTTCAACAAAACCTGATGAGACATCTGAACTGTCTAAACTAACTCAATGTATTAAAGATATTAAAGACTGGATGACCAACAATTTTCTTCTCTTAAACTCAGACAAAACAGAATTATTACTTATTGGGCCTAAATCATGTACACAGCAGATCTCACAACTTGACCTGCAATTAGAGGGATGCAAAGTTAGCATTAGCTCTCCTGTAAAAGATCTGGGCGTTATATTAAACAGCAATTTATCTTTTGAAAATCATATCTCCCATGTCACAAAAACCGCTTTCTTTCATCTGAGAAAAATCGCTAAGTTACGAAATATGCTATCCATCTCAGATGCAGAAAAGCTAGTTCACGCTTTTATGACCTCTAGGCTGGATTACTGTAATGCTCTGTTTGCTGGTTGCCCAGCATCTTCTATTAATAAACTTCAGCTAGTACAAAATGCAGCTGCCAGAGTTCTTACCAGGTCTAGAAAATATGATCATATCACCCCAATTTTATCCTCCTTACACTGGCTGCCTGTTAAGTTCCGTATTGATTACAAAATATTGCTTCTTACCTATAAAGCTTTAAATAATGGAGCTCCTGTTTATCTAACTAACCTTCTGTCTCAGACACACTCTCTCAATTTAAAACTAGATTAAAGACTTATCTTTTTAGTAAAGCATACACTCAATGCGTCGCATAACGGTATGGTGTATTAGTGTACTCCTCCTGTCTTAATACACCAGCCATTGTGTTAGAAACTCTCGTATGCTTTACATATTTGTTATATAACTGCTATTTTCATCTATAACAATCCCTTTTTTTTCTGGTTTAAATACACTATGAACAGCAGCTACGCTAAATATTTTCTTTATTTTCTATTTCCACCTGGGGATACTCATCCCGAGGTCCCTACAGATTTGCAGCGCCATCGATGCGATCCTAGACCTGTGAAGAGATGATCCGAAGGTATCCTGGACCAGGCCGTATCCCGAGCTGATTCCGTGGTGGTCATGGAGGAATGGAGTGCATGAGACTGATTCCTGAAAGGCTACAGTGACGAACAAGTCTACGTT
The DNA here is from genome assembly GCA_903798125.1 of Danio choprae. Classification (NCBI taxonomy): domain Eukaryota; kingdom Metazoa; phylum Chordata; class Actinopteri; order Cypriniformes; family Danionidae; genus Danio; species Danio choprae. The sequence continues at coordinate 845,908 of CAIGQW010056847.1, read as the reverse complement.
TGATCCTGTGGGCCAGCCTAACCTCCCGCTGGTGCCCTACCCTCACCTGCAGCTTACACGATGGATGTCCAGCTTCTCCAGCCCGGCGCCTAGACTGCAGCTCCACATAGGAAGTTTGGCCAGAGGAAAATGATCGTGCCTAACATAGCCTGGTTTCTCTCGAGGTTTTTTTTTCCTTCACTTCGTCAATTGGTGAAGTTTTTTCCTCGCCACTGTTGCCACTGGCCTGCTCGGATTGGGACTTGTGGAGCTGCGATTCGGTGGATTTGCTCTTCGGTATTTGAACTTTCAGCAGTGAAACTTAAGCCACACTGAACTGAACTAAACTCTAAAATCTGGACTTTACTTGAACTTGTTAAGCTGCTTTGACACAATCTACATTGTAAAAAGCGCTATATAAATAAACTTGAATTGAATTGAATTGAATATCCCCGCCTGTCACACTAAGCAGTCACGAGTTGCATTGGAGTGATGTCATCTCCCCCTTCGTCTGATTGGCTAGAGGAGCAACTGTCAATCTTGACTAGTGGACCAATGATGATGCTGAAGCCCACCTGTGATTTAAATGATACTCTCATTGCTTGCTTTGGAAACGCAAGTGCGGAATGTGGGAGCAAAAGCGAAGGGGAAAAGACCACAAGCGCACAAAACATTCAAATATAAACGCGTTTTAATTTACGCTCATTATCTTTTGGTACACGACCTCATTGTTTCTTATTCAGTGTCTAGTTCTCGCTTTTGTGCGTTATAATTTTACACACGTTGTCAATAATTTGATTATTTTTATATCTACGAACACAATACTTTAGGCAGAAATTTGATCCCATATTAACTCCGTTATCATTACAATATGATGCGTTTGTCCATTACTTGGTAAATTAATTAATTTCGGCTGCGGTCTAGCCTACATCTTCCTGTTTACAGCAGCGACGCATTGTGGGATTGGTGGATGCCAACCAACCACTGTAAAGAACACATGTTGTGTATGAGGTGCCAGACTGGACAAAAGTCAAGCAAAAGCAGAGAGAGCGAATGCACGCAAGGTACACTAAGTGTGCGCGCAAGGTAGACCGAGTGTGCGCCCGGCAGAAACTGAGAGACTATTAACGTTACTATTATTAATTACTATTATTAATACTACTATGTTTGTTGTTTCAAATAAATAAGCACACATTTGTTATCTGTATAACAAAATTGATTAGTTTAGTAGACACAGTGACACATTGCTGTTATATTTCAGAACAAGTTATCTAAAATGTATAGTGTTGTATTGCTCAGAAAATGCTGTGATTTATTTTTTTATTGTTTTACACCTTCTTGCTGTGAGGCTATTGTGCTACCCACTGCGCCACCGTGCTGCTGCCCACGTCGCTGACATACCACATTTAATTTGTGATTAGTTTGAAAATTGCTCATAGATCCTTTTTGAGCAGCTCTTATGTTTTTGTTTAGTTTAAAATGCATAAAATTTATGGTTGTCTATAATAGCAGTTTTTTTAGTGCTGAGTTTCATCCAAATTGATTCTAAATGATAATTCAGATTACTTTCATTTGTTTATTTCATAAAGGTTTTGTGTTTGTTGATATTGTTGCTAGTTTTCATACTTAAGCTGTGAAGGAACCTGTTTAAGGGTTAAATTCAAACTTTTATGATGCTGAAGCAACTTTAGTTTTTGCTTTTTTGTTTCTGTATATATTATTAATTATTATTATATTATTCAAAATAGTCACCTTGTTATATCTGCATTTTTGTGCTGCTGGTCTAACTTACATAAATTTGTGTTTTAGTTGTGAGAATGCAAATTAATCAAAACTGTGAAGTTGATCAACAGTGTATTCGTCATGCAGCACTTAAGTGACGTTATAAGGGTATTAATGGGAGCATTAAAATGTTCTTTGGAAAAGTAACTCAAAATTTACTTTTAACAGTAAAGCATTACTTTTCGGTGTACGTAGTCAATAAATAAATTGAGTTAGTTTTGAATGAAGTAACTAGTAACTGTAACTTCAAAAGAGGACAAATTGTTGGTGCACATCTTGCTGGCGCATCTGTGACCAAGACAGCAAGTCTTTGTGATGTATCAAGAGCCACAGTATCCAGGGTAATGTCAGCATAACAACACGAAAGACAAACTACATCCAACAGGAGTAACTGTGGGAAAGACAGTGAAGGTGGACTCATCAGAGAACATAACATGTTTCACATTGTCCAGAGTCCAACATTTTTACTGCTGGCACAATTGAAACAAAGGTTTGGCTATAGCATCCCTCTACATTTACTCCTTTTGGATGTGGTTTGTCCTTCTTGGTAAAGTATATTTGATTACTAGATGAATTGAGATTAAAGGAGTATGGCAAGAATCAGGATTTTCTAGGAGCTGGTTTGCAGATCGGTATACAGGTAGGTATAGCACAACACACACAGGGACACAAGGAGCAGACGAGTGATATTGGGATCGCTGGAGTAGAGAGCAAGGTAAGCAATTCTCAGACTTGAGAAGAGCCCTTATCCATGTGGGAGACCAGACAAAGTGTTAGTAAAAATGGGGTGCTGAGATACTGATGGTGCTTATTAGGTGACCGTGCTCAGGTGTGTGTGTGTGTGTGTGTGTGTGTGTGTGTGTGTGTGTGTGTGTGTTGTGATCGCTGCTAATGGGATGAACCTGGTATTTCCGTTACAGAATCCCTCTCACCACGGCCCACTTCTGAGGGCCGAAAATTCTGATGTTGTGGAGGCCTGCCTCGACTGCGTGGTACGGGACACTGGGTCTGCGTGGAGTAAACCAATAAATGTGGGACTATGGGAACAGAGGTGGCTTGATGCATAGTATGCACTGGAAGAAAGTGAGCTCAGTAGAAGGCTGATGAAGGGAATTCTGTGTCTACTCGGCCCATGCAATAAATTGGCTCCCAGAGTTCTGGTGGTCGTGGCAGAAGATATGGAGATAATGACCTATCTCCTGGATTTTGCACTCCGTTTAATCGTTGCTCTGCAAGTGGTATTCTGAAGATAGGCTCACAGTCACACCTAGGAGCGAGAAGGCCAGGATATCCATACCCGAGATATAAACTGAGGGCTTCAATTGGATACAAAGTATTCCGGAATACCAAAGTTTCTGAACACACAATTAAACAAAGTCTCTGCCATTACTATGGCTGTAATTAGACCTTTCAGGGGTACCAGATGACAGGCTTTAGAAAATATTTCTACTGCGACTAATATGCATCTAATATGTTCCTATTAGATGGAGGCAAATCCATTTCAAAATCTACCCCTAGGTGTTACCAGGGATGCAGAGTAATGGGAAGAGGAAGAAGCTTGCCAGAGGGTAAATGGCGGGTGTTTTAGCCATTGCACATTATTGGTATCCCCTTACGCACCTTCTTATGTCTTCGAGCATCCCAGGTCTCCAGAAGTGATCTTTGATCAGTGAGAGGGTTTCATTGCTCCCAGGCTGTCCAGTGCCCAGGGAGGTATGTGCTGCATGGAGTTTTCTGTTGACTAAAACTTAGGTATGAGTGGGTGGACACCCCAGCAGAGCTGGATTTGAGATACTGGCATTAGCGATTTATTCCTTTATTGTCCACTCAGAAGGGCTGACAATTAGTTTTGACATGAGAATGGGTTAAGATCCTTTGCTTCTCTAAGGTATTCAAGGCTTTGATGATAATGTGAACCAAGAAAGGATTTTGCACTCCTTCTAGCCAGTTTCTCCATTTTTCTAAGGCCATCTTAATCGCCAGTAACTCACGATTTTCTTTGTCATAATTCTACTATGCCCGAGAGGATTTCAAGAACAAAAGGCACATGGATGGATCTGTGGAATCTAAAGGGAAGGCTGCTTGGAGGGCTTCCATTACCACGGAGGCTTTGGGCATCCCGGGCAGAGACTTTTGCTTGCCTTTGAGGAGATCTGTTAATGGAAAGGTGATGGAAATATATACTGGTCTTTTTAATTGAAAGACCCCAGTCAGTCCGTGTCAGCCACAACACCTCGAGCACTACCACACTGAGCGCAGGTGCACCACAAGGCTGTGTGCTCAGTTCACTGCTATTCAAGCTGCTGACCTACGACTGCACTGCTAAGTTCAGCTCCAACCACATCATCAAGTTCGCAGATGACACAACAGTGGTAGGTCTCATCAACAACAATGATGAAACGCACTACACAGAGGAGGTGGCACAGCTGGCTGAATGGTGTGGCATTAACAACCTGTTCCTCAATGTAAAGAAGACTGTAGGTTGTGATCATCTGTGCCTCTCTACCCTCCATTCCGGACATTTTCCTCTCACTGTGCTCCAGCAAAGCTAGCAGCAGTGAAAGACTCCATCCATCCTTTCCACAGTCTCATCCAGCTGCTGCCATCAGGAAGAAGGTTTCAGAGTATTAGAGCCCACTTGGCTAGACTATTTAACAGCTTATTTTCAGAGGCAGTTAAAGCCCTCAACTCCAGTCAATTTAACCCCCTCTAAAAACTCATTCACCCACAAAATACCTCTTTTCCACAATATTCAACCTTTAATACCTCTCTTGCACAATCAATGTAAAAGTACACCAACAAAACACTGTAAAAAGTCTGCGGTTTAATATACAAAGTATTTTTTTATATAAATCCTTGAAGTTTATATTAAATCCCATTTATTGAACGATAACATTTAATACACAACAATATAAAGATGTGAATTAAATCAATTAAAATATATAAAATTCAGTTTTTATATTGCATATTATATTAAGTTGTAAAACATTACAGTCAAATCTATTTGCTCAGATGATCAAGAACAAATATTGCCGTTAGATATACCAAAAACGAAATACATTTCACATTAAACCATTATAAAGTCATTTATCATACTCCTGAATAATTACAGTATTAGTAACGGTAATATGTAACGGTATATGTATTTGTCCTGAACTGTTGCAGTACGAGGCTCATGGTTTGGTTCACGTGCACTCATGACAAATACACCAGTCCAGAAGTGCATCACTGTTGGACAGAAAAGACCACAGCAGTGCAACAACTGAGGAACCATTCAAAAAGAACATGTCTAAAACCGCGACACAACAGTGCCCAGGAGTGGTTCCGCCATTTTGCCATTGTCATGCCAACCTGTTACCTCGTAAATATCGTGCCACACTAGTCCTGCCTCTGAGTTCTTCTGATTGGTCTACTGCTCTGAAAGTGACGCTATGTTTGACAAATAAACACTGTTGTGGGTGAAAGTTGAAATTGATTTATCATCACATAGCATCTAAAAATGCGGTGCTGCAAAAGACACGTCACACACATCTGTAAAACAAGGGAAATATAAGATACTGTCTTATCTTGTGACTCGTAAATCATTATGGGAGTACTGTGAGTGCCTTCTCTACACACACATATACACGCACACACACACACACACACACACACACACACACATAAGTAATATTCAACAGCTGTTGTTTGCTGCACTTGGTATGTATAGATACATTGCTGCATTCAAAAAGAAATTTGAAGCTTACTCAATCTTAAATTTAACACACAATTTAGTTTTTTTGTGTGTGGTTTTAGGAGAGGGCTGAGCTTAATGTTGAACCTCTAAGGCTCCTTCCCTCCCTGTGAAGTGAAATTCCATGTCCCAAGAATCAGTTTCTGTACCCGAGGATTGGGTCGTCATGGTCCTGACCTGCGACCACCACCCATTCCACAATGCACCGGCCCCTTATGGCTCCTCCAACACCAGGCCTGGCTGCAGGGTGGGGCCCCAGCTGCACCATACCATGTGACGTTACGATCCTTGATTTAATATGACTCAAAAGGTGTTTTGGAATTACATTTAATCTTATCTGTCACCTAGGACAGAATTTGGACAGAATTTCTTGATGCGGCCTAGGGTCAGAGGGGGTCTGGTTCGAGACCACAAGGATTTCATCTCTGCTATTGGCAGATTATGTTGTCCTGTTGGCATCATCAAACATGGATCTTCAGCATGCACAGGAATGGTTTTCTGGGGTGAGGGATAAGAATCATTACCTCCAAATCTGAGGCCATGGTGCTCATCTGGAAAAATAAGTGGCTTGCCATCTCCAGGTAGGAGGTGAGACCTTGCCCCATGTAAAGGAGTTTAAGTATCTTGGGGTTTTGACAGATTTCTCCAGCCACACTCAGGCCTTATAACCACACCTGTTCACAATCAAGAAATCACTTAAATAGGACCTCCCTGACAAAGTGAAGTAGACCAAAAGACCATCAAAAGCTAGACATCATGCCAAGACCTAAAGAAATTAATAAAAAAAATAAGAAAGGAAATAATTGAGATTTACCAGTCTGGAAAATGTTATGAAGTCATTTATAATGCTTCGTGACTGCGGGTAACCACAGTGAGAGCTATAGTAGATAACTGTTTAGACTGACCAAAATACTACCAGTAGTGCAGCAACAACTCATCCAAAAGGTCACGAAAGACCCTATAACAACATCCAAAGAACTGCAGACCTCACTTGCCTCTGTTAAGGTGAATGTTCATGACTCCACCATAAGCAAAAGACTGGGCAAAAATGTTTTTTATTCCAAAACAAAATTACTGCTGAGCAAAAAGAACATAAAGGCTCATCTCTGTTTTGCCAGAAAACGTATTGATGATCCCCAAGGCTTTTGGCAAAATACTCTGTAGACTGACAAGCCAAACGTTGACCTTTTTAGAAGGTGTGTATCCCATAATATGTAGCGTAAAATTAACACCACAATTCAGAAAAAGAACATCATACCAACAGTAAATGTGGTGGTGGTAGTGTAATGCCCTAGGGCTGTTTTGCTGCTTCAGGACCTGGAAGACTTGGAGTGATTAATGGAACCATGATTTCTGCCATGTACCAAAATATTCTGAAGGAGAATGTCCAGCCATCAGATGGTGATTTCAAGCTAAAGCGAACTTGGGTTCTGCAGCAGAACAATGATATAAAGCACACCAGCAAGTCCACTTCTGAATGGCTGAAGCAAAACAAAATGAAGACTTTGGAGTGGCTTAGTCTGTGATTCTGTGGCACGACCTCAAAAAGATGGTTCCTGCTTAAAAACCCTCCAATGTGGCTACATTACAACAATTCTGACAACAAATCGACAATTCTGACTACAATTATCTACAAACATTATCTACAAACAATTCTTACAACAAAGATAAGTGCAAGTTATTAAAATGCATTGATTGCAGTAATTGTTTTTATGGGTGGCCCAACAAGTTATTAGGCTTAGGGATAAACACTTTTTCACACAGAGCTTTGCAGTTTTGTATTTTGTTTTCCCTTAATTTCAAAACTGTATGATGTACTTACTTGTATTATCTTTGACTAATATTTAAATTTGTTTGATGATCTCAAACATTAAAGTGTGACAAACATGCAAATAAAGAGATATCAGTGTCAGTGTTCGTCCATGTCGTCATTTGTTTTCATCATGTGCTTTCTTTGTCCTCTTCCCACCACCGTCAATGTTCATTTGTTCCACCTGTGTTCAACCCTTGTGTCTCATTAGCTTAATCATCCCTTCATCCATTTATACCCTTTCGTCTGTGTCCTTCGTTGTCCGGTATTTTGATTTGTTTGGTTCGTCTGTTCCTGTGTCGTCCTGTCTTCCCGCATCCAGTATCTGTTCCCCGTAAGTGTTCAATAAATCCGTTTTTGTATATATCCTTCGTCATGTCATTATCTGCCATCCAGGCGTTACAATCAGTAAGGGGGCAATTTTATTTTCTATTTTTCAAATAACTTCTCAGCAGTTTATTATTCCCTTTAATTTACTATTTAGACATTTTAAATCTATAAAGTAATAAGCACTTTTCAAATTTTATTAGAAGTTTCTGAATAATTCATCATTCCTATATATGCATATTTACATCAGCTTTCCAGGCACAAAAATGCACAGCAAACATTAACATCTTGGTGTGGTCTGAGCCAGCAGGCCACTGTGTTTAAGCAGTCTTCCTGACGTTGGCCTCATCATTCATTTCAGTGTCACAACCCCTCCAGATGTACATCTTCAATGACTATATGCTTAATTCATTATCGGCCACTACATTACCATTGCTTTCTCTAGAGATTCATTTGCGGATAATTGTATAATTCATATATGTGTAGATTGTCGTCTGTTTATGGCAGGTGATTGCTGTGAAAGGGTCAGTGTGATTACTCTTGTCAGTGGAGGTTATAGGAGCTGTCAGACTAAATCACAGGCCAACTGTTTTAGCTCTTGTGGCCAGAAAATGCCCTTGAGTCTCCTAAGTGAGCTTCTGCAATTGATTGACTATTTATGAGTGAAACACAGCTGTTGTGTGTATTGGTTATGTATTTTGAAATTAAAGTCTTGCTGGTAATTTGATTGTTCATAATTAAAAAGTTTTCAGTCCTTCTTGGAAATTTCGGTCTTGGATATTTAAAAACAGACATATGCATTTAGCTGTCAAATTATTACAATGTAATAAGGAATTTAAAAATTTGTTATTGCAATGTTAATTGCAAGTGAATCTCTTTTGAATTAAGACATTGTGATGCTGTTTTGTATTTGCTAGATATATTTTCTCCTATAAATTACGTTTCACTATAGTATTTATATCTAAAGCTAAAAGCATTAACATTTTTATTACTTGAAATAAATTAGTATTAATTTAAACATGCATAATAACATAATAAACACATAAACATACAATTAAATAGTTTGCAAGGTAATTTAACGTTTGCAAGGTAACTTACTTTTCATTTAGCTAAAAATAATAAACTAAAACTAATACTAGAATCGTTTGTAACATTTTACAAATAAATAAATAATAAATTAATATAATAAAATTAAATTATACAATAAAATTTAAAAAACATTTACTAACATGAATACAATTAATAATAATAATAATAATAATAATAATAATAATAATAATAATAATA
>CAIGQW010056847.1:800697-836980 GCA_903798125.1 Danio choprae | reverse complement strand
TAATAATAATAATAATAATAATAATAATAATAATAATAATAATAATAATGTCTTACTAGCATTTTTTGTCATTAGTCATTATTTACAGCATTGAGCTATTCTGCATTAGAAATAGTCTATTATTTTAGAATATATATTTAGTTAGATCGTTTTTTTCAATGATTATATTTATTATTAATAATAATAATAAGAAGACAAAGAATAAGAACAAGAAAAACATCAGCATCTGTGCTTGATTGACAATTTATAAGCGAGTGGTTGGATTGAAACACAGTGATTATGAGTATTGGACATGTGGAATGACAGTCTTACTAGTAATTTTACTGGTCATAATTAATCTTCAGGGAGTCTGACAGAAAAAAAAGTGATTTAAATCAAAGGCCATATTTTAAAAAAGATATTGACACATGAATGAAAGGTTACTTATCTGATGCACAGAAGCTTGTCTCTTAAAATAGTAAATTAACATATTTGAACCCTTGTCAGGGGAAAATGTTTTAACTGTATTTAAGATACACTTAAGTGGGAAAAGCAAATGATACAATATGAATGAAAAGGCTCATACAAGTGCTTAAAGAGACAGTTAATTTAGCAATAAAAAGCATTTTGTAATGTTAAACTAAAAATGTTACTGTATTTTAAACTACTATGTCATGTGATAATTACATGGCAGAAGTTGTGTGTTCAAATTCCATTTATAATACTCATATTCATACTATAGAACACTTTTCTATTGGCCATGAAGTAAATTCAAATGAAGAAACAAACAAAGGAACACATGGCAGGAAGTAAAGCAGCAAGCAGGAAGGACAAGACAAAACCAAACTATAGGTGTGTTTAATGTGAAGCAGATCTACAGACCGATTGGTGTGTGATGTCAAAATACAGGCACAGAAAAGGATGACACCAAATAATGCATTACAATAGTCAAACGATTAATCATGATTACATTACAGGGCAGTTAAATGCTTGATTCTGATTGGCTGAAGACATTTTTAAGGTGTGCATTTATATTTTTTTAGATAAACACACAGCTACAGGTTTTGAACTACATTACAGTTCCATATTGCTACAGTGAATAATTTTAGATATTTTACAGCTACAATAGTGACAAATATATTGAAAACAAACAAATAGAAGGTTTTAAATAAGATGTGTAAAAACCTAGTTCTACACAAAAGAACTGTTTGAGGACAAAACCTGACAAATGTCTTGGAATACAACATCAGAACATTGGGTCTCATCCCCATTTGAATATCTAATGAAAATTTTCTGCCTAGCGTGTGTAAATACATGGGCTTGTTTTTAAACTCATTATTCTGTAAGTGAATTTGAAGTCTTCTAAATGACTGCTTATGTGCACAAGGTTAGTAATTTGCATAATACACACCCAAACCAGCTCCATAAGGGGCTTTCTACAAAATGACATTTATCCAGAGAAAGACAATAATGTCCCAAAACCAAAAGACAAAGTATAATAACTTTAACAATAATAAACATGACATTTTGGTGTCTAATTCAATAAAAACTTCTCTGGGAAACCTAAATCAACTGAGCAGCCTTTTTATTTTATTTTTTTTACTCTCAGCTAACATATCTGTGCGCTCTGTAAAGACGAACTCTATCTCTAGAAGATCTGACTGATTGGAGATGTTGCTGCTGCCCCTCGGATGCATCACCGATAGTATGGAAGGTTTCACTGAGACAGTTCAGTGCATAATACCTGCAACATTTGCAACACCTCCGTCATCCACCGGACCTTCTCTTTCCACCAGATCAATGACCACACTAGGTGGACCCTCCTGTTGCCCATCCTGCCATGGAGCTTCATGGCTGCAAACACGAGGAGGAAGAAGGCCAAACATTTAAGATTTTAGTGTAAAAAAAAGAGAGAAAACTAAACACACACAGTATATGTAATTAATTAGCATTCGTTTTAGCTGCTGAAAATATGTAAATATGTAGGCTGCATCACTGCAATCTAAATAAAAACATATAAATAAAATAATAAACTTCAAGAGGTTTATTATAATTCTTTACTAATTTGCAAAACAATATACACTTAAAAAGGATTTGCTTGTACAGGAGAAAATAGCTTTTTACGTATCGAGAGCAGAAACGTTTCAGGGACAGTGCTGTGTGTGTTTTAATAAAGATAGTATTAAAAAAGTTTGTCATCATATCCAGAGGTTCAAAGTAAAATGCAATATTTACAATGCTTAAAAGTAAAACATTTCAGCTTACTTACTGTAACATACAGATGCTGACAACGGAGGTGAGGATCCAGTTGCAGAGTTTTTATTAATAAGAGTAGTCAGGCAGGCATGGGTCAATCACAGGAGCAAACAGAATCATCAAAGGCAATTCAAAAGAGTAGTCAAAAAACAGGCAAGAGATCGGTTCAGGCGGCTAACATCAAAAATCAGTAAACAAAGTAAAGATGGCATGGGAAAACAAGGCAAGAAGGAACACTTCGTAATGGTTACAAGAACAACAAGACTCAGCCCTGTGTGTATGTGGTGTGTGGTGTATTTATAGTCCATGTAATCAGTTCATCATGATCCTCCGGGAGCTGGCTGGGCTGGGAGCTGCGAGCCGGCTGGGCTGGAGGTTTGAGGGGAGATTGCAGGGCTGAATGCCTGAGGGGAGCCAGCAGGGCAGGAGGCCTGTGGGCAGTCGGCAGGGCAGGAGGCCTGTGGGCAGTCGGCAGGGCAGGAGGCCTCTGGGAAACCAGCAGGGCAGGCAGTCTGTGCATTGCAGGCTGGGCAAGGAGCAGGCCTGGAGACTGCAAGGCAAGGAGCCAGGCTGGGGCCGGCAGGGCAAAGAGCCTGGGCATTGCAGGCAGGGCAAGGAGTCAAGCTGGGGCCGGCAAGGCAAGGTGCTCTGGGGTTGGAGCCGAAACTGGCAGGTGCTCTGGGGCTGGAGCCAACATGGTAAGTGATCTGAGGCTGGAACAGCATTCGCTGAAGAGGCCCTTCTTTTTAGTTTATTGAGGGTTAGGCTTGAACTGGAAGGTGGTGCTGGTGGTGGTGAGAGGGGTCCATTCCCCCTGCAGGATCTCCCTAATCTTCCTCAGGCCGGCATATTCCACTACCTCTCAATAAGTCCATGTCCAAAGTTTCCCCAGCTCCTCCGAATCGAACAGTTCATCCAATCTAGCCAGAAAGAATTGGATAAAAGTGGCCTCACTTTACCCAAGCCCCCAGACTACTTTAAGGAGACCTTGAGCAAATACCTCAAAAGGGTGATACTGATGAGTCCTCAGATGACCAGTCTGTACTGTCAGGGTTGGTGGGTAAGGAAAGGAGCGAGGACTCAATTGCAGTAAATAATATGGGTTTTTATTAATTGTAAAATGAAAAAAAAAAAACAACCCTGAGGGAGAAAACATTAACAAACAAATAAACAAACAAACAAACAAACAAACTTGACTGGGCAGGGCTGGCAGGGATCCGTGCTGGACAAGACAAGACTCGATACTTGGAATGATCAACAATAATACGATGACAAGCTTGCACAGGACAGTAGAAATGAGGTAGTTCTAAGGAGAACAAATTAACTAACAGGTGAACAGAATAAAATAATAATGGGATAACAAGATGGTAGGACTAGACAATAGACAGGAGAGCACATGACACAAAGAGAAAACACAAGCCATGTGCTCATGTGAAACAGGACCAGAACATGCAGTCATTGAGAGAACTCATTAACCACATGTTCGAATGAAACAAAACACTAAAGCACATGGCCACATTGTAAACACGAAGTCATGTGCTTACGCAACTGAAGAACTGAACACACCAACAGAAGACTGAACACAAGACACGAGTACACAATGATTAAACCTACTGTCACGGTCACACAAGGAAGAGAGGACAGGCTGTTAGAGTTTGTGGCATTTATTAAAGCACAGTGAATCAACGCACTTAGTGCGGAAGGTGAAGACAACACACAGTTCGTGAAGAACACTAAAGTCACTTCCCTTGATGTGGCGAGCAGACAGATGACAGGAGTCGGACTCAAGGATTCCTTGGAGGACGAGATGAAGATGCACGAAGAGGAGGATGAACGAAGAGTAGAGGTGACCATCTAACGTTGATTCCAGCCGGTGAGTGAATGAGTGAGGTGAGCTTATGTAGTGAGTGGGTGATGGCTGGAGCAGGTGAGTGTGATTACGTGCGCAGGTGTGCGTGGTCAGTAATCTGGTGATAGTGTGCGATGTGTAGTGGATGGTGACTGTGAATGGTGACTGGGGCTGATGGAACGTGCAAAGGGTGTGACAGTACCCCCCCTCCACGGGTGACTCCTGGCACCCTAGACCAGCGACGAGGACGACCACGGCCTCGGGGAGCTGGGCGGTTGGGATGTTGGCGATGGTATTCCTTGAGGAGGGTAGGGTCTAAGACGTCATCTCGGGGTGTCCACGACCTCTCCTCGGGGCCAAATCCCTCCCAGTCGATCAGGTATTGGATCCGGCCGTCCCGCCGCCGTGGAATCTCCTTGACTCTACAAATGTTCTCTCCTAGGATCTCAGGTTGTGCTGGTAGAGGAGGTGGTTCCGGTTCTGTGGAAGGAGGAGGAACAGGGTCAGTGTAAGGTTTGAGTAATGATACATGAAAGCCTGAGGATATGCGTGAATGTGGAGGTACGTTAAGGCGGTATGTGACGGGGTTTATTTGTGAGTGTATGGTGTACGGCCCTATGTAGTGGGGACTCAGCTTCTTGCAGGGCAGTCAGAGATGGATGTTCTTTGTGGACAGCCAGACTTTGTTTCCAGGGTGGTAGACGGGTTTGGGTAGTCTGCGGCGATTGGCGGTGTCCGTGTGCCTACGAACTGTTTGCTGGAGATGGACGTGAGCTGAGTCCCATACCCTCTCGCTCTCCTGGAACCAGTGATCCACCGCGGGTACCTCAGAGGACTCGCCGGTCCAAGGGAACAGTGCGGGTTGGTAACCTAGGACACATTGAAACGGTGTTAGTCCGGTGGAGGCTTGCCGTAGGGAGTTTTGGGCATATTCAGCCCACGGTAGATACTGGCTCCAGGTACTTTGGTGTTGGGCACAGTATGTCCGGAGGTAGCGGGAGATCTCCTGAATCTTCCGTTCGGTCTGGCCATTGGTCTGAGGGTGGTATCCGGAGGAGAGGCTGATGGTGATACCCAGAAGTCGGAAAAAGGCTCGCCAGACTCTGGAAATGAACTGTGGCCCGCGGTCCGACACAATGTCTTCTGGTAGACGTGGTTGCGAAAGACATGTTGGAAGAGGGAGTTAGTGGTTTCTAAGGCAGTGGGAAGTGTCTTGAGTGGGATGAGTTTGCATGCCTTAGAGAAGCGATCCACGACCACCAGTATGGTGGTGAAGCGTTGAGATGGAGGTAGGTCGGTGGCAAAGTCAATGGCTAGGTGTGTCCAGGGTCGGCAAGGAATGGGTAGTGGTTGCAACTTGCCCTCAGGGAGTCGGTGTGGGGTGGTAGTGATGGCGCAGACCGAACACCCCCGAACATACTGGGAGACATCTCGGGCCATGCCTGGCCACCAATATTTTCCCTGTAGGAGCGAGAGGGTTCGCCTGCTGCCCGGATGTCCTGAGCCGAGGGATGTGTGCGCACTACTGAGGAGGGGGAGTCGCTGATTGGCAGGTACGTAGGTTAGGCCTTGGGGAAGTTCTGGCGGTGCAGGTTCCTCGAGGGTAGCGGCACGGATCTCTTCATCTACCTTCCATAGGATGAGTGCTAGGAAGATGGAGGGAGGTAGGACGGGCTCGGGAGTGTCGTGGATGGGGTCAGGTGAGTATATGCGTGATAAGGCGTCGGCTTTGCAGTTTTTGTGTCCTGGTTGGTAGGTGATGGTGAAGTTGAAACGTGCGAAGAAGAGTGACCATCGTGCTTGTCGTGCATTGAGGCGTTGAGCGGAGCGAAGATATTGCAGGTTTTTGTGATCAGTGATGACGGTGAAGGGGATTCCCGCCACTCCTCGAGGGCCAGTTTTATGGCGAGTAGTTCGCGGTCCCCAATCTCGTAATTTTGCTCCGCGGGACTTAGTTTCCTGGAGTAGTACGCACATGGATGGAGAGCTTTGGGTTCACCAGACCACTGGGAGAGTACAGCACCTACTCCCACATCTGCCGCATCGACTTCGACTACGAAGGGCCGTGTAGGATTGGGGTGCTTGAGGATGGGTGCGAGGTGAATTTGCTCTTGAGGAGCGTGAAGACGTGATGGGCTTTATAGCCCCAGGAGATGGTACGTTTACCTCCTTTAAGGAGGGACGATAATGGTGCAGAGAGGAGGCTGTAATTTTTAATGAACCTCCGGTAAAAGTTAGCGAAGCCAAGGAACCTTTGGAGCTCCTTAACTGTCTGGGGCTCCTTCCAGTTGGTCACAGCCTCTACCCTAGCGGATTCCATTTGGACCCCCGCAGCGGAGATCACATACCCGAGGAAGGAGATTGTGGAGCGGTGGAACTCACACTTCTCGGGTTTCAGGTACAGGTGGTGTTCCATGAGGCGGTGGAGCACCTGGCACACATGAGTACGATGGTCTTCCAGGTTGCGAGAGTATATAAGGATATTGTCGATGTATACTATGACTGATTGGTGAAGGAGGTCTCTGAAGATGTTGTTCATAAAGTTCTGGAAGATGGAAGGACTGTTAGCCAGTCCATATGGCATCACCTGGTACTCATAGTGGCAAGTAGGGGTTATGAAGGCGGTCTTCCACTCATCTCCCTCTCGGATACGGATGAGATTGTAGGCACTGCGGAGGTCCAATTTGCTGAAGACTCGTGCCTCCCGGAGCTCCTCAAGAGTTGCTGGCACGAGTGGAAGTGGGTAGGCAAACTTTACAGTGGCCTCGTTTAGCACCCAGTAATCTATACATGGCCTAAGTCCTCCATCCTTCTTGGAGACGAAGAAGAAGCTCGATGCGGCAGGTGATGTGGAGGGCCGGACGAACCCCTGGAGCAGGGCTTCTTTAATGTAGCTCTCCATAGCCTCGTGCTCAGGACGGGAGAGTGGGTAGATACGTCCGTGTGGAAGCTTGGGATTGGGCAGCAGGTCGATGCTACAATCACAGGGCCTGTGAGGGGGTAGACGTGTGGCTTGCTCTTTATTGACGTTGAGGAAGGAGTGGTAGGTAGAGGGGATGGTGTTGGTGATGTCGGTCGTCGGGCTCCCCACGACGACGGCCTGAAGGGGGAGTGAAGAGTAGCTAGATGTGGATTCGTGTTTAGTCAGTTGGTGGGCGTGTTCGGCACAAGACTCACTCCAGCTCTGGATTTCCCCAGTGCTCCAGTCTATGGTGGGTTGGTGTTGAACCAGCCATGGTCTGCCCAGTACTACATCTACTTTGGATCTTGGTAGAACCAGCAAGGTGATTTTCTCGGTGTGACGAGGAGGAGTGAGGAGCGTGACTTGGCGGGTTCGCCTGGTGATCTTACCATCGCCCAATGGTGAGTCCTGAATGGTGTAGATTTGGTACCTGGTTTCGTTGAGTACGGTGGATATACGATGTTTGGCGACAAAATGTGAGGAGATGAAATTTCCTGCCGCTCCGGAGTCCACCAAGACATGAATGGGGAAGGTACAAGAGTTAATGGTTAGGGAGGCGGTGATATGAGGTATATGGAAGACTGAAGGGGTGATGGAGAAGGCACTCACCATTGGACGAGGAGGGCGAACTGGGCAGCCGGAGATGAGGTGGGTGTCTTCTCCACAGTATAGGCAGAGCCTATTGTGTACTCTGCGTTCCCTGGCGGAAAGATGGTACGTGTCCGTTTCCATGGGCTTGTCAACGACAGGAGGCGGTGATGGACGACAGTGTGAAGAAGTGCTGAGGTTAGGCGTGGTGGGGGAACAGGCAGAAAGGTGTTGGGATACACTGACCGCCTTTTTTATGAAGACTTCCAGATTTTTACTATCATCATAAATCACCATGTGGTGGCGAATACTGGGTTTGAGTCCTTTTCGATAAGCGGCTAGCAGCGCCACCTGGTTCCACCCGCTGCTAGCCGCTAGGGTGCGGAAGTGCAGAGTGTATTCGTGGACGGTGAGGTTTTATTGACTGAGGGTGATGAGTTTGTCGTGCACGGTGAGAGGGGTGAGCGCAACACCGAACACTTCCTTGAAGTGCTGGGTGAAGGCATAGAAGGAGTGCAACACTGGATTGCCGGCATTCCAGAGGGCATCCGCCCACTGGAGTGTTCTGCCAGTAAGGAGTGAAGTCATAAAGGCGACTTTGGTGACGTCATTGGGAAATTACGATGAGTTGGCTTCTATATATAGTGAGCACTGGAGAACGAAGCCTGTGCAGGATCGGGGTTCACCAGCATAACTCATGGGGCGAGAGAGAGGTGAATTGGCGATTGACAGAGGGTTGATTTGGGCACCCAATGGTGCGGAGGGAAGAGCCTGCTGGTGTGTGTTCGCCATTTCACAGCGCTCCCGGAAGTGGTAGCGTTTGCTTCCATGTGAGACTCAGGAGCGTTTTTGAGGGGCTGGAAACCTGTCACGGTCACACAAGGAAGAGAGGACAGGCTGGTAGAGTTCGTGGCGTTTATTAAAGCACAGTGAATCAACGCACTTAGTGCGGAAGGTGAAGACAACACACAGTTCGTGAAGAACACTAAAGTCACTTCCCTTGATGTGGCGAGCAGACAGATGACAGGAGTCGGACTCGAGGATTCCTTGGAGGACGAGATGAAGATGCACGAAGAGGAGGATAAACGAAGAGTAGAGGTGACCATCTAACCTTGATTCCAGCCGGTGAGTGAGGTGAGCTTATGTAGTGAGTGGGTGATGGCTGGAGCAGGTGAGTTTGATTACATGCGCAGGTGTGCGTGGTCAGTAATCTTGTGATAGTGTGCGCCAACACAGGGAGAACATGCAAACTCCACACAGAAATGCCAACTGACCTAGCCAAGGTTTGAACCAGCGACCTTTTTGCTGTGAGGCGATCTCCTAAAAGTGATGTTTAGACAATTTTCAATCTGATTTCTGACCACATCATAGTACAGAGAGCGCCATCATAAAAATCAGTGATATTTCCCTAAATATAGATCAAGGCAAACTATCAATGCTAGTATTGCTTGATCGCAGTGCTGCATTTGACACTGTTGGCTTGATAGGTTGGACAAAATAGGTCAGGCATCCTGGGATAGTCCTCAAATGGTTCAGATCTTACCTCGAAGAAAGAGATTATTACGTCAGGAAAAGGTGACCATAGGTTTAGGTGGACACCAATGACTTGGAGTCCCACAAGGTTCAATTCTGTTATCTCTCCTGTTCAACATTTATATGCTCCCACTGAGCCAAATAATGAGAAAGAACCAAATCTCTTACCACAGCTATGCTGATGACACTCAGATCTACTTAGCCTTGTCAAAACTACAGACCCAATTGACATAAAGAAATGACTCTGCCAATGCATTGATGAAATAAGCAGTTGGTTGTGCCAAAACTTTCTTCAGTTAAACAAAGAGAAAACTGATGTCATTGCATTTGGGAACAGAAATTATGTTCTCAAGGTGAATGTGTACCTTGGTTCTGGGGTCAAACAACAAAAAATATGGTCCAGAATTTTGGTGTGATTCTAGAGTCAGATCTAAGTTTCAGTAGTCATGTCAAAGCAGTAAATAAATCAGCATACTATCATCTCAAAAACATTGCAAGAATTAGATGCTTTGTTTCCAGTGAGGACTTAGAGAAACTTGCCCACGCTTTTATCATCAACAGGGTGGATTATTGTAATGGACTCTTCATCGGCATTCCCAAAAAGACAGTCAGACAGTTGCAGCTCATTCACAACAATGCTGCCAAGGTTTTGACTAGAACCAGAAAATCAATACACATCACACCTGTCCTCAGGTCTTTACACCGGCTCCCAGTTACTTTCAGAATAAATTTTAAAGTATTATTACTTTATAATTTTCTGAATGGCCTAGGACCTCAATATAGTACAGATAGTCCTCACTGAATACAAACCTAACAGATCACTCAGATGATTAGCACTGATTAATTAGAAATTCCAATAGTTTACTCAAAGCATGGTTAATCCACCTTCAGCTACTATGTCTCGCACTGCTGGAATCAGCTTCCAGAAATTATCAGATGTGCTCCAACATTATGCCCATTCAAATAAAGAATTAAAACATATCTGTTAAGCTGTGCCTTTACTGAATGAGCGATGTGCTACGTCCAACAGATTCCACTATTATGTCTTTGTTTTCTTTATCAATCCTTTAAAACCTGTTTTAAATTTTTTTATCTGTTTTTGATATTTTTATTCTTTCTTGTTTTATTTCTTATACTTGTATTTTATTTCTTTTATTCTTGTTTGTGTAAAGCACTTTGAATTACCATTGTGTATGAAATGTGCTATGTATATATATATATACATCACGCTCGATTCGGGACATGAAGGCACAGGAACACGATAGTAAACAAAACACGAATTTATTTAACAAATACTTACGAAATACAAGGGCACTGGAGGAAACAGAACACGTAGACATCACATCGAGGCTGAGACAATACAATACCGCAACACGAAGGACACAAACTAGGGGGTATAAATACACAGGGATAATGATTAACTGATAAGACACAGGGGATGAACACAGGTGAAACTAATGAACACTAAAGACGGCGGGAAACAAAACAAAGGAAGCACATGACAACAACAGAAGCACATGGAACACAATAACAGAAACCTGACAATACCCCTCCCTTTTCAAAGGCGCGGCCTCACGCCTTCAACACAAACATAACAACAGAATAAGGGAGAGTGGAAGGGGAGGGTGCCAGGGAGGAGTCTTAGGAGGGAGGAACAGGAAGGGAGCTGGAGCAGGAAGACCCAGGACACAGCCAGGAGGACGGCCCCGGGCGGAGTCGAGGAAGGGAGGGACCATGGAGGAGGAGCAGCTTCTCCAGCTCCAATCCTGGTTCCTCCTCCCTAAGACTCCTCCCTGGCACCCTCCCCTTCCACCCTCCCTTATTCTGTTGATATGTTTGTGTTGAAGGCGCAAGGACGCACCTTCAAAAAGGGGCGGGGGGGTACTGTCAGGGTTCTGTAGTGTCTATGCACGGTGTATTGTCCATGCTGTCGTCACCCCATGTCCTCCCTGAGTTTCCTGTTTCTTTCAGTGTTTGTAGTAAGTGTTTGTTAATAAATTCGTGTTCGTTTAATCTCGTGTTCTTGTATCTTCATGTCCCTCAACCCGAGCGTGACAATATATATAAACCTACCTTGCCTATGATAACCACCAAATCCAATCAACTGCTTATAGACAAATGACAAACTGAAGTTTAAACCAACATTTATTCAGAAGCAGTTTCAACTAATGAATTAAGTAGTTCAACAGATTGATTTATTATTAATAATTGCAATTGTTAGATTTAAATGTATTAGTCCAGTCAATATTAAACATGCATTTTATTTTTTTTTTTCCCTGGATTTCTCTAGAATTATCTAACCCCAACCAGGTATATTAGTTAAACATTAGATATTTTTTAACTACAAAGTCTTTCAATTCCAATATTATATTACCATGATAGATGTAACACCCTGATTTAGTTGTATTCAAATATATATTAATATTGGCTCATGCAGCATTCTTGACCCAAATATCAAGCAAACACCATGGCATGGGTCTGTCTGTTCTCCATCAGATCTGTAGATTAGTGTATTGGTAAACACACAGGCTGAGAGAAAGTCTTCAAACTTCAGAGAGCTGATTTTGCTGGTGTTAATGAAGATTCTCATCCCATCTCTCTGACCTTGGCATAATCTCAATTACCTCATGAATGATTGATAAATAAATATGAAACTCAAGCCGTCTTCAGAGGCTGTGTGTGCGTGCACTTCTGTTTGTTCTTGCTGATTAAATGACAGCAGATGAACTAATGGCTGAAGTTGAGTTGACCTGCACTAAAGCAGCCACACCACTTTGATTTGGTTCCTTTGCTAATTAGGTATTATTCTTGTTTAAACAACAAAACCAAATAAAACTAGTATATAAGATACACATATTTTATTTTGTTTTCAGCCATGTGTTGGGCAGTTTTTTATATTAAAATCCTTTAACGCACAGCAAGCCGTTGATTATTCCACTTATTTCATGGTCATTTGGCAAGTTATATACAAGTTTTAAAAAAACTTAGCTAAAAATATTGCACTACATTTTTTTTTTTTCTTTAGCGCAATATTTGACTGAAATGTCATCACTTATGTTAGATTTAGTTCACATTGAATCAGCAATGGAAGCAGAGAGAGGGAACACAGCCGAAAGAGAGATTATGTGCATTTAAGTGTCATGGATGTCTAACATGTTATTTCTTCTATATCTACTATCTTTCAATTTAATACTTAGAAAGCTAGCACAATTTTCATAATGTATCAAATAAATAGAAATCTTATTTAATAAAACAGATAAATTAAACACAGTTTATATGTATTGACTAATGGAATTATAGATAGATATTTTATTTCAGATTTGCCTACAAACTCAAAAATCGAAAGTAATTAAATTGGGTGGCTAAAATAAAACATTAATACTATTATTATGCAAAGGAATTGATCACATAAAATGATCAGTCATTCAACACATGCAAAATCATCCAGTTTTCGAGGCTTAGCCACGTCCCTGAGTGTTGCTTTGAATAGAATATATTGATTAAAAACACATTAAAACTATACACATGAAATAAAACATTCATAAAGCTATTTCTTTCTTTTTTTTTAAAAAACAAAAACTGAAAACTCATAGATGTGGTATGTGAGCTGTTGTTTTACTTACCAGTATTGATAACATTAATGTGAATTTATTTATTTTCCTTTAATTCCCTTGAGTAGAACTGACAAAATACATTTGCATTAAAGCAGGGTTGAAGTACATTGCTTTAGTATTTGATATGCTATATATAAGCTAAATATGAGCTTTCAAACTAGTTTTTAAATAACAAAATATTCCCAAATACAACACATAATATACCCTATAAAGCCCTAGCTTCAAGAACATAAAGTAAATAGATATACAATAAACATTAATCAATAAATAATTGTTTAGGCATTAGTGATCTTAATATAAGCAAACTCAAACTTCACAAATAGATACAAATTAAAAATGTAACATTCTCAACATACTGGGTGTTAAGATCACCAGCGATCTAGCTTTTGCAGATCGCTGGAGAATGCTTTCTGTCATTCACCCGAACTAAACATCTGCCACTAAACTGAACTACATATCCCATCTGTCAGTAGGGTCCAGTCAATTGAAGAGTATGTGTAGGACTTTGTGCAGGTAGCAAATTTAACATCTATGAGTGACTTATGTCTGAATATATTTTTCCGTGGTGGGCCGTCTGAACCTATTTATACAAACATGCCCCTACACGAACCCCACTGAACTTTAGAACACTATGTTGAACTGGCACTTAAACTGTCGGCCTCCACCTTCACCGTCGATGAACAAGTCTATGCTGGCATTACCACTACTCCTGTCTCCTGCACATCAGTGCAGACAGCAACCAGTTTACAAAATGGCCACCGCCAGTCCACCCAAGCATAAGATGTTTGCCACCAGTTCTTCAGGTAACAAGATGGCCACCTCTAGTCTTCCAGCTCACAAAGTCACCGCAGCTAATGCACTAGCTCACACAATAGTCACCGCCAATCTGCTGCTAGGTCACAAGATGGCTTCCTGTCCCAAGTTTCTCTTTGTCATAGTTCCAGTCAAGGTCTCCACCTGAGTCCCATGAATGGCCGCAAGAGTTGTGTGACTTCTCAGTGCTGCAAAAGTGCCACCGCCACTGCCAGAGCTACAGATGCAAGAGCCGTCGATGCTGCCACCTGAGATCCAAGACTGGCCACTGCCAAAACTACAGATGCAAGAGCCATTGATGCAGCTGCCAGATCCACCTCCTGATCCTGAACCTCCTGATCCATCCATGTTTCCTGGATCAAAGTCTCCTAGCCCACTGGGGTTGTCTGATCCGCCAGTGCCTCCTGACCCACTGTAGTTGTCTGATCCCCCAGTGCCTCCTGACCCACTGGGGTTGTCTGAACTGCCAGTGCCTCCTGACCCAGAGCCTCCTGACCCACTGGGGTTGTCTGACCTGCCAGTGCCTGCTAAATCAGAGCCCTTAGACTCCCTACAGCTTCACGCTCCTCAGTTCCATGCTCACCGCTACTGCATGGACCTGGCCCCCCTCTTTTCCGCCTCTGCTCCACCTTCCTACTGTACTGTTCAGGGAGCATCTGGAATCCACTCCTAGCGGGGAGGCTTTGTTATGATTACCAGCAATCTAGCTTTTTCGCAACTCATTACACTGGGAACAGGAAAGTATCAGCAACATGGAACACTAATTGTGCATTGCATAGCCAACTTTGTTAATGTATATAATTTGTTTGTTTTTTTCATGTAGATTACTCATCTTGGACTTATATAACTTTCTTCTGTTGAACTCAAATAGCAACCTATTAAAGGGTTGTTATTATTATTGTTAAAATGTTAAAAACTGGGGGATTTTTGGACATCTCTACATCTCTACATCATTATAATTTACTATTATTATCTATGTTTAGATATGTTTACTATAATATATTTAAAAATATTGTGGGAATTTATCACTATAGTTGGCTTTTACGATAATCATAGGTTGTTGTTATTATTATTATTATTATATTATTATCTCTATTTTTTGCATTTACCATTATCGTTTGATTGTATTTTTGTTGTTGTTAAATATTTTACTTTATTGCTTCAACAACCATTTGAGAAATTTACAAAAAAATTAACAAATTTGTATTGGTAACTACTCAAAATTATGCAAAAGCACCATAAAAATACCATGAATCATGTGCAATTCTGAGCCATATTCACTTAATTGACTGTTTCTCAGCTCAAAGTATTGAAAATCCCCAAGGCTTCTAGATTTTAACAGGATGAGAAGGAAGCGGTGAAATAGAGGATGCACATCAGATAAGCACACATCAGATGACACAATTATATATCAGCACATTCACAAACAGCTCTATTCTCAAAGAAGTATCGGCTTACAGACGCAGACGGATCTGCCCTCTAGACAAAGGGTTACTGACTTAACAAAATTCAGCACCACTGTTGTTTGCTTTAAGCTTAATTCTTCAGCCTCAGCATTTATTTTCCACAACAGCCTTTAAAATAACTTTTGTTCGCAGACAATAGACATCGCTGAGCTGAATTGTTAGTCAATAGTAATTTCAGCCCACGGCGTGTGCCCTTCCACAAGATATTCTTCCATAGATTTTTCTTGATTTATTCCTGTCCTCACACTATGTTATAAAATGAATGACTCTTGTATCTTTAGATGTTAATATTACATTCAAATGACCTCTTAGAAGCGAACCACTGCCGGGTAGTGAGTAACCTAAAACCCAGACAGCGTTACTCCATTCCAGGCCAAAGTCTGACCTCCTCCATCAGTCTCTTCAGTGGAGCACAGATGAAGCTCAACACTACTGTCATATTATATAAAGTCTCAAAATAAATACCTGTTACAATTTACAATGTTTAAAACTAAAATGAATTCATTTCTCCTGTAGAATACAAATTATGATGTATAGGTCCATTGTTTTAAGATTTCAAGCTTCAGAATTATGCAAAACCATTATAAAATAGGTTTTTATTTATTCATTCATTCATTTTCATTTCGGCTTAGTCCCTTTATTAATCTGGGGTCGCCACAGCGGAATGAACCGCCAACTTATCCAGCATATGTTTTACGCAGCGGATGCCCTTCCAGCTGCAACCCATCTCTGGGAAACATCCATACACACCCATTCACACTCATACACTATGGACAATTTAGCTTACCCAATTCACAATTTACAGTGGTGGAAAGAGTACTAAAAATTAAGTAAAAGTATTATTACTAGTCAACACATTTTGTCCAAGTACAGTAAAAGTATCTGAAGAGTTTGCTTCCAAAACACGATAAACGTACATTTAAAGAAATGTAATAATAATAATAATAATAATAATAATAATAATAATAATAATAATAAATTGATACTATAATATGTGAATCTTCCTCACAGAGTTCTTAATATGACAATCAAATATAAATAGTTTATTTATTAATACCATTTTTTTTGTTAATACAAGGTAGTCAACTGATTTAATGAATTTTTAGTTATGTTTATAAGATTAGTGTTGAACACGTTCAGAGGCTGTCATATGTCACTTAATTTTAAATGTATGAAAAGTTTCAATATGAAAAAAAAACTTTTATATTCACTCACTGTCCTTCAGTTAATCCATGATTTATCAGGGGTCACAACTGCAGAATGAACCGCCAGTTACTCTGGCATAAGTTTTATGCACCAGATGCCCTTCCAGCCGCAACCCAGCAATACACTAACTCATGAGTCATCTCTCACACACATGGACACATTCATACATTACAGCCAATTTTGATTATCCAATTCCTCTATACCACATGTCTTTGGACTGTGGGGGAAACCAGAGCACCAGGAGAAATCCCATGTTAATACAGTGAGAACGTGCAAAATCCACATAGAATATCCAGCTGCGATGTGGCAACAATGCTAATCATTGAGCCACATTGAGCCTGAAATTTTATAGTAAGATAAGTTTCATGGAATTTATTTCATTTTGAAAAAGATAAAGATTTTTTCAAAAAATATTATGTAATTAAAACCTAAAGTTTATATGCAAAAGTTTAAAACAGAAAACAGTCGTATACATTTAACAACTTTCTTGATTAAAAATATGTAAAATTCTCATTTCAAACTAAATAGATTTAAATCTGTTTTTAACCAAACACTTAGGCTGCCTTCAAAACCACATAGTTCCCTACTATTAGGTAGGCAAAAGCAGTAGGCAAGCACTGAGTATGTTTGAATCCCCAATATAAAAAAAATAGGCATGAAATACCTTAATCCTTATGAGATTCGGCTGTACATATACTTAATTTGTGTATATATGTGCCTACTTACCTACAAAATAATAGGAGAAAACAGTACGTGAAGAAAGTAGTATGTTTAAGTAATCATAAGAGTAAGCGAGAAATCCCTGGATGCCCTACTGCTTCAGCCTAGATTCTGGAGTATTAATCAGATGGACACTTATCTATACCAAAAGGACACGGGAAAGCAATCAGCACAAAGAAGTATAAAAGTATATAAGAAGTATACCATATCCCTCCCAGTCCACAAGGTACTGGAAACCCCTGCCACGACGTCTGACATCTAATAAACTCCTGACA
Organism: Danio choprae; assembly: GCA_903798125.1. Classification (NCBI taxonomy): domain Eukaryota; kingdom Metazoa; phylum Chordata; class Actinopteri; order Cypriniformes; family Danionidae; genus Danio; species Danio choprae. The sequence goes on along the minus strand of CAIGQW010056847.1, from coordinate 819,719 downwards.
GAATACACAGGAGAGCCATCCACTAGATGGGGTGAGGGGGTGTCAGGGGAGGGAGCAACAAAATTAAGGGTGGAGGTAAACACAGTGTTAACCCTGGACACACGAAAAACACATGGTGAACCCAACAAAGAGCAGGAGGGAGCTTGAGCCGAATCGCCGCTGGGCTCAACACCTTTGTGATTCTGTATGGACCAATGCCAACTTACGAGAGGTCACCCTGAGATGCAGGTCGTTGGTAGACAACCATACTTTTTGATGGCACTGCTGAACAAAGGCCAAGGCTGACAGAACTGCAGCATCGGGTTCCTGTGTAGGGAAACAGATGGGGTTGATAACCAACAGAGCACTGAAATGGTGACATACCTGTGGATGTTACTGGTAGAGAGTTGTGGGCATATTCAATCCAGGTCAACTGTTTACACCAAGAACTAGGATCTTGGGAGGCCAGGCAGTGGAGGGCTCTCTCGAGATCCTGGTTAGCTCGCTCACACTGTCCATTGGTCTGGGGATGGAATCCTGATGACAGACTCGTAGAAGCCAGTTAGGCTTCTCGTAAATCACCAGTTAGGCAGTTTCCTTGGCTGAGGGAAGCTTAGCTAAGAGTATAAAATGGGCCGCTTTGGAGAAGCGGTCCCCCACCGTGGGGATGACTGTGTTGCCACTCAAAGGGGGAAGGCCAGTGACAAAATCAAGGGCCAGGTGTGACCACGGGCGAGAGGGATGTAAGGAATGGTATTTTTAACTACAGCGGTTCGAACTGTAGTTTGCCGAATGACTAAAAAGTTATCAGTATGATCGTGAAAAACTACATTTCTAGTCAAACCATCCTTCTACAATCTTATACCAAAAACGGAAATAAGGGCAGTATTAATAGCTATAAATGTGGGAGAGCGTTGCTGTTATGTGATTGTATTGTATTGCAATATGGAGCAATTAAGTGTTGATGTAAATCAAAAATAATTCACAAATACTTGAAAATGAAATGATTTAATAACAATAATTCTCTATGGTTACAACTGAATTAGTTACTAAAATAACTAAATAAAATGATCAAACATGAAATGATGGAAAACATATGACATAAATTGTACCCAGCTTAAATGTAAAATAAAGTTACCTGAGAGAGGCAGAGACAGGGGAGGGAGAGAGAGAGAGAGAAAGAGAATAGACCCCAAAAACAGAGCCTGATAGCAGTATAGTAAGAGAAACTAGCCTCCAGAGCTGGAGAGAAGCGCAGAGCAGGAAAAAGAAGCCGAGCAGGAAAAGACCCGCAGAGCAGGAAAAGAAACAGAGCAAAGTTTTACCAACCCTTTTGTATCTCTCTTGACCATGTGAACAAAGCCCAAATGCTGAGACATTCAACATGTGACCACATCGTAAAACCCCCGAAGTCCACACACCAGGCCCTGATCTTATCAGTATCTGCCTTTGAAGTCAGTATGGACCTTCTTGGTGAAAAAGACATGTTTTGCCATGTAAACAAATGCATATAATATTTTTCATTCCTACAGGGAATAGGCAGCGGCTGAAGCAGACAGACAGGGGGGCGGTTAGACGTCTTGTTCTGGGCACAAATTGAGCAAGCCAACACAAACTGCCTGACATCTGTGGCCATAGAGGACCACAAAAACTGCTGATGGATGGCAGCCAGCGACCTCCTAATTCTTGGGTGACAGGTGAATCTGGACGAGTGTCCCCACTGGAGAACCTCTGGGCGCAACACAGCAGGAACAAATTAAAGGCCCTGGGACACTTTCTTGGTATCTCACTTTCACTCCCGGTCTCCCTCACCCGCCGCTCAATGTCCCAGGAAAGAGACCCCCCTACCATCTTCTACCATCTCCCTGCGGAGGATGGTCTCTGGTGGAGCCCTGTCAGGGGACCCAAATAGGCAAGAGAGAGCATCCGACATTTTAAATTTCTCCTGGCGGGAGCTCAACCTCTTGGCTGAACGGATGTACTCAAGGTTCTTGTGGTTGACCCTTCCAACCAGTGCCGCCACTCCCCCAAGGCCAACCTGACTGCCAACAGATCCTTGTTGACAATATCATAGTTATGCTCTGCTGGGCTCAGCCAATGGGAGAAAAAGGCACAGGGATGCACCTTCCCATCCTTGAGAGAACGCTGAGACAGGACCACACTTACCCCGACATCAGAGGCATCCAACTCAACAATGAACTGCAGTTCAGGATCTGGAATGGAGAGAACAGGGGCAGAGATGAAACTGGACTTTAAGCCTTCAAAGGCCGCCTGAGCCTTTAAATTCCAACTGAACGGTACCTTGGTTGAGGTTAGAGCCGTTAAGTGTGCAATCAGACTAAAACTCCTGATGAATCGCCTATAGAAGTTGGCAAAGCCCAGGAATCGCTGCAGGTGACAAGGACTGGCCACTCAGCAACGACCCTTACCTTAGCAGGATCGGCTTGAATCCCATTGGCTGAGATGACATACCCCAGGAACATAACTGATGATGAGTGGAACTCACACTTCTCCGCTTTTACATAAAGTTGGTTCTCCAGTAGCCATTGCAAGACCCGGCGGACATGCTGAATGTCACCTGCAGAGACGGAGAGAAAATTAGGATGTCGTCCAGGTACACAAAGACAACTTATTTACCATGTCTCTCAGCAGGTCATTGACCAGGGCCTGGAAGACAGCAGGGGCATTGGTCAGACCAAAAGGAAGGACCAGGTATTCATAGTGTCCCGTGGGTGTGTTAAAGGCTGTCTTCCACTCATCACCCTCACGCATCCATACCAGATGGTAGGCATTGCGGAGGTCTAACTTCTAACTTGGTGAAGACCTTGGCTCCCTGTAACAATTCAAAGGCAGATGACATGAGAGGTATGGGTACCTGTTCTTGACTGTAATGTCATTAAGGCCCCTGTAGTCAATACAGGGATGCAGGGAGCCATCCTTTTTAACAAAAAAGAATCCAGCGCCAGCAGGAGATAAAGAGGGGCTTCCTGAACATACTTGTCTATGGCCTTTCTTTGAGGACCAGATAGGGAATAAAGGCGACCCTTGGGCGGAGAAGTGCCTGGAAGGAGATCAATGGTACAGTCATAAAGTTGACAAAGATCGTGGTATTCCGCCGGGACTTTGGTCAGGTCAGCTGCCTCCACCTGCAACACAGGAGACACAGAACCAGAAACAGCAATACATAAACAAGACGCTAGACATGACTGACTCCAGGCTAACACAGAGTTACCAGACCAATCCACATGAGGGCCATGCTGTACCAACCAGGGGTGTCCCAAAACTACTGGTGCACCAGAAGAATCAAGGAGGTACAGCCTGGTAACTTCATGGCGAGTGCCTGAGACAACAAGACTTACAGGAGGTGTGGAGTGAGTAATGGACATGATGATATGATCATCAAGTGACTAAACCAAAATGGGGCAAGAAAGGGGAACAGCAGGAATGCCCCACAGGGCAGCAGTGGCAACATCTTAAAAGCTGCCCGGTTCAGCAGGACAAGGCAGGAGTTAGAGAGTTTTTTGTAGTGCAGGGAAACAGGTAACTGGGTGCGTAATGAATTGGGGTTAAAACAGGGATAAGCGCCCACCAGGATACCCCGGTTTACTGGTGGGCTTTGCCTTTTAACGGGCATCTCACAGCAAAATGGCCGGGCTTTCCACAACACAAACAAAGGCCTCGAGTAAGTCGTAGCTGCCTCTCTTGGGTGGAGAGACGCAGACGCCCCAGCTGCATAGGTTCTGGATTTGCGAATGAAGGTTGGGGTAAAGGGACTGTGACAGGAGGACCCTCCTCCATCCTCCAGGGTAGGTGGCCCACCCGACGATGGCGACAACGCAGAATCCTGCTCTCAATACAGAGAGCCAAATCCATTAATTTATCAAGGTCCTTTGGTAACTCCTGGGTGGCAATTTCATCTTGGATCTCATCGTCCAACCTCACCAAGAATCTTGCAAGGTCCCGCAAGGCCCCATCATTCCAGTCACAACTTGCTGACAGGGTCTTAAACTGAATGGAGTAGTCAGTGACTGAGTGACCACCTTGTGTGAGATGGCCCAGACAGGAGGCTGCTTCATCCCCTTGTGCTGATCGGTCGAATAGTCATATCATCTCTTAACGGAAGTCTTTAAAATGTTGCCAAAAGGGCGCTTTGGTCTCCCAAACAGCAGTCCCCCACTCACGAGCCCTCCCCGTGAGCAGGGTCAAAACAAATGCCACCCTTGACTCCTCAGTGGCATAGCGACGGGGCCGAAGAGCAAACACAAGGGAGCACTAGGCAAGAATGGGCCGGCAAGAATTAGGATCATCATCATATGTTTGTGGGTTATTGGCATGGGGTTCTGGCTCTGCTGGCGGCTGCTTTTTGTTGAAGGCTTTCAATCTGGGCACTTAACTCTGCTACTTTAGCAGTTAAAAAATCTACTTCACATGATGTGCTGCTCAACTGGCTCACATGTTGTCCCAATAACGCACCCTGTTGAGCGGGTGCAGTTCTCACCTGTTCTGCTGAATCCATTATTTGGCCAGATCATTCTGTCAAGAAAGAGATCACATTAAATTGCAGGCAACAGTTAAACTTTTATTTTCTAAAGGCAGTTAGAAAGTTGCACGGCAGTAACGAAGCCGTCCAGCAGATGGCGGTGGAGAGCAACAGGTCGTTCAGGCCAGTGAGGATTAAGCAGGCGATGAGAGCGAGGAAGGGTCCTGCTGGCGGGGGGTTTTGTTCGGCCAACAGTGGACAGCGATCGGTGGCAGCAACAGAATCCTCGATCGGCTGACAGAGAAGGCTGGTGACTGGAACAGATACTGATGGAGCGAGCAGTGTGAACCAAGGATGGGTAGAGCTGAGCGGTCGTCGGTTGCGGGTACCGGATGACACAGCGAGGGCAGCCGGTGAGCAGGACCCGTAGACAGCGAGCATGGAGATAATCAGGGTAAGTAGTAACAGCAGGGCACTAAAATACAGGGGAGAAAAAGGCAAAATAAAAACGAAAATAGATAAAGCTAAACAGCACTGGAGCCTCAGAACAAGACAAGACTAGATATAAATAAACTAGACAAGAGCGCCTTAGCTTAGTTTAGGACTCGAGCTGGGTCGGAGTGATCAAGCAACAAACACAACGATCTGGCACAAAACAGAGGCCACAAGGAAAATATAAAGGGACACTGATTATTGGGTAAATGAAAACAGGTGTGGAATTAGCAGTGATAGATAAACAAGAGGGTGGGAAAACAAATGACAACGGAGCACATGGTCAACTGCCAAAGTTCACGAACAAAGCTCACGAGCTCTGACACATAACAACACAGACTCAAGTGGGACAGACCAGACCAGACCATAGTTATGACAAATACGTCATAATATTGCGGAAAAACTGGATGTGGACATTTTGAATGTTACTAGAAACCAAAAAGATTGTTCCATGAGGTACTGTACAGTAAGTAAGTGTAGAATTGCTGAAAGTCTTAAGATGCTTTAGAGTGTATATTTGTTTTGCTCTAAAACGTAATTATGTTGAAACTTCAGTAAGCACATAACGTTACATTTTTGTGGCGACCGCTGATGAATAAAGAGACTAAGCCGAAGGAAAATTTATGAATGAAAAGATGGTTATTAAATGTCTGACATATGAGAAGTGTTGCAGATCGGCAAATTACGACATTAAACAGACACCTGAGTGAGTGATATATTTGTGCTGATGTAGAATTCACTGTTGTTGACACTTTACATTATTCATTCATTTTCCTTCAGTTTAGTTCCTTTATTCATCAGGGGTCGCCACAGCAGAATGAACCGCCAACTTATCAAGCATATGTTTTACACAGCAGATGCCCTTCCACCTGCAACCCAGTACTGAGAAACATCCATACACACTTATTCACTACGGCTAATTTAGTTTATTCAATTCACCTATACCACGTCTTTGGACTGTGGGGGAAACTGGAGCACCAGGAGGAAACCCATGCAAACACAGGGAGAACATGCAAACTCCACACAGAAATGCCAACTGACCCAGTCGGGACTCGAACTAGCAACCTTCTTGCTGTGAGGCGACAGTGCTAACCACTGAGCCACGGTTTACATTAGATACATGTAATATTAATAAACCTAAATAAATAAACTTTAGGAAAAATTAGGAATATTTATTTTTATCCCTACGTCACTAAAATAAAGACCATGCTGGTGAACACCACAGTAAATGTACAATGTGACATAATTAGCCAGAGTCTGGGGTTAATCAACCAATGCAATATATAAAGCGGAGTGTGTTCTTTAATGTGCATGTTGTCAGTTAATCACTCACATAAATTTCCACACCAATCAACACTGTTTTGTAATTGTGCTCTCACGCTCAAGATAATCTATTAATTTAGGTGGAAAGTTTAATCGGTTTTGTTGATTTTTTTTAACTGCCTCATGGCTTAATTATTTATTTATTTATTTATTTATTTTTTTAAGAAGACTACGCATATTTGATTCATGTTAGAAATAGTTATTTATCTGCAAAGTTTAACTGGTTTTGTTTTATTCAGAGGTTTTCTTATTGTTTTTATTTCATGGTTTTAGAAGACTTTGTATTTTTGGGATAATTTTAAGGTTGCTTTGGTGCTTTTAGAAAGTTTCAACACACAATATCTTAAATGACATACTGGCAAGAAACAACGCTCTACGCTCTCCATTGGACACACAGGAATCATGAGGTAAAGACAACATGGAATGACGGATCAATACCAGACAAGGAACTAAGGCAAACTAAGGGGTATTAATACACAAGGACTAATGGACCTGATAACACACAGGGGAGGAACACAGGTGAAACTAATGAACATTAAGGAACGGCAGGAAACAGAACAAAGGAGCACATGGAAATGACACAAAACAGACACCTGACAAGAGTTTGATTCAATATGAACTATAAATACATTTTAATGAAGAACTTTAACTGTAGAAGATGTAGACTTTTAGAAATAAACTGATAAACACTGTATGTATATAATACTGAATATAGGATTTACCTTAACCGTTCCACAATACTCCCAAGAACATGTATTTCGTTATTTAAACAGCTTAATAATGATCATTTTATTTGACTTATGATGGGTGATTGTTGTTACCATGTTAGTCTGCACTGCAGGAGATAGATGAGAGTTGCTGGATTTAAATCATGAACTTCTCCCGAAATACATGAAAGTAAGTGCCTGTTTAACTGGAAGCTAACTAAGGTTCTACTAACCTAAACGGTGTGTATCTGATGAGAATAACACATCATCATGTGTTATTCATTATGTTTAAAAATAATAATTATTGCTGTCTCATCGACATCAGTGTATATTTTACAAACCATAAATGATGTATTGCTAGAAAATGTGGGTATTTAAATATCTGAAGCTGAAAATCAACATTATTTGTTTGAAAAACCCCCAAAACTGATCATTTATGACAAGCGCCATGCACTCTTTATCTGGCTCAAAGTGAACCATAGTGGGAACGCAGATTTTAATTTAGCAGCTGATCACATGATGCGTTTAATGTTCTAATTAGGTGTGATCATACACTCCAGGAACCAGACAAGCAGTGTGATCGTACACGTCAAAGGGTTAATATTAAACAGACCAACCTTTATATTGAAAAACTATACAATTTTAGGTAGAGCTAGTCTTTTTTATAAAGTATAAAACTGATACAATATCAGTATTACATGGTTTAAACGATATCCTCTCCTTTGCAGTGTTTACATATTTCAGAAAGACTGACTGTTTGTGTATTAGTAATACAGATTTTCTCCTTCTGAATTCCTTCTGTTGATTTTGTTGTTACACAAGTAGGAGGTGCCAAGAGAGTCTCATCAGTGAGTAACTGAGGCCCTATTTACACCTGTTATTGAATCAATAGTGCCCCTGAAAATTCTGTCATTGTTTATTAACCCTTAAATGGTTCCAAAACAGTTTAAGTTTCTTTTCTCTGTTGTATATAAAATATGACATTTTGAAGAGGGTGACACAGTGAAGAAGGTCACTGGTTCGAGTTCCGGCTGGGACAATTGACATTTCTGTGTGGGGTTTTCATGTTCTCCCTATGTTTGCGTGGGTTTCCTCTGGGTGCTCCAGTTTCTCCCACAGTCCGAAGACATGCGGTATAGGTGAATTGAATAAACTAAATTGGCCATAGTGAGTGAATAAGTGTGTATGGATGTTTCTCAGTACTGGGTTACAGCTGGAAGGGCATCCGCTGTGTAAAACATATGCTGGATAAGTTGGCGGTTCATTCCGCTGTGGCGACCACTGTTAAATAAAGCAACTAAGTTAAAGGAAAATGAATGAATGAATGAATGACATTTTGAAGAACATTAAAAACTGGTAGCCAATCCCTTCCATAGTGCTTATTTCACCTCTATAAATGTCAATGACTACAGCTTTCCAAGATTCTTCAAGTGATCTTATTTTGAGTTTACCAGACAAAAGAAACAAATGAGCAAATTATTTCCTTTTTTTGTGTGAACTATTCCTTTAAGGTGCATTTTTATCAACTCAGTCACAAAGTTAGATGACTAAATAGAGGTGTAAAAGGGGTTGAAACGATTTCCAGATCAAACATTCTTTAAAATACTTGTAAATATATGTGTATATATGTGTGCTATCAGGGATGTGACTTCAGGTGCAGCTGCAGTTTCACGCCGACGCTGTTTTAATTTTCATATCCAGCATCCTGTTGTGTAAACAACAAATGCACTTGTGCCCATCAATTTGCCCATGAGCTGTATGTTCAGGTACTTTGATGGAGTGTTGACAACTGAAAATTATTGTACCATTGACTTTACTAAATGTTCTAATCAAGACTAGGTTTCAATCCAGATTCCATCTAGCCAACGGCGCAATCATTTTTAGCTTTTTAAAAAATTTTTATTCAAAAGGTGAGTTAGTAATATGTGCCTAAATTAGGGGTTGCACAGACTAGTCATGATGTGATGATGCTCTTTGATTGATGTAGACTAGTTATGTGACTTTTACATGGAACCCTTTGTCTATTTACAAAGGACATGGACATTTACGTGGAACATGTTTTTCCATTCCAATACAGTACTTTTACATTGCTTTTCAATGTAAATGCACTTGATGAACATGCATGACCATTATGCTCCTGCCTAAAATCTTTTGAGTGTCACATTTTTTTAGACACCATGTAAAGTTAAATGAATTGCAAATAACACTCAGAGCTGCTCATCAATATCAGTCCTAAGGCAGTGGATCAGAAGAACTTGGCGGCGGAGCAAGAATTATGAGCTTCTGTTTACAGTAGCGAATTTGCATGACAGCTGTTTTATTTGACACCAATATGTCGCAGAAGGTGCTTTAAAGAAAACAACAACAACAAAAAATTTTAGATTTTTTTTTAAACACAAAAACACCTTCTGTGTAAATGGCTTCTTATGCTGCATTTCAGACAAAGAGGTGGGGAATTCAGCAGTAAAATGTCTCACTTCCAACCTCAATGCAGTCCAGTCAATCACACATAACATGCATTTTCACCATGTGAGATGTGGATATTTCATTTTTTTTTTTAATTATTGGGCGAATTATAGCCATAACAAGAGTAGAAAATGCTAGCTGTCCTAGCAAAAATTGCATAATTTTTTCCTGCAAATATTTAGCAAATTGTGACATGTAAAACACATGCATCTTATGTTTTATTGATGATGTCACCCATGGCTAGTAGATCTTGACTCGGTTTAAACCCAAAACAAACCTACGACCAGGCTCATTCTGAATATGTACCTCTATATACATTTCTGGAGATTGCCAAATGCATCCCAGGAGCAAGGTTTTTTTTTTTTGTAGTTTTTGTTTTCACAAATCCACTAGAGGCTGTTGTGTACGCTTTTTGAGATCTCAAGTTTCTCTCGCGAGTGGCATTCACACCTGCTGTTCTCGGGTAAATCCACCAGAGGCCGCTGTCGACTGACTGACTGACTGACCGACCGACTGACACTCCCTCCTCCTTCCCTGTTTTTTTTAAAGCACTTATTGACCAGCGCCCACCCACTTCCCTAAACCCAACCGACATTGTTTTCAAAAGCAATCCAGAAAAAGAAAAGCCCTCACGTCAGACAGATTTTTACCATGTTTTCATATTTTACCACATTCTCACCCTGTTACTTATTTGTTTATTTATTTTTTGGCTTTTGATTTTGTCTGTGCTACTTTCTGGAACCGTTCTTCGCCAGACTTAATTCCCGTCGTCGCGGTCAACTACGCTCCACATCACAAGTCCGCTGACATACGCAGCGAGTCATAGGACAAACTGGTAACAGCAAAAAAAACTGTTCATACGGAGGTAAGGGGTCACCTGGTAAGTACAAAAAGAAACAGCGTCATACCGCCTTGTAGCGTTTGTTTTAATGACAAAATGCAGCCATACTTACCTCAGGCTACATAATTCGCATTCTCCAGAAATGTATATAGGGTTACGTTTTCAGAATGAGCCTATGTTGTAAAATAAGGAAATCCTCTTTAGACTATGCACCAACCATTTTTCCTATCATTAAACTAAAAGTGGATTCAGACATGCTCTAAGTTAACTTACACAGTGTGTTTTGGACCATCTGCTTTTAAGTAGGCCCCTACAACTTTCTTTAACTGTGAACCATGGGTGAGAATCCTGTGGGCACTTTTTGCTAAATGTTTTGACTCTTTAAGCATTTAAGATCTGCCAGGAGTTAAGCAAGTACTCAAATCAGTGCACAGTTGATTCAAGGTGAAATCTGCAGAGGAGACTAGCTCAAACTGACCTCTCTTTCCAGAAATTGTCAGCCCTGGTATTCACTGTCCTCCATAAGTGGCCTGCCTGCTATCTCTTTTTTTGTGTCTCCGTTACCTCTCCACTCCTCTGTCCTTCTTCTGGGCTTATTACAAATGAGCGTGACAGTCGTGAAGAAAATGGGCCCATCAGTTAGCGGCACTAGAGTGCAGATATGATGGATGATGAGAAAGTTCCCCTCTAAACTTGGGGGTCTGACCTTGTTGCTGGTAATGTTACACATACCCTGCCCTTTTACAGATAAAGTCACAACTCATCAACTTAGAGACCCAGATGGATCGAGCAAAATCAATCTCGGAGATTCTCTGCTCGGCCAAGGACACAACAATGCAGTAAATTCAAAAGGAAAGGTGATTACCTGGAAATCACTTAGGGCATTCGAAGAGATATTGTTAAAATGGGGGTTGTTTGACTGTATTTCATCACATGAAGGTCTAGAGAAGAAAAAAATCCTTAGATATCCAGAAGCAAAAAAAAATGTCCCCTTTTAATTTGGTTTTAATATACCTTGAATACATTGTGTTCTGATGCAAGATGGACCTTTTTTGCAAATGTAGCCAATAGTTTAGATTATTTATATAAATTATTTTGTTAAAGAGTTATTTAAGCTAGTGGTGAGTATTAGTTCACAAATTACAAGAAATGGTGACACTGATGAGCTGAAGTATGGCAACGATATAATAAGCGTTCTAAGAAAGATATCTGTATCTAAGCAAGCTAACGACACTGACAAGAGTTATGTCAAACATGTTTATTGATATTTGCATGAGTTATACCTGAACAAGTGATATGAGACACTGATTTAAATATTGTAATAAAGATTGCCTCCATTAAAAAAAAAAAAAAGTCTGTCTTGCTGTTTATTTACATAAATATTACTGCAGCACTGCCCGCATGCTACATTTGCACCCTTGATGCAGGGACGAAGGCACTTAATTTTAAATTAAGTGGACCTTGGTGAAATAGGGTGGACCTCAGTGCCTACTCTTAAACTAAGTGTATAATAACTACTTTCTTATATTTATGATCTTCGATCATAAAGTAATAGATTTTTTGAGGTGTGAGCTGACATTTTGGAGTATCCAACCCTTATTTTGCTTAAAAAATAATACTAATAAAATAAAATAAAAAAAATTGCCCACCTGTGAATTTCTTTTTTCAAATATTTCCCAAATGATTTTTAACAGAGCAAGGAATTTTTTACATTATTTAAAAAAAGAACATTTTAAGAACATTTTAAGATCAATATTATTAGTCCCCTTATATTATAGCAATATTTTTTTCCCATTGTCTAAAAAACAAAGCAATGCTATACAATGACTTGCCTAATTACCCTAACTCGCCTAATTAAGCTTAATACTAGTATTTTGAAAAATGATGTACTGTACATATTATGTACTGTCATAATGCCAAAGATAAAAGAAATCAGTTATTAAAACTATTGTTTAGAAATGTGTTGAAGAAACATACATACATACATACATACATATATATATATATATATATATATATATATATATATATATATATATATGGCCAGCTTCTAATGGTAAAAATGTATTAATTAATTTTTTTATAATCACACTTCATAAAAACGCTGCAGCAAGTACTACACATGAAGATCTCTCCCTCATTAGCATAGGACATTAGTCTGGTTTTTGAATCTGCCACTATGCTGACACAGAGGCCTTTGTAGCTCCGCCCTTTTTTCAAAAGTGGGCTGGGACCACAATCTCACTTGAATTTAAAGCGACAGTCACTAAAATGGTACAATTAGTTTCAAAGAGTTATAAAAGATTATTTGTGGGGTATTTTGAGCTGAAACGTCACATACACACTCTAGGGACATCAGAGACTTACATCTTGTAAAAAAAGTCATAATATGTCCCCTTTAAACCCTACAAATTAAGATTGGGATGCCATTAAAGTTCATGCACACGTAAAGGCAGATATAGTGTATATATTACTTGCAATTATGCAAATTAATATATTCAGTATATTTACTGTGTGATTTATGTCATAGATACATAATCCCATTATCAGACAATGATATCACAATGCCATTTAGCAATTTCCACTAAAATGAGTTGGCAACATTGCTGTAGTTATTTTTTTAATTCAGTCAAAAAGAGACCCAAGTAAAAGATTAACACACTGGTAAACTGCTTTAAGTAGAAATTAAAGTACTTCTAATTAAAAGGGACACTGACACTTTATGTAAATGTTTTAATACTTTAAAGCTGATTAATTAAAGCAATCCACTGTTTAAATAAACATGACTGGAGAACTGAGTTACAGAACCTATGCATACACAACTAAATTGCACCTAAAAATGTAACATAACTTAATAGTGAGTATTTCAGAGTCTTTAGGGGAGCAGGTAGGGTTCAGTTGCCAGTGAGATGAATGAGAGAGCTGCAAGATTACTCAGGCCTTATAGACTTCTTCAAGTTAAGAGACCCCATTAGAACTGTAGCTCCACAGTTAATAATAATAATAATAATAAACTGTTCTCAATAATAATTCATTCATTTTCTTTTCAGCTTATTAATAAGGGGTCGCCACAGTGGAATGAACCGCCAACTTATCCAGCATATGTTTTACGAAGCGGATGCCCTTCCAGCTGCAACCCAACACTGGGAAACACCCATACACTCTTGCATTCACGCACATACACTATGACCAATTTAGCTTATTCAATTCACCTGTACCGCGTATCTTTGGACTGTGGGGGAAACCGGAGCACCCGGAGGAAACCAACGCGAACAAGGGGAGAACATGCAAACTTCACACAGTAATGCCAACTGACCCAGCCGGGCTCGAACCAGCGACCTTCTTGCTGTGAGGCGATCATGCTACCCACTGCACCACTGTGACGCCACCAAAATAATCAATTAATCAAAATCAATAATCAAGTCTGCACTACTGTATGTGTGCTTCACATGAACTTTATGCTGTCTGGGTGAAGAATGCTCATTCAGTGTAATGATAGTGTAACATATTTTAAAAGCCCATCATTCACTTGTTTATATGACTATGAAAACCACTATTTACAAGTTTTTGATGCAGGAATGATTTTGCATAAGGGTTTTCACTAAGACAACTCGTTTGTTATTCATCATGTAAATGTACACTCATTGCCAGTGAGCCGTTGAACAGCAGTAATAGCGATCATCTGATCTATTATTCATAATCAGCAATTTGCATAAGCAGCAGTACAGTCTCCCAAATGACTACGTTAACGCCACGGTCAGATGATTGTGATAGAGGTGCAAACTCCAGGGCTCTTTCACAAACATTAAAGGAGCGCTGGGGCAGACATGGTGCTGCTCAATGACTAGGCCAGTTTTTGATTTTTGCTGCGGCTCATTTGTTTTATCACCCGCTGACACCTCCTGTATTTGAATATGCGATTAAGCTTTGTCACTGTGCTGAGTGATGCCTCATTTTTGGCTGCAGTGAAAGAGCAAAATGATGACTATAACAAACAAGGGACTCAGTCAGACATCTTCAGCTATCCACTTTTATTCCATCAAAAGAAGAGTTGGATTATTTTATTTTTGCAGACAAGCTTTTTTTTCTTTTCCTGCATTTTCTACTGAAATGGGAAGTTTGGAAAACATTCAGTATTATAACACGCTTGCTCCATTGAAAATAGCAAAAAATACTTTATGTGACCAGTAAAACTTTGTGGCAATTCCTGATTTTTCAGAGTTAATCACATTCCTGCATCAAAATATTAAGTCTGTGATTCTTACACATAATCTTCACCAAAATCACTGGTAAGAGGGAGGAGTGATGAATGATTCACTGGTCCAAATACTATGCTGGGTCAGCTGGCATTTCTGTGTGGAGTTTGCATGTTCTCCTGTGTTTGCATGGGTTTCCGTATTTTGCATGGGCTTCCGGGTTTCTGTGTTTGCATGGGCTTCCGGGTGCTCCGGTTTCCCCCACAGTCCAAGGACATGGGATGTAGGTGAATTGGGTAAGCTAAATTGTCTGTAGTGTATATGTGTATGTCCTGGTCCTCCAGATTGGTGGTTGAGCATTGGGCTAACAACTCACCTCATAAAAACTAGATGCAAATGGCCCTGGGAGTAAGTAAGTGTCCAGTTAAGGATTCACTGAATCAAATAATCTGGTCAGAGTGAGTCTTCAGTTAATAACTCACTGATTACAATCATTTGGTCAGAGTGAGTCTCCAATTTACACATCACTGATTTAAATAACCTGGTCAGATTGAGTCTCCAATCAACAACTCACTGGTTCAAATGATCCTGTCAAAGTGAATCTTCAGTAAGTGATTCACTAATGCAAATTATCTGATCAGAGCTAGTCTCCAGTTAATCATTCACTGGTTTAAATGATCCACTCAGAGTGAGTCTCCAGTTAACAACTGATTTGAATGATTCAGTTAGAGTGTGGGCCCAATCAACCAATCACTGGTTCATATGATCCTGTCAAAGCGAATATCCAGTTAATGATTCACAGATTATCTGGTCAGAGTGAGTCTCCAGGTAATCTGCTGATTCCATTGAACTGGTTAGATTGAGTTTCCCGTTACTATGTCACTAACTGAAATTATCTAGCCAGAGCGCGTTTTCAGTTAATCATGTATAGACTTGAAATGATCTGGTCAGATTGAATCTACAGTTAACAAGTCACTGATTTAAGCTATTTGGACAGAACAAGTCTCCAGTCAATTATTCACAGATTCAAACAGTCTGACCAGAGCAAGATTAAAGTTAACAATTCAATAATTTGAATAATCCAGTTAACACTGATTTGACCTATTTCAGTCAGTTAACACCTCACTGATTCAAATGATCTGGTTAGAGTTAGCACCCTGTTGGCTACTCATTGATTCAGTTCAATTGATTCAGTCAGAATGAGTCTGATGAACAAATAAAATGTCATGCTGCACTCTATTCAGAAGTGTTTCAAAATAGTGTGATGATTGCTATTGTTAATCAGTGGCAAGTTTTAACAATGGAAGGATATTCCCATTCTGAAAAGCATTTAATTGAATAAACATGGACATGCCCCTTAGCACAGGAGTAGTCTTTAAGAAGGTGAAAACATTTGAGGTATACGTCTGCTAAAAGGTTGTACTTTTTTTATTTCACAACAAGGGACAGTGTACATTTAAAAATAGAAAGCACATTTCGTTCCTCTATTGCTACTTTCCTTGTAAATTATCTCAAAGTTAAAGATCACAACACCTACTATACTGTACATTCACAAACAAACAAAAAAAACTAGATGGATTATTTAATGATTATTCTTATGCAGGCTATGATCGTATACTTATGTATTTTTTTAATTATTCAAGTAAGACTTAATACATTATGCACACTGACCTTACAATTATCACACTTTTTTTTCACACTATCCATTAATGTATGCTATTTTAATATATAGTTTAAAAAGTTTGAAACTATTTTTAGAGATAAAATCCAATGGAAATTTTGTTTTAATATGTCCGGTGGTAGATTTATATTCACCAAGTTATCTCAGTGACACAGAGGGTGCTCACATATTGATCCAATTGTGAATGATGCTATTTTAAAGTAGAATTTCACATACTTGAAATAAGCTGTTTTTAATGGCATAAGCCAGATACAGTTCATCCCAAATCACCAACATATTTATCATTTTATGTACTAATTTGGGGCGGCGCGGTGGTGCAGTGGGTAGCGCTGTCACCTCACAGCAAGAAGGTCACTGGTTTGAGTCTCGGCGGGGTCAGTTGGCATTTTTGTGTGGAGTTTGCAAGTTCTCCCCGTGTTCGTGTGGATTTCCTCTGGGTGCTCCGGTTTCCCCCACAAGCCCAAAGACATGCACTATAGGTAAATTGGGTAAGCTAAATTGTCTCATTGTATGTGTGTCAATGAGAGTGTATGGGTGTTTCCCAGTGATGGGTTGCACCTGGAAGGTCATCTGCTCATAAAATATATGCTGGATAAGTTCATTCCACTGTGGTGACCCCAGATTAATAAAGGACTAATTTGGATGCGAGTAACAAATCTATGTTCATTAAAGTTTCTTGCATAATAATTAAATTTACCACACATAATAATGCTGATAATAAAATGGCTGGTATTAAAAAAATCATTTGGCTATCTACAATTTGATGTATTACTTTTCATTGAATATGACATATTGAAATGTGGCGGCACGGTGGCTCAGTGGTTACCACTGTCGCATCACAGCAAGAAGGTCACTGGTTTGAATCCCGGCTGAGCCAGTTGGCATTTCTGTGTGGAGTTTGCATGTTCTTCCCACGTTCGTGTGGGTTTCCTCCAGGTGCTCCAGTTTCCCCCACAGTCCAAAAACATGCACTATAGGTGAATTGGATACACTAAACTGGAAAGTTGAAAGTACAACAATAGTGAGTTTTCAAGTCAAGTCAAGTCAAACTTTATTTTTATTCTGCTACATGTGTGGACATACAGAGGAACAAAATGTTGTGTCTCGCAGGACAACGGTGCTACATAAATTGATCATAAATACAAACATAACACTGGACATAAGAGCAATTTTAAAAAACCTATGCATAACTAACATATACTATAAAATACTTAACTATACACATAAGACAGGCTATACAAGTACTTTTACATGAGACTGAACAATGTTGTGCAGGAGAGGTATTAAAGGTGAATATTGTGCAAAAGAGGTATTTAAGGATTAATATTGTGCAAGAGTTATTTAAGGCTGAAGCAAGCAGTGCAACATGATTGTAGTACATTTGTAGTAAACATTGTTTTCATTATTGTGTCCTTGTAAGATGGAGTTTAGATAAAGTGTCAGGTGCATAAGAGAGAACTGAAAGATATCTGGTCAAAACCAAGTTAGAATAAATTATTAAAATGCGTAAGACTCTGCCACTCTTAAATAAAACCCAAAGCCCTCGGCTGAAAAAAAGGAAATGCTTGTTAACAGAGAATTGCCAAGTCAGAAGTGCACCATTAATAAAAAAAAAAAAAAAAAAAACAATTAAAAAACACATTATCAGACCTCAATTTTTGGTCTGAAAAGGTTGAATGTTGAATATTTTTTCTGCTTTACCTCATTCATTATCAGCTGTTGCAATATGATTAAATGTTAATGCTACAGTCAAATCTTTCATGTGCCCTTATTTTGGGGGTTTGAAAATTATCTTTCATGCAAGGTGTAACAGTTTTAAGTGGGTGAAAACGAACATCTTAGTTTTAAATCTAAAAGTGCACCATGTATAGGGTCACTATGTCTGAATGAAACATTGCCCACATACTTGTTGTGCATACAGACCTGGTAACACTTGAAATATGTATTTAGTTGTGCATATTGTGTTTGCTCCATGCAGCTTGTAGGTCAGGGTTAACTAATACCTGTTTTGTTTTTTGTTTTTTACCTCACTTGTGCTAAAAAGTGCAATTAATTTAATCACCTCCATTTATCTTACTAATTTCAATGATAAACAGAAAACAAAATGCCTTCCAGCTGATGAGCCTTCTACTCTGTATAGTCATATGCACCTTTATTGTGTATTATCATATGTACAGAGTATAGTGGTACCATTAAACCTCCATCAAATTTTCTGAATATAATCATCAAGAAGAGTCCAGAATTAATCAAAACTTTGACATTTATTTTGCCAGGCAGTTTCAAGTATTGTTAAAAAAAAAAAGAATTGAATACAAAGTACACAACTGGCCAGCACAGCATACAAAACAAAAGTAAAATACAATGTTAAAAATAATTTGCTAAAGTCAGCATACCTGGCAATAGGAAGAGACACACAGAGGTTGTATGGGAAGTCAGAATCTTTTCTAAGTGATTTGCCAGATCTTTGAAATGTATTTCATGGGTTTATTCCAATCACAGGTGAGCTTCCCTACTGTAGAGGGAACAGGACACGTTGTAATAATAAAGCTGTATAGAAAAGGCACTTGGTAAAAGAAGCAATGAAAGACAAAGGAATTTTTTTTTTTACTCTTTATCTTTGTCTGGAATGTTAACATAACAAACTAAAGCAACAACAGCAAGAGTGTCTTATTATTGCTGTGAATATGTTTATATGTTTCAAACACTTTATGAAATGTTTCACTTTATGAAATGTTTATAAAGGTCATAACAAAGTGGCAAACACAATAGAGAAAGAACTCTCGGTAAGGCAGTGAAACTGGCTCCCTCTGGTGGTTGGATGAATTGCCACCAGCCTCATTTGTTACAGAAATATATA
>CAIGQW010056847.1:768161-780697 GCA_903798125.1 Danio choprae | reverse complement strand
TTATTTGAACCACAGAATGCACATAAAAGATTAGAAAATGTTTTCTGGTTCCTTTTCTGGACTTTGAACATCTCTCAAGTCCAGCTTTTAGATTTAATTATTATACATATTAAAATAATTTCCAATTTTGGGTGAACTAATCCTTTAAGTTCAGCTAATTCAGGAAAGAATAATATTTGTAAAACATTGCATGTATTATGCAATATAGTACAAGTAAACTTGTTCCATCAGTATATTACACTCTCGTTTCATTTTACAATTAACCATTATATTCATCTGTCGTTTAAATGGATGATGGACAAATGTGTGATGGACTTCTCATTCATTTCTAAAACTTTGCTCGTTTGTAAGTGCATTAGGTATCACAATTGTGGCTTTATAATTTACACCCACAGATTAAATGAAATACTATTTCAGCAGCAGAAAAGGACCATTGATCCTTAATGAAAAAGCACAGTTGGGTACCCCTTGTTTGTCTGGCAGATACCCAAACTAAAACATTTGAATAAAATATTCATCGTTTCCTTCTCTTAAAAAAATACTCTATTTGAATATGATCAGAATAGAGTGTTTAAAAAGAAGCCCTGTACATATACACCTGTGGGTATAACATTTATTGCAATCTATAAAACACTCTTCAGTGCTGCAGTATGCTCAAATTGTCACACCCTCTGCACGTTTCATCAGCCCCAGTCACCATTCACACTCTCCAGCCACTACACACCGCTCACAATCACCTGATTACTAATCACGAACACCTGTGCACTTAACAACACTCACCTGCTCCAGCCATCATCCAAGCACTATATCAGCTCACCCCACTTGTTCGCTCGTCGGCTGGAATCATCGTTGGATGATCATTCTCTCCTTGTGCTCTTCCTGATCATCTTCTGAATCATCTATGTATGAACTCTTCATCGAGGCTAACTCCTGTTACCAGTTTAAAAGTTCGACTTTGAGGGACATGACTGTTTGCTATCCTAAAGACTGTGTTCACTCGTATTTCCACTCGCACTACGGTTTGAAGTTTACTACTGTGTTTTAATAAACACCCTGAAAACTAATCCTTTCGTCTCTGCCTTCTGTGACCGTGACAGGATTCCAGCCCAGCAAAAACCCCCAGTTCAATGGAGGCTAACGCTAACACTTCCAGGATCGCTACCAACTCATTCGCCGAATCGACAAGAATGAACCAACCACCGTTTTCCTCCGCACCATTGGGTGCTCATGCTAATCCTCTATCGATGGTCAACTCACCCCTATCTCGTCCTACGAGTTATGACGGCGAGCCCAGTGCCTGTGCAGGCTTTGTACTACAGTGCTCATTGTACATCGAAGCCAACACACAGTTATTCCTGAACAAAATCACCAAAGTAGCCTTCATGACTTCCCTCCTCACGGGTCGAGCACTTCAATGGGCAGATGCACTGTGGAACGCCCACAACCCAGTACTACACTCCTTCCACTCATTCACCCAACACTTCAAAGAAGTGTTTGGCAATGCACTCACCGCTCTCTCCGTCCATGACAAGCTCATCGCACTCAATCAAAAGGACCTCACCATACACGAGTACACACTTCAGTTTTGCACTCTCGCAGCCAGTAGTGGGTGGAACCAGGTGGCGCTGTTAGCCGCATAACGGCAAGGATTGAAACCCAGCGTCCGCAAACAGATGGTCATTTATAAAGACAGCGTGGACCTGGAAATGTTCATCAAGGCTATCAGCGTCTCACAACATCTTAATGCCTGTTCCACCACTACAATCAACCAAAGAGCACCACTCTATCGTCACTCCTCACAGCTACCCCCTACTGTTGATGCACCCAGTTATCGTCACCCTTCACCATCACCTCCTATGTTTGATGACCTATGAATCGTACCACATCATCGCAGCAGAGCGTAACCGGTGGATTCAGCACAAACTCTGCCTATACTGTGGAGAAGCCTCCCATCTCCTCTCAGGCTGTCCACTTCGTCCAATGGTGAGTGCCTTTTCCATCACTCCTTCTGTTTCCAGCATTCCTCATATCCAAGCCTCACTAACCATCAACTCATGTACTTTTCCCATAAATGTCCTGGTGGACTCCGGAGCGGCAGGGAACTTCATCTCGTCCAAGTTCGTCACCAAACATCGCATCATCGCACAGTGTTAAACGAGACCCGGTATCAAATATATACCATACAGAACTCACCATTGGGCGATGGCAAAATCACCCGACAGACTCGCCAGGTGACACTCTTCACTCCTCCTCTTCACCATGAAAAACTCTTTCTACTCGTATTACCCAGGGCCAATGTGGATGTGGTGCTGGGTCGACCCTGGCTAATCCAGCACCAACCCACCATAAAATGGTGCACGGGAGAGATCCTAGGATGGAGCGATGCCTGTGTGGATCACACTCATCACCCGCCAGTAAACAAGATCACTCCTACCCGACCATCTCTTCCCCTTCACTCGACGATGAGGGATCACCCAGCCACAGACATCACTCTTCACATCCCATCCACCTACCAGTCCTTCCTCGACGTCTTCAGCAAGGAGCGTGCCACACAACTCCCCCCTCACTGGCCCTGTGACTGTAGCATCGACCTGCTGCCCAATGTCAAGTTACCACACTGTCGTATCTACCCTCTTTCCCGTCCTGAGCATGAGGCCATGGAGAGCTACATACAGAAAGCCCTTGACCAGAGGTTCATCAAACCATCCAGATCACCTGCCGCATCAATCTTCTTCTTCGTTGCCAAGAAAGACGGAGGACTCAGGCCGTGTATCGATTACCGGGTTCTAAATGAGGCCACGGTGAAGTTTGCTTACCCTTTACCGCTTGTGCCAGCAGCTCTTGAGGAGCTCCGGGAGGCGCGTATATTCAGTAAGCTGGACCTCCGCAGCGCCTACAATATGATCAGTATTCGAGAGGGAGATGAGTGGAAGACCGCCTTCATAACCCCTACTGGCCACTATGAGTACCAGGTAATACCCTACGGGCTAGCTAACAGTCCTTCTGTGTTCCAAAATTACATAAACGAAATCTTCAGAGACCTTCTTCATCGATGTGTCATTGTCTATATCGACGACATCCTCATATACTACCGTAACATTGAAGACCACCGTACTCATGTGTGCCAAGTACTACGTCGTCTCCGAGAGCATCAGCTCTATCTCAAGGCCGAGAAGTGCGAGTTCCATCAATCCACCATCTCCTTCCTCGGGTACGTGGTCTCTGCTGCGGGGGTTCAGATGGAGACCACCAAAGTGGATGCCATGGCCAATTGGAAAGAGCCCCAAACGGTGAAAGAGCTCACCACACCTTCCAGCTCCTCAAGAGTAAATTTACCTCTGCACCGATCCTCAAGCCCCCCAATTCTACAGGGCCCTTCATCATAGAAATCGATGCGGCGGACGTAGGAGTAGGAGCCGTGCTCTCTCTCAGTGGACTGGTGAACCTAAAGCTCTCCATCCGTGTGCGTACTACTCCAGGAAACTAAGTCCTGCAGAACAAAACTACGGGATTGGAGATCGTGAGTTATTAGCCAACAAACTGGCCCTCGAGGAATGGCGGCACTGGCTTGAAGGAGCACAATTCCCATTCACAGTCACAACCGACCACAAAAAACCTCCAATACCTCCGTCATGCTCAACGCCTGAATGCTCGACAGGCTCGTTGGTCTCTATTCTTCGCCCGATTCAACTTCTTTATAACTTATAACCCGGTCATAAAAACTGCTAAGCCGACGCATTATCCCGTATGTATTCACCTGACCCCATTCAAGACACTCTCGAACCCGTACTACCTCCCTCCATCTTCCTCGCACCCATCCACTGACTTACCTCCCTTGCGAGGTTACACCACCATATTGGTTGTCGTTGACCGATTCTCCAAACACTGCAAACTCATCCCACTCAAAGCACTTAGAAACAGCAGAGGCATTATTTGAACATGTCTTCCGCAACTACGGTCTCCCTGAAGACATTGTCTCCGACCGTGGTCCTCAGTTCATCTCCAGGGTCTAGCGGGCATTCTTCCAGCTACTCGGAACCACCATCAGTCTCTCATCCGGCTACCACCCGCAAACCAATGGCCAGACCAAACGTAAGATCCAGGAGATCTCCCGCTACCTCTGGACATACTGTGCCCAACACCAAAATATCTGGAGCCAGTACTTACCATGGGCTGAGTATGCTCAAAATTCCCTTCGACAAGCCTCCACTGGAATAAACCCCTTTCAGTGTGTTCTAGGTTACCAACCCTCACTGTTCCTGTGGACCGGCGAGTCCTCCGAAGTGCCCGCGGTAAACCACTGGTTCAGAGCTAGAGGGTATGGGACTCAGCTCACTTCCATCTCCAACGAGCAGTTCGGAGGCACACCGATGCCGCCAATCGTCGTAGGTTACCCAACCCAGTATACCACCCAGGGGACAAGGTATGGCTTTCCACCCAGAACATCCACCTCTGACTGCCCTGCAGAAGGCTGAGTCCCCGCTACATAGGGCCTTACACCATCCACTCCCAAATCAACCCCGTCACTTACCGCCTCAACCTACCTCGACATTCACACATATCCTCAGCCTTTCACGCATCACTCCTTAAGCCTTACATTGACCCTGTTCCTCCTCCTTCCACAGACCCGGAACCGCCTCCCCTTCTAGCACAACCCGAGATCCTGGGAGAGAACATCTACCTCATCAAAGAGATTCTCGACTCCCGGCGGCGAGACGGCCGCATCCAGTACCTGATTGACTGGGAGGGATTTGGTCCTGAGGAGAGGTCATGGACACCACGAGACGACGTCCTATATCCCAATCTCCTTGAAGAATTCCACGGACAACATCCCAATTGCCCAGCTCCCCGAGGCCGTGGCCGTCCTCGCCGCCGATCTAGGGTGCCAGGAGTCACCCGTGGAGGGGGGGGTACTGTCACACCCTCTTCACATTCCATCAGCCCCATTCACACTCTCCAGCCACTACACACCACACACAATCACCTGATTACTAATCACGAACACCTGTGCACTTAACAACACTCACCTGCTCCAGCCATCATCCAAGCACTATATCAGCTCACCCCACTTGTTCGCTCGTCGGCTGGAATCATCGTTGGATGATCATTCTCTCCTTGTGCTCTTCCTGATCATCTTCTGAATCATCTATGTATGAACTCTTCATCGAGGCTAACTCCTGTTACCAGTTTAAAAGTTCGACTTTGAGGGACATGACTGTTTGCTATCCTAAAGACTGTGTTCACTCGTATTTCCACTCGCACTACGGTTTGAAGTTTACTACTGTGTTTTAATAAACACCCTCAAAACTAATCCTTTCGTCTCTGCCTTCTGTGACCGTGACAGGATTCCAGCCCAGCAAAAACCCCCAGTTCAATGGAGGCTAACGCTAACACTTCCAGGATCGCTACCAACTCATTCGCCGAATCGACAAGAATGAACCAACCACCGTTTTCCTCCGCACCATTGGGTGCTTATGCTAATCCTCTATCGATGGTCAACTCACCCCTATCTCGTCCTACGAGTTATGATGGCGAGCCCAGTGCCTGTGCAGGCTTTGTACTACAGTGCTCATTCTACATCGAAGCCAACACACAGTTATTCCCGAACGAAATCACCAAAGTAGCCTTCATGACTTCCCTCCTCACGGGTCGAGCACTTCAATGGGCAGATGCACTGTGGAACGCCCACAACCCAGTACTACACTCCTTCCACTCATTCACCCAACACTTCAAAGAAGTGTTTGGCAATGCACTCACCGCTCTCTCCGTCCATGACAAGCTCATCGCACTCAATCAAAAGGACCTCACCATACACGAGTACACACTTCAGTTTTGCACTCTCGCAGCCAGTAGTGGGTGGAACCAGGTGGCGCTGTTAGCCGCATAACGGCAAGGATTGAAACCCAGCGTCCGCAAACAGATGGTCATTTATAAAGACAGCGTGGACCTGGAAATGTTCATCAAGGCTATCAGCGTCTCACAACATCTTAATGTCTGTTCCACCACTACAATCAACCAAAGAGCACCACTCTACCGTCACTCCTCACAGCTACCCCCTACTGTTGATGCACCCAGTTATCGTCACCCTTCACCATCACCTCCTATGTTTGATGACCTATGAATCTTACCACATCACCGCAGCAGAGCGTAACCGGTGGATTCAGCACAAACTCTGCCTATACTGTGGAGAAGCCTCCCATCTCCTCTCAGGCTGTCCACTTCGTCCAATGGTGAGTGCCTTTTCCATCACTCCTTCTGTTTCCAGCATTCCTCATATCCAAGCCTCACTAACCATCAACTCATGTACTTTTCCCATAAATGTCCTGGTGGACTCCGGAGCGGCAGGGAACTTCATCTCTTCCAAGTTCGTCACCAAACATCGCATCATCGCACAGTGTTAAACGAGACCCGGTATCAAATATATACCATACAGAACTCACCATTGGGCGATGGCAAAATCACCCGACAGACTCGCCAGGTGACACTCTTCACTCCTCCTCTTCACCATGAAAAACTCTTTCTACTCGTATTACCCAGGGCCAATGTGGATGTGGTGCTGGGTCGACCCTGGCTAATCCAGCACCAACCCACCATAAAATGGTGCACGGGAGAGATCCTAGGATGGAGCGATGCCTGTGTGGATCACACTCATCACCCGCCAGTAAACAAGATCACTCCTACCCGACCATCTCTTCCCCTTCACTCGACGATGAGGGATCACCCAGCCACAGACATCACTCTTCACATCCCATCCACCTACCAGTCCTTCCTCGACGTCTTCAGCAAGGAGCGTGCCACACAACTCCCCCCTCACTGGCCCTGTGACTGTAGCATCGACCTGCTGCCCAATGTCAAGTTACCACACTGTCGTATCTACCCTCTTTCCCGTCCTGAGCATGAGGCCATGGAGAGCTACATACAGAAAGCCCTTGACCAGAGGTTCATCAAACCATCCAGATCACCTGCCGCATCAATCTTCTTCTTCGTTGCCAAGAAAGACGGAGGACTCAGGCCGTGTATCGATTACCGGGTACTAAATGAGGCCATGGTGAAGTTTGCTTACCCGTTACCGCTTGTGCCAGCAGCTCTTGAGGAGCTCCGGGAGGCGCGTATATTCAGTAAGCTGGACCTCCGCAGCGCCTACAATATGATCAGTATTCGAGAGGGAGATGAGTGGAAGACCGCCTTCATAACCCCTACTGGCCACTATGAGTACCAGGTAATACCCTACGGGCTAGCTAACAGTCCTTCTGTGTTCCAAAATTACATAAACGAAATCTTCAGAGACCTTCTTCATCGATGTGTCATTGTCTATATCGACGACATCCTCATATACTCCCGTAACATTGAAGACCACCGTACTCATGTGTGCCAAGTACTACGTCGTCTCCGAGAGCATCAGCTCTATCTCAAGGCCGAGAAGTGCGAGTTCCATCAATCCACCATCTCCTTCCTCGGGTACGTGGTCTCTGCTGCGGGGGTTCAGATGGAGACCACCAAAGTGGATGCCATGGCCAATTGGAAAGAGCCCCAAACGGTGAAAGAGCTCACCACACCTTCCAGCTCCTCAAGAGTAAATTTACCTCTGCACCGATCCTCAAGCCCCCCAATTCTACAGGGCCCTTCATCATAGAAATCGATGCGGCGGACGTAGGAGTAGGAGCCGTGCTCTCTCTCAGTGGACTGGTGAACCTAAAGCTCTCCATCCGTGTGCGTACTACTCCAGGAAACTAAGTCCTGCAGAACAAAACTACGGGATTGGAGATCGTGAGTTATTAGCCAACAAACTGGCCCTCGAGGAATGGCGGCACTGGCTTGAAGGAGCACAATTCCCATTCACAGTCACAACCGACCACAAAAAACCTCCAATACCTCCGTCATGCTCAACGCCTGAATGCTCGACAGGCTCGTTGGTCCCTATTCTTCACCCGATTCAACTTCTCTATAACCTATCAACCCGGTCATAAAAACTGCAAAGCCGACGCATTATCCCGTATGTATTCACCTGACCCCATTCAAGACACTCTCGAACCCGTACTACCTCCCTCCATCTTCCTCGCACCCATCCACTGACTTACCTCCCTTGCGAGGTTACACCACCATATTGGTTGTCGTTGACCGATTCTCCAAACACTGCAAACTCATCCCACTCAAAGCACTTAGAAACAGCAGAGGCATTATTTGAACACGTCTTCCGCAACTACGGTCTCCCTGAAGACATTGTCTCCGACCGTGGTCCTCAGTTCATCTCCAGGGTCTAGCGGGCATTCTTCCAGCTACTCGGAACCACCATCAGTCTCTCATCCGGCTACCACCCGCAAACCAATGGCCAGACCAAACGTAAGATCCAGGAGATCTCCCGCTACCTCTGGACATACTGTGCCCAACACCAAAATATCTGGAGCCAGTACTTACCATGGGCTGAGTATGCTCAAAATTCCCTTCGACAAGCCTCCACTGGAATAAACCCCTTTCAGTGTGTTCTAGGTTACCAACCCTCACTGTTCCTGTGGACCGGCGAGTCCTCCGAAGTGCCCGCGGTAAACCACTGGTTCAGAGCTAGAGGGTATGGGACTCAGCTCACTTCCATCTCCAACGAGCAGTTCGGAGGCACACCGATGCCGCCAATCGTCGTAGGTTACCCAACCCAGTATACCACCCAGGGGACAAGGTATGGCTTTCCACCCAGAACATCCACCTCTGACTGCCCTGCAGAAGGCTGAGTCCCCGCTACATAGGGCCTTACACCATCCACTCCCAAATCAACCCCGTCACTTACCGCCTCAACCTACCTCGACATTCACACATATCCTCAGCCTTTCACGCATCACTCCTTAAGCCTTACATTGACCCTGTTCCTCCTCCTTCCACAGACCCGGAACCGCCTCCCCTTCTAGCACAACCCGAGATCCTGGGAGAGAACATCTACCTCATCAAAGAGATTCTCGACTCCCGGCGGCGAGACGGCCGCATCCAGTACCTGATTGACTGGGAGGGATTTGGTCCTGAGGAGAGGTCATGGACACCACGAGACGACGTCCTATATCCCAATCTCCTTGAAGAATTCCACGGACAACATCCCAATTGCCCAGCTCCCCGAGGCCGTGGCCGTCCTCGCCGCCGATCTAGGGTGCCAGGAGTCACCCGTGGAGGGGGGGGTACTGTCACACCCTCTTCACATTCCATCAGCCCCATTCACACTCTCCAGCCACTACACACCACACACAATCACCTGATTACTAATCACGAACACCTGTGCACTTAACAACACTCACCTGCTCCAGCCATCATCCACGCACTATATCAGCTCACCCCACTTGTTCACTCGTCGGCTGGAATCATCTATGGATGGTCATTCTCTCCTTGTGCTCTTCCTGATCATCTTCTGAATCATCTATGTACGAACTCTTCATCGAGGCTAACTCCTGTTACCAGTTTGCTCAACTTTAAGGGAAGTGACTGTTTGCTATCCTAAAGACTGTGTTCACTCGTATTTCCACTCGCACTATGGTGTGAAGTTTACTACTGTGTTTTAATAAACACCCTGAAAACTAATCCTTTCGTCTCTGCCTTCTGTGACCGTGACACAAATACTATATGCTTTCTAAAGAATGCAAGTAAATCTGAGTTCACGTTAGCTTCTGTTTGGGTAATAGCCGATTCCATGAGGGAAACATCATTGACACTGCTCCAGAGCCATTTTAATCAACTTGTTTATTGAAACAAAAACATAAATAATTAAAAATAAGTTTCCCTTCATCTTTGCTACATCACTTCCTGTTTAAGATTGCTGCCAACAGGAAATACAGAGATGGATGCAATTTATTTGTTCCACCACAAGGGAGTACAGAAAATTAGACATGCAAATATACAATCAACATAGACCACAGAAAATTCAGTTTAGTTCAATTCATCTTTATTTCTATAGTGCTTTTACAGTGTAGTTTGTTTTAAAGAAGCTTCCCATAAAAGTTCTAGTAAATTAAATTTGAAACTGTGTCAGTCCAGTTTTCAGTTTACTTCAGTTCAGTGTGGTTTAATTTTCACTGCTGAAAGTCCAAACACTGAAGAGCAAATCCATCGATGCGCAGCTCCACAAGTCCCAAACCAAGCAAGCCAGTGGCGATAGTGGTGAGGAACAAACTTCGCCAAGTGACAAAAGTGAAGCGAAAAAAAAAACCTTGAGAGAAACCAGGCTCAGTCGGGCATGACTATTTCTCCTGTGGCCAAACTTCGGCCCAATGCTAATTCCATTTTTGTACCCCTACCCCTTCCCCTTCGCCCTTGAAACAAAGTGTGAAGGGGAAGGGCTTCAAATTTTACCCTAAGAAATGGGAGAGCACTACAACACCTGCACACGTCATCGACTGCTGTAGTTATTCCACTTGCATTATTTTTTGGTATTTATCATCAGGACATCACTGAAGGCATATATCATGTTATCATAATGATATAATATGGCAATAAGATCATAACTTTACTGTGCATTTACACCGTGGCCATATTTATCTATGTAAACACAAAAAAACAACATTAACATTATACCAGACACTGCAAAAAAGTCATTCCCAGCCACTAGACTTTTCTGACAGGGGATTCGAGTGTCATCGAGTGACAGAATGTTGTGGGACTACTATACAGGAGTTAGTATCAAGAATTATTGATAGCAAAAGTTAACGGTTTTTATTTAAGCTTTTTTTTAAAGCACGACGGTAAAACACGAACGCGGTTATGGATGTATTAAAACATTCTTGTTTCATTTTCTTGTTTTTTTCAAAAATTCGGAATCATGACAAAAAATACTAATTTGTGCATCTCCTTACTTCCGTGTGCAGCCACGTTGTTGTTGTAGCTGGTGTATTCTGGGAAATTGTTTAACCCCTTGGTTTCGAGTGTGGTCCTGGAAAATCTCAGTTTTGAGGGCTATCTAGCCCTTCCTCTTAGCTGTACGCCTCCAAGCTAAAGAGAATTGGGACACCCCTACCCCTTCACGTAGACGCTCAAAACGAAGGGTAAGGGGAAGGGCTAAGGGGTAGGATTGGGCCTTCTTGTGCAGAGCTGCAGTCTAGGCACTGTACATTATATACAATATTAACCCCTATGGCTCCTACAACACCAACCATGTGATATATGTGGCATGAATGCTCAGTCCCGGCGTCAAACTCAAACCAACTTGACCAAAGCACAGAGATTGAACAGCATACCGTGGACAAGTGACATGAACACAATGACGAGAGAGTGCGACCCGAGACTGTCTGAGATTGCATGCTTGCTGCAAAGACAAGAGCTGAGAAAACACATGGCTCGAGCTCACCTGAGACAGCATGTTCAATACAAAGACAAAGACAAGAGAAACGTACATGACAAGACAAGACCAGTACCTGGAATCTGCCACCAAAACAAGAATAAACAAAATCAAAGTGGCAGAGAAACGTAGTAACTTTCCAACAACAAAAAACAAAAAAATTATTGTGCGGTTAAAAGGCTTTCAAGAGTTCACACATAGCTGATGATTGGTTATAAAGCTTGTTTGGCATGCTGTCCCGGGAGAGAGCCCTGAGCTCATAGATCCTCGAGCCCGGGGCTCCCTCCCGTTTGCAAGGCGAGAGGGGAGTTTGAGCTCATGTAGATCTCGAGAACTCCCCTGCTGTAGTAGTTAATGAACAGATAGTGATTGCTCTTGAGATGACTGCTTACTAGAAACATGTCTATGATGCTGATTTGGATTAGTCAATTAACTTAAGTTGTATGTTTTTGGACGGTGGGAAGAAAACGGGGAACCCGGTGGAAACCCACGTGAGCACGGGAGAACGTGTAAACCACACAGAAACGTTGGCTGGCTTGGTAAGGACTAGAACCAGTGACGTTCTTGCTGTGAGGCAACAGTGCTAACCACTGGGCCACCATGCCACCCAGGAAAGGAGGAGTAGGGGCGGAAGGGGGGATTCTTCAAAACGAAGATGGTTGTGATATGAAACTTAGTGTATTTATAGTGGCTTAGGAATCGTCTGATTGGTGAATCATGAATTGGATAATGCGGGACCAGCCGCAGCAATCATAAGCACGTGACCCTCTTGAAATTAGTTTATAAATAAACTTCACTTCAAGAGTTCACACTTAGCTGATGATTGGTTATAAAGCTTGTTTGTGTATAAAGCAAAGATGGAACCAGTGCAGAGTGTGAATGGTTTAGGTTAGAGTAAGTGATTGCTGCTACTGAGGTGGTGTACTGGCAGCCGATGTTGCAAATGCTATGTGTGCTCCTGTAGCAGTGTTTAACTGCCGGACCGGGCGGGAGAGCGAGACAGATGTAATATTTTGAATGCAGGATGTATGAGCTCTGCTAGAGAGACTATAATGGCAGTGATGAAATGTCAGGATAAGCTTAGCGGAGGGTCTCTGCTGCTGCAGAGCTGCGATAGAAATCAATATCAAAGAACTCTTACGCAGCCCTTTTTGACAGCTGTGACAGTGCTGGGGAGTGTAATAGTATAAATAAATGGAAGTGTAAGTGAGCTCAGGCAGAGCGTCCCTGC
>CAIGQW010056847.1:742849-757146 GCA_903798125.1 Danio choprae | reverse complement strand
TGTGTTGGTATTACTACACAAAAAACAACAGAAAAACCACATACTTCATCTAATGGTAAATTCTTGTCATATTGTACTGCAGAAAGTGCTGTAGTAATCCTGTCATATTTAGCTTTGCTCATTTGTTGTGTGGTAAATTTATGTTGTACTGCTGAAATACCACAGGATTACCACAGGTAATTTTTGTAAGGGTGACTTGCTTAAGTTGTGTGTAGAAAGTGAATTTCATTAGATGCCTGACTTCCTCTGCGTTTGCATCAGTTTGATGAGACATCATCTTCAGTTCCTTTCTTTTTCTCCAGCCTTTCAGAGGTCTCTCCCAGTGGCAGGAATTTTACATGCCAGTTAATGCATCCATACATATCCTGAATTGCTGCCCTCTTTTCTAGAGGAATTTCATCCGTGTCCCAGTAATCAGTCTGATGTCTTCGTTTTCTTATTTTGGGTGTCGTAGATCGCTTCACATTTTCAATCTTATATTGCAACTGCTTCACTTAAGAATGGTACCCTGGCCCAACCACATTCCTCTCTATTACATCTAGGAGAGACTCTGGATACTTTGCTACCATCTTTTTGGCTACTTCAGTAGAATTCCTTTTATTTGGGCATGAATATTTTCTCATTTACCACAATCCGGACTATCTCTCTTCTTATTTGTGGACTTTGTCATTTTCCTCTCTCCAAAAAATTGCATTAGTTCCTGAGGAAATTTATCCCATGGTATCAGAAATGTATCCACCCAGTCTACATCTGGGCTTTCGGAGCTGCTGGTGGAGGACGATTGAGAACTTCCAGGTTGTTCCGCAAGGCTGCGGAAGGTTGTGGTGAGCTGCATGTTTCTGGTGTCTGGCCTGCAAAAGATCATACACAAACAATAGTCAGTAACACAAAGTGATTTTTTTTTTTTTTAAGACCTTTTTAGACCTGTTACTTTGTGAACCTGTCTTGTAGCATTCTGTTCTGCAACACATAACTTGCATCTTAACTTCCAAGCAGCAAGGACGTTTTGAGTTTGAATTGGCCTCAATGCTGTCAGCAAATCAGATTCCTCAATAAACTGAAAATCACCATATGTCTCCACTCCAAGGGATTGCAATAACTCTTCTGAATTGTCTTTTGTCACCTCTGGAAGGTTAGGCAAGACCTCAGTGATGGCAGTTCGTAGAAATGTTCTCTCCAAGTCAGTCATTACTGAAATTAAGCAAGTATTGATTAGACATGTAGTTATTAAATTTACAGTGTTTAAGAGTTTATTTCTGTTAATCTAATTGCAAGTTAAATAAAATGCAGATTTTATTATTTTTTAAAGGGATAATTCACCAAAAAATGAAAAATCTATGGTTTATTTACACTTGACATATTTAAAACCAGTTTGAGTATTTTTGTGACAATATTTTAAAGAATGTTGTAAACTTGTAACTGTTGACTTCCATAATATTTATTCCTACTATGGAAGTCGATGATTACAAGTTTTCAACATTCTTTAAAATATCAATGATATCAAAATTTGTAATTTTAACTAAGCATACATGATGATTTTTTGTATGTTTTCTCCACCTCTGTGGCCAAGATATCTTTACTTTGACAGCACACTGTGTTTCGGTGAAATGACTTGGTACCCATTAACGGTGTATGATGTTAGCGGATAAAAATCAACCAAGTCATTAATGCTAAGACACTGTAGCCTGGTACTCTGTTTAGATTCAAGTGATGAGAAGTTCTCCAAACTCAATGGACTCATCATTTTTTGACACAAGAAAATGTCCCTTTTTGTATGACATTCCTTTATACATTATTTCTGTGGACACAGTAGTAATAAACTCTGAAAAGTAAAATTTTCTCACTGCATGTTTAATTGATTCACTGTAAAGTTTTGGGTAAAAAGTGCAACTGTCTTTGACATGCAGAAGCTGTGTGCTGGTCCAGCTGAAAGATATGCCTGAAACATCTGATGCCTTTCGGATAAAGTTAGGCAGACGTTCTTAAAATTTTTCAAATGGCTAGCACATCTTTTGAAGGAGCTATTTACTTTCAAAACGCATCATCCATAATCGAATCAAGGAGCCAAATTTAAAACAGGATAATGTCATAAGAAATTATGTTTTGGTTTCAGTGGACACTCAGGAATCAAATCAACAATATCTTCAAACTGGAGAGTTAACTGCCACACTTCATCTTCTGAATTTTGCACTGTCACCAATTAATACAGGAAGCAACCTTGAGAAATTCCAATTCTGAATGGCTTGCCCAGAAAGCTAGGACACCACAGAATTGACCGCACATTGCTTTGTGAGTGCATCAGTACTTTTGTACTTTAATTGCTTGATTTGATGGTTCAAAACAGAATATGTAAGCCACTGTCTCTTCTTAATGAAATACTTCAAGTACAATGCCACATCATAGGATAAAACACCCTCAAATGTGTCATGGCTTAAACAAGGTGTGGGACCAGGCTGGCAGACATGGAAAGATTTTAAAGTATTGAAAACAGAGTTGACCTTTATTCCTTTGATGTCTTGACGGTCTTCAGTTTGTAAATCATGAACAGCAGAATCATAACTTTCTGCTGTTATCACTCTGAACATTTGGGTTATCACTCTGAAATTCTTTTTTGTGATTTCACAATACCTGCAAAAGTACTGAATGACTGAAATTTTCAGTAAACCCACCAATGGCGTGTGAACCCAAATTATCACCAGCGATACAATACAGTGCACCTTTGACCACTTTACCACCTACAGCTATTCCATTTTCCTCCAAATATTTTAAATCCACTAACAGCTCTGAGAAACATCCAAATTTCTTTAGGTCATTCTCTCCACACAACAAGGCGAGGAACATGTCATCAGTATGAGCAGGTAAATTACTCAAAGAAAGATAGACTGCAACTACTTTGTGCTTTGGACTTTTTGCCATCACTAATGTCAGCAAAATAATCTGAGTCTATTTCACAAGATGTCTGACACAGCAAACTCTTCCATAATTCAGATTCCAATAAGCTACTAAATGTTTGTTTCAAAGGTATGTAATATGCAAACCTCTTTGTCATATTTTTGTCGCACATGAGCAAATAAATTACCCAAAGAAAGATAGACTGCAACTACTTTGTGCTTTTTTTTTTAGCAGAGCCAAGTGGATTGACAATTTCAAAAGCATCCTGGTAAATAATTAATTTCAGACATTCTGGATTTTCAATGAAGAACTGGTTGGACTTAAGGATTTTGCCATCACTAATGTCAGCAAAATTATCTGAGTATATTTCACAAGATGGCTGACACAGCGAATTCTTCCATAATTCCGATTTCAATGAGCTACTCAATGTTTGTTTCACAGGTATGTAATATGGAAACCTCTTTGTCATATTTTCGCCATTTCCCAATGTTACCTTTTTAGGCTCTATGCATTGAAATATCTGTTTGAATGTCTGACTTCTTGAATATGTTGTTCTTAGTGGTCCTTGATGACAGAAAGAGAACAGATCTGAATCCTTTACACAGTCACAGACTTTACTAACAACTTCATCTGCTAGATCCATCTCATTTTTTTAAGTGAACGCAGTTTACTTGAAGTATAATCTTGTCCCAACTCGTGCACATTTTGCATCTCTTCAATCTTCTGAATTATTGAAGCTGGAAGGAGAAGCAGTTTAGGTATAATAAACACATATTCTTAAGAAACGACTCAATTCTGTAGTTTCAGGTGTTGTTACATCATTTGAGATAAGGGAAACATCACATTCAATGACAGTAGATGACTGAGAAACAGTTTCCCTATAAATGTCACTTATAGAATCATTTGAAGCAGCTCTATGCTTCCTGGACATGTGAGCTGTGAAAGACGATTTAATAGTAAAAGTATTTTTACAACCCAGTACTGGACAAGCCACAGGTCAGCTATATGCTTCTGCTATAGGCTCTTTTAAGTGGCATATTAGATCTTTAGCTCTGTGGAACTTGCGGTCACACAACAAAATGGCACATTTAAAATCTGCAACAACTGTTTTAGTACTAACGATTGATGCAGACTCAATGTGATCCCTACAGAAATGTGCTTTAAATGCAGCATTGGAGCAAAATGTTCGCTTACAGCCAGCACTAACAGATTTGAAAAAGCAATGGGGTTTGTTTCTGTGAACTTTACAATGCAACACATAACCTCTCAGGGTATCAAGTATTTTATTGTAAAAACGACACATACTCATTTTCAGACTTCTAACAAAATCTTTATTTTTATTTTTTTCTGCTTATTGTTATTTGGACGATACAACAAGAGGCCGAGTTAACGTTACTTTGCATTGTGCCACCCATTATTATTCCGACAACCGCGCAATACCCTAAATAGTACCCTCTCCCTATTGCAGGTGCTTGTATGGTAAAGCGTTTAAAGTACAATGTAAACAAACTTTTCACTAAACTTACCAGTGCTTCAGTAGTTCGAGTTGTTGCAAGACGTCATCCACAACTTAATTTGTGAGCCAGACAGATTGGGTGCGCACTCACTATAGATCTGTAAACATCTGTAAATTGGCTGCTCCTGCAAGAATCAGATAACTGATTAGTGATTGGACAAGGCAGAACAGAGTTTGAAATTCAAATGCAGACGTTAATTTACGCAAAAGCATACATTTTAAATAGAAACACATCGCTGTAACATTTTAAATAACAATAAGACATTCACAATTTTGTTAATTAAATTATTGTGTTATGAAAAAATATTTTGTCAATTACAGGGTATTAACAATCACATTTTACATAGTGTTCAAAAATAAAGGAAATGACCCTTAGGGACAAATAACAAATATCTTTCTATGTAGGCTTACATTAAAAATTATATTTAGCAATAAAGCCTAATATTAAAATAGCTTATAGATCATTAGGACAATTCTAAACAGACAGTTGCCTTTTAAAACCCCTCATTTAAAACTTGTACATATTTTTATCTGTAATGATAACATTTGCATTATCATTTTAAGATTGTTACTTTTTATATGTAATAACATGATTTTAGTTTGTGAAGTATAATTTTGTAATATTTACTGCATTGCTTTCAGTATTAAATTTTTGTACTATTCAAATGACAGTGATTAGTAAATTTTACAAATAAACATTATTATTTGTACATATTCTTACAATACAATTAACAGTTTAATTTGGTTCAATGTTTTACAACTGTATTTTTATTTTTT
The DNA here is from genome assembly GCA_903798125.1 of Danio choprae. NCBI lineage: Eukaryota > Metazoa > Chordata > Actinopteri > Cypriniformes > Danionidae > Danio > Danio choprae. The sequence continues at coordinate 751,961 of CAIGQW010056847.1, read as the reverse complement.
ACAAAACCATACTGTAAATTTAACTCAGTTTCATTGTTTTTCTATTTACAAAATTTAGATGTCAATTATTTTTTACAGTTTTTTTTACAGTGTACAAGAGGCATAATTGTGGGGAAATGTGTCTCAGCTTTATTTACATTTGAACATAAAGTGATATGTCCAAATTGATTTTTGTGAAAACATGTAAGCATGTTGAAACCTACACTGTAAACCCTAATGTTGTCTTTACTCAAACACTCAAGTTGTTATAACTAAATATTACTTCAACTATTGCATTCTGGCACCATAACTTGTTATTATTTGTTAGGATAACTTATTCACCTTTAAAAACCATAAACTCAAGATTTCAAGTGTTTTGACCTCTACATCATGACTAATACTTGTAACAAACTCAAACAAATGTGTTTTCCACAATTTTTAACACTCTTTTCTTTAATTGTCCATGCAAGGAGTTCTGCCTGGCAACAAGAGACTAATGCTCTGATTGGTTTAATAAATAAAAAAAGTAAATGGTCAAATGGTACACTGTAAAAAAATAAAATCGCTGTTAAAAAAACAGTCAGACTCTACAGTAAAATACGTTTTTTTCACTAAAACATTCTCTGTAATATTTTTGTTTTCGAGAAAGTAACCAACAGCAATAAACTGTGAATTAACAAAGCTCAGAGTCAACATTTGAAGTCTGTGTTTGAAATCACACGTTGTGCCCTCGTTTATTATTATGTACACTAGTTCACTATAGTACACTTGACAGAGTTAATGAACACAAATGAGTGAATTCAGACACTGACGAACACCTGCAGTTAATAATCACTGAAGCAAAGAGAAACAATAAACACAAACAGTGACTTCAGTTACAGCATTAAATAAAATCAAATCAACTAAAATAAAACCCCTTCAGTCTCAGCAGATGATCATTAAACAACTCCACAAGCAGCATCAGCAGATTTACTTATTACTGACCACTTTGACTTCTGTACAGTTCTTATTTAGAATTAACAGAGGTTTAGGTGTTTTTTTTTGTGCGTGTCATCATAATAGAGCGAGGGACTGGTTTAATTGGGCTTTTCACCCTTGAATTTATTCTTTCCCCAGCTGCTGTAACTCAGAGATTTTAAAACATTTTTTATAGCAAAAAAAAAAGCTGGACAGTCAATAGTTAGAGAAATCTAGTTTTGCTCTGATAAATGTTTTTGTTTTTTTTATCTAAAGGACTGAATGACTGGCCTCATGCAATAATTTTTAGGCTTAGTTGCAGGTCTTTATTTTTATTAATGAGAAGTAGAAACAGGAAAGATACCTAATTCCTTTCCAAAGTTAATAAATAATATACAAGAACAGTTCAGTTCAGTTGTGACAAAGACACACTCAGACCTCATAAATCAGACCTTGTACCTCAGCAATGGTAACAATAAAAATGTTTCATGCTGCAATGCATGCTGGGTGTGGCACAGTACAAAATTCCCAGCATGCATTGCAGCATGAATAAATTATGTAATATAATGGTCTTATAGTTTTCTTTATTTGCTTTTGATTCTGCTGTTGCTTATGTTGAGATGTAGTTTGTGAGTTATACTTAATTGTGTCACCGTTGTTGAGGTTCATACGCTGATTCTTCATGTCTTTGTGAGTCGAACTTAAACCATAGAGCAAGTTGTTTATGTCCAAGATATTCTTAAAAACCTCCAGAATTCAATGGCACATACTAGCATGTTATTTTTAACAATAGATTAAACATTGGATAACAGCAATAAATTATATTTAAGCAGGTTCTGCCTCACTAACAACAACATGAACATCAGCAGATATTATTTTGTTTTGGGTTGCTTGCCAGCTTGAAAGTTCTTAAAAAATGCAGCAGCCAAAGTAACTTGATGTTAAAACTGTAAGGGTTAAGAGCCCAACTTAAGCAGACTCTATTCTCCATGATGGTGACATAAAATGTTAATCTTTAGCTCAAGAACAACTTTATTGGATATTATACAAAAATAAGCATTTTAGTTATAATTGTATCTGGTGATGCTGTTTGTGGAGCTGTTTAATCATCTGCTGATATTTTTAGTGATTTAGTGACTGACTGACTGAAGTTGTAGTTTTTTGTTACTTTATGTTCCGTTCTTGTTTTTTGCTGCAACCACAGCTGCCAGTAGTTTATTGTAAAATCGAGGAAAAAAAAAAGTATTTTTCTGTAAAGCCTGAGTCAAAAAATTTTCTGTCCCGTTTGTGTGTCACCCTTGTGGAGGAGAGTAGAGCCAGTGTTTGAGTCAAAGATTAACAAAGAAACTCTGGTGCTGTTTTGCATGTTTCTTTATTTAAAGACAGCAGCTGTTTAGTTGCTGATGCAATAAGAATCTCTGTGTTAATTCCAGCTTTACATGTATGTGTGCTGCTGTGAGTTTAAAGACATTTGAGTTAAACAGAAAATTTCTAATTAACTAAAACAAGTCATTATAAATATGCTTAAAAGCATATATACCACATTACCTCATAAACTCATACAGCAGTTGGCCAATTAGAGGCAGTCGGTTTCAGTGAGCAAAATGAGTTCACTTAAGTATTGTGTTCAATAAACTTAAACAAGTGTGTTTTGGGAGACCTCATTAGTGCCCCCATTACTCAATAGTTCAAGTACATACTAAAAATGCACCAAGTTCAATAAAATTCTAAATGTAAGTTTTGGGAGACCCCATTACTCAAATAAATTGAGGCAACGAGTTCAATCAGATTAAAGTTCAATTGAGGCAATACTCAATCAGATGAGTTCAATCAACTTATTAGGATTTTCAGCGTACCACTTAGCAGCACCATAACAACCACTCAGAACAACACATCAACATCAACCGATAATGATTATTAAAATTGTTTTTTTTCCATATCTCAGTTTCCATATCTAATTTGTTCTCTCTAAATTCTAATTATTTTTTCTAATTAGTATTTTTTGAGTAAAAAGAGGGGAAAACAAATATAGAGTGACATTCTGTAACAAAAGAAGAAAAAAATTATTCTCAAAAAGAAACCACTGTTAAGGTGCTTGCTATTATAGCTGTTACTGTATATAGTTAGCATCTTGTCAATATTTTGGCAACAGTATGTCAATATTTATGAACAATTTAGCATGTTCTCCTCGTGTTCCGTGGGTTTCCTTCGGGTGCTCTGGTTTCCCCCCACAAGTCCAAAGACATGCACTATAGGTGAATTGGGTAAGCTAAACATATTAAACTAATCATATTAAGCATATTTCTGAAGGACTGTTTAACACCTAAACATTTAAAGGAATAAAAATGTATTTTTATTCAAAATAAAAAACAAACAAACACCGCACTGATGAACATACGTTAAAACTTCAAAATAATGAAAAACAAATTCTAAATCAATTGTACGTCATTAAAAGGTATTCATGTCTTTTGACTAGAATAGAAAATAAATACTAATTTTGCTAATAATATAATTATTTAAAAGGCTTCTCTTAATTGTGGAAACTTTCTAAGAATTATGTCAGTACCTCACAAATGTTCCAAAAGGCATGCACATTAAACACAGTCAGGGAAGATTCTAGACTGCAGATATTCAATTCAGCTCATCTCAAGGTGCTTTAGTACAGTGTGTTCTTTTTGCTAATGCAGACAGGCAAATGGCTGTAACTTTAAAAACGTGACAGCTGCCATCAGAGATAAGGTAATTGAAAAAATAAATAAATAAATGCATAAATTTAAAATGCATATAAAAGCAGCTCAAATCAAAGCATGAACCACAGACACTTTCTGCAGGAAAGCCCTTCCATTGTTACAGTATTTCCCCTTTTGATGGCTCTTACATTTCAGTCCATTGTTACTTTCGTATTTTCATTTCACATCAGTACCACTTGACTTGGAAAAGTGGCTAAAACTCAGATCCATCCCATTAAAAATGCATTATCCAACTGCCTCCAAAAGCATTATCCACTAAGTACAGCTACAAATCCACGGTCAGCAACAGCCTGAACATATAGAGCGGCACATTCAGCCAGAAATATGAGAATGAGAAAACTGAACACAGGTTTTATGAAAAATACTGCTCATCATAAGATTGTACTTGTTATAGCACTTGCAGAAAAGCACTGGTGTGGTATTGTGGAACAGCGATGGTGTCAGTTGTGGTAAAACTAAAATACAAGTCTTTTGTGCTCATAAAAGTATTTTTAGGTAAAGTTTTTTTTTTTTTAGGTGTAAGTATCAATGTATCAGTCTTATGGCAATCTATAAGTTAGTGTGCTCATGTCATTAATGTCATGTGAACCACCCTAGCACAGGACAGAGCACAGAGCAGATCATATGAATATCCGACCCATTTGAATTATGCAGAAAGTTATTTTAAAGCAGAGAAATGGTGAGTCAGACTCAATTTTACTATTTCAAATGATGCTCTCAAGCTCAACAACAGCTCTGAATTGTATAGTTGTGATATAAACTAAATATCCCTTTATGATTTTCTGTTCAGGGGGAGGGGCTACTACATGTCCCATCCTGTCTTCAATTAGATTATGTCATTGAATAAAATGTGCACATTTCAAAGCACATAACGGGACCTTAAAAAAAAGCTGTTTAATTTGGTCATCTTTAATTAAAATTTAACCATTTGCTTTCAGGGTCATTATCACCATAAAGTGCCTTTGAGACGTCAGAATTTTCAAAAAAAAAGTTTGAGATTTTTTATTTCACCACAAAGTTGTTGTATTAATTAGATCTTTGGCTGTAAGAAATTAATGTTGCTCAAGCTCCAGCACTTTTTATAAATAAACTGCAAGCAGACAAACCGTAAACAAACCTCAAATTGTGTCAACCCTGTCATGGACAAATTCAAAGTAGTATAAGTATATTTTCATTGCAGTGTGATTATAAAATTCATATTTTTAGAAAGGTAATGTGTCCCTTTACCAACCCAACTTTTTAGATTATGGAAAAAGTATATTTATAATAATGAAATAATGCACAAAACATTTATTTCCCAATAAAATATGCAATCATTGCACATTCTTTTCAAAATAAAACCCAACATCTAAAATATTTTGTCAAACTTTCAAAGAATATTAACTGGCCCTTATTGGTTAATTAAGAAATCACACAATATTTTTTGCTGAGTTTATAAATAATGCGTTTATTTTTATAAGAGTTGAACATGACGGTGGAAAACAAGATGACAGGGTGGACATTGGCATGACAGGGTGGACAAGGACCCCGGATTAATAAAGGGACTAAGCTGAAAAAAAAATGACTAATGATTTATTTCACAGAATAATGAATGCTCTATTATTGGTTGATAAATAAATAAATAAATGTTGTTAGTTTACATTAATTATTGCATTAACCTTCCTGTATTTGTTGCTGTTTTTAGTAATCTTTATTAACGTTTGTTAATAAACATAACAATTACATTATTAAAAATAAAAGCTGTATTTTTTTAATGTTCCTTTTGTTTAATGTTAACAAAAGGTGTCACACCCCCTGCACGTTCCATTAGCCCTGCTCACCATTCACACTCTCCAGCCACTACACACCGCACTCAGTCACCAGATTACTGATCACACACACCTGTGCACTAATCACATTCACCTGCTCCAGCCATCACCCACTCACTATATAAACTCACCCTTCCCGTTCACTCATCGGCTGGTATCATCTTCACATGGTCACACTCTCTCTGTCTGCTCATCCCGATCGTCTGCCAAGTCATCCACGCACTTTCGTATCCACGAGACTAACCCCTGTCATCGGCTTGCTCAACTCTCAAGGGAAGTGACTCTATTGACTTTGCTCGCTAGCACCTCGGTGCGAAGATTATTATTGTGTTTGAATAAACACCGTGTGAAAGTATCTTTGTCTCTGCCTTCTGTGATCCGTGACAAAAGGGACCTTACTGTAAAATCCTATCAGTCATGAAAAAAAAAAAATACTAAAATTACAATAAAATATACCTTGCTGCATTGCGCCTGGAAGGGCATCCGCTGCATAAAACATATGCCAGAATAGTTGGCGGTTCATTCCCCTGTGGCATAAATAAGGAATTAAGCCAAAGGAAAAATGTATGTCGCGGTATCGCAGAGGAAACCCACGCGAACACGGGGAAAACATACGGGTGGGGTTAGGGACAAGTTTTGTGGTATGGGTAGGTTTAAGGTGTAAGGGATGGTCAACAGTGTAATTACAAATGTAATTACAGAAATTACATGCACGTATTTAATCAATCCTAAGTACAATGTAAAAACATGTATTTACACAATAAGTACATTGTAACAAATTATTAATTTTCAGCGTAAATACATATTAGTTTAGGCCCCCTAATATAAAGTAGGACCAAAAATGTAGAATGACATCTGAATATAAAATAAAATGTGACAAAATAAAAAGCGTTTCAAAATGTTAATAACTATATTATCTAACCATAATATTATTTAAAATGACATAAAAATTACACCTTTTTTAAAAAAACAAAAAAAGCAGCAAATGAACGAATACATGAATTAATGAATTAATCATTGATCAGTGATAAGAACCTTTAATGTTTAGGATCAATAAAACATCACCAAATTAGAAAAAAAAAAAATTCTAAAGTATTGTCAGGATTTGTAAACATTACCCACTCATAGAACATTTTATTTAACACAATAAATAAACAAAACTTGGGCAAACACAACCCCAAACAATAGACAGGCTGGGATATAAAAGGCCTGTGATAGGGACAAACAGAAAAACAATATATAATCTAGAAAACAAGACAAGACAAGACAAGACAAAATACTAAAACTCACTTGAACTGAAATGTCTCTTTTGGCAACTTGACTAGATATGGTGTACAAACAAACCAGCACAGTACAGATAACAGAAGGAGAATAAATAGAGAACCAAATCAGGCCGGAAATAAGGGACAGCTGGGTTCAATTAACTACTAATTGGGTAACAAGTAAAGTGGGGTTCGCACAATAGACAAGTGCACATGGCCCATAAAACAAAACCTATGTGTACTCAAAAGTCAAGACCACATGAAAGCACACAACCAATACACAAAACAAATTGGTTGTGTACAACAAAACAAAGCATGAGTGTTTGAACCTCAGCACCAAACAAAATTCAAGGTGGACTGAATTGCTGGGATCCAAACAGCATGCACTGCACAGACAACAAAAAGCACACTAAAAGCCACAGAGGGACAACACAATAAACCAGTGTCATGGCTCTGCCACAACAACTTGACTGGAAAAGGCAGGGCTCAAAACCTGAGTGGGACAGGCAGGGAATGCATGGAGTGAACTGGAGGCCTGTGGGGAGCCAGCAGTGCTTTAAGCTTGACAGAAGCAATCAGGGCTGGAGCCCTGTGGGGAGCCGGAAGAGCAAGGAGCCTGGGCGGTGCAGGCAGAGCAAGGAGCCTGAGTGGCGCAGACACTGAGCCATGCTCTGGGGCTAAAAAGAAGCTCTTGCCATCACCAGGTGGTTCCCTGTGCTCCAGGACTTTCACTTCCAAGACATTAAGGAACAACTTCTTAAAGAAGTAAAGGTACAAAAATAAAAACAAAAATAAAATGTAGCATTCTATTCACGTACATTTAACAGTAAGAGCTTAAGACTTTGCTTGGGTTACTTGCAGGCTTTTTTTGCAAAAAAAAAAAAAAATCAAGATATCTACATTCTCAGGTAGAAGCTGGGATATTTGAGCATTTACAATATCCCCTGTTGTAGAAAAATAGTTGATGGAATTGTTAGAGTTGCCTTGGCAAGAGAGGAAAGAAATTGTTATGATCACCAGCCATCTAGTAGTTGAAGATTGCTGGAGAACTACAATTCTGCCACTGAACTACAGATCCCGTCATGCACCACACACATACAATAGTTATTTATTTAGGTTTGTGCGCATTGCATGTGTGTTTTTCTTTGTTCCGCCTTCTTGTGTTGTTTTCTATTATTCCATAGGCTCCCATTCTAATATGATCCAGGCTCTAATTGGCTGCTGGTTGCAGAGACCTATAAAAGGGTACTTCCGGCAGGGTTTGAGAAGCTCATTTGTGGTACGACGGTTGCTGGGAGTGGAGAGCTCCTGGATTTTCCCTACCCCCTTGTACAACTGTTCATGTATGCTTGCAACTTTTTGATAGTTTCAGCTTGTAGGGGTGGCCTGCCTATTTCTTTGATTACTTTTGACTTTGTTTATGTTTAGGAAGGAAGGTAAGCTTCCTGTATTTTGTTTTAAATATTTATAGTTAATTTACTTTGTAGAGTCTTTTGTTTGTTATTTTGGCCTGTGGCCACCCTGAAGAGATGCTTATTTAAAATACTATTTTTTCATAATAAATCTATTCAATAACTCTCAACTGAGTGTCCGAGTTTAGTTGTCGACCGAAGGGGATCTTTTGCATTAAGTTTTTTTTTTGCTGATGTCTGGGAAATCCACCACTCACAAAATTTTGTTTTCCGTTTATTATGCCCATGTTTTTTTTTTCTCTAGACTTGGGGCGTAATACATTACAAAGCATACCCTAGTCTAGCCTTGCATGTTTCCTGACTTTTGTTTTGTTCTTTGTTTATCCTGTTTGCCGCCTGTCCTGTTCTGCCACTCCAGTCTTGTAAATTCATGTTTTGGTGGCAGAGTCCAGAAAGTAGTCCTGTCTTGTCCTGTATGTTGTGCTCAGCTTGAGTTTTCTCAGGTCGAGCATTCTTTTTCTGTCATTGTGTCATTGTATGAGTGCCGTCCTGGTTGCGCGCGGACCGTGCGCACTCCCGCTTAATGCGGGCGCGTGAGGTCCGCACATGGTCTGGATGCAATCTCTTGTCCTGGTGTTTGTGTTTGTTCTGTCTGCAGCTTGGTGTTTCATTCCCAGCCTCTCAGTCTAGTTGGTTTCGGTTTCAGTTGGCACTGGGATGTAACATGCACGTCGCATGTGTTAGTGCACGGTGAGTGTTTTCATTTATTGTGTACTCGTGTCTTGCGTTCACTCTTCTGTTGGTGTACTGTTTGACACTATCATGAGTAATCCAAAAGCGTAATCATAGTCACAATCAAAGAGGTTAGTGCAGGCCGTGTCACGGTTGGTGGTTGGAGAAAGGAGCAAGACTCAATTGCAGATAAAATACAATGGGTTTATTAA
>CAIGQW010056847.1:716679-727849 GCA_903798125.1 Danio choprae | reverse complement strand
ATACAAATTAATTAAGGCAAAAATGTATTACCCTAAACCCAACCTTCCTTGGTGGATGAGCAAATCATAAAATATTGTATAATAACATTGTACAATATCATCTGAATTAGCCACTAAATAAATTTAAAAATCATTTATGAACTGCAGCACAGTTATACACACATAACTTAACAAAGAAAAAATTACAGTTGGGGCAACAGTGTATCACCATCAGTGTGATTTGTAAAGATGATGCTCTTTAAATGTTTCAGTTTTTTAGGGACAAAAAAAAAAAAAAAGATTCTGACCCAGATTTGTAAATCTTCTAAAATGTCAGGGATTTGGCTTTTTCTTTCTCTAGTTGTAGCTCATTGTATGCATTTTTGAATGACTTTTACCTTTTTCTTTAGGCCACTCTTGCATACCACCATGTATGTACAGAAACATTGGCCAGTTTGTCTCAATGACTCAGCATACATGCACTAGCCAAGAGAGAGTGGCACATTGTTTCTGAATAGTGTAAAAGCAAATGTTAATAAATAGTGGATTTATTTTCCTACTATTAATTTCAACTGATTTTTAATTTTACCTTAACCTATTAAAATAAACACTGTCATGTACACACTGTTAAATGCTAAACAGTTTTATTGTTGTTGTTGTTGTTGTTGTTGTTGTTGTTGTTGTTATTATTGTTCTATTGTTGTGGGCCTAAAGTTTAATGAAAAGGATTTTATTATGTTATGTATTAAAGTTCAGTAACATAGACCACAACAGCTATCATAAAATATAAGAGATGTCAAGCGTTCTAGACAAATGCAATAATTAAATTAACAAATTACTAAAACCTAGACTTTATTAACAACTATTTCCACTCTCTGATGCATTTGGCCAGGTTTTCTCCACATATGTGTTTAACTGAAAACATGATTACATTTGTCTGATTACAAAGATAGTCTCTTGTCTAAAAAACGACTGTTCCTCTTATTGTAGAATTGTTCAGTCAATATTGTATAAAAATGGATATCAGAGATTGAATGCTGATGTTTTACTCTTCATGAAGATAAATTGACGCACCAAACACCAAGCGCCTTACATAAAACTTAACATAAACATAAGTGATAAAAACATGATTAAATTACATTTTCTTTTTTTTTAACATGTTCTTCCTGAACCTGAGAGCTCTAAAAATACTGTATGCGATGCAATGTAAAAATATATTTACTATATTGACATCATAGAAAAAGTTACATGCAATCGATCATGTTAAAAGTTGACCTCAAGAAAGGTGTGATCATCTCAGGTTTTCTTGATTTCATGCATCTTTCTGTTTAAGGGGGGGGGGGGGTGTATCTAGGCCACAGGACTATACAGTGAAGCCTTTGAAAAAGCTCAGAGGGCCTAGCCTAGATCTGCAATCTGCATGGAGAAGGTATGTGTGCATGTGTCAGCTACCTGCCTAAAGTGAGTGAACCAGTGCACTAGAAGAGACTCCCCATTGACTGTGTGACAGTATGGAGATGATATGATGAATGGGCTGTTTCTGTGTCATTTAATTACTTACATTTTCAACTTGCTGGAACACAATCATAATACTACCTAAAGGAACAAAGGAGGAGCTGCTATTCTCAGAACAAGAGAATTGATAGGGATCAAATAATAATGGATTTTTTATTGCTTCCACAAAGTGCACAGATCAAAAATGGATTATTCAATCAATAATTTGAAACGGGGCAACTCAATTAGTGCTAAACGGAATGTAATTTCAAACGATGGATAAGATAGGGTTTTCAGTTCTTACCTGTAATTAATGTTTGTGTAAATAATATTGCGAGCTCTAGGAAAATTACATTCTTACATGTTAGGATATTGACTGAATGGCACCAGCAGAATGCTTTGAGGCCCAATTCCAATTGGCACACCTCATATGCACTTGTGTAATTAAAGTGACTGCAGCATTCACATGGCTGTAAAGTCCACAACACCTTACAGTGTGTCATTTATTGTTTTACTTACTCCACAGTATTCAATTCAATTCAATTCAAGTTTATTTATATAGCGCTTTTTACAATGTAGATTGTGTCAAAGCAGCTTAACATGTTCTAGTAAAGTCCAGATTTCAGAGTTTAGTTCAGTTCAGTTCAGTGTGGTTTAAGTTTCACTGCTGAAAGTTCAAATACTGAAGAGCAAATCCACCGAAGCGCAGCTCCACAAGTCCCGATCCGAGCAGGCCAGTGGCAACAGTGGCAAGGAAAAAACTTGAAGGGAAAAAAGTGAAGGGAAAAAAACCTTGAGAGAACCCAGGCTCTGTTGGGCACGATCTTTTTTTTTCTGGCCAAACTTCCTGTGTGGAGCTGCAGTCTAGGCGCCGGGGGCTAGATTTCTATCTGTCAGTCATAACAGAAAAGCATCTTGAAGAACATAACGGTTTAGGGTGCCATTAGTAATTGGGCCATATATCAAAAGCTTGTTAACAGTGGACAAAAAAAGAGTATGACTATACATACAAACACTCACTCACTCACTCACTTTCCTTCAGCTTAATCCTGTTTTATCATGGGTCACCACAGTGGCAAATATTGATAACACTGTATCGTAATATATAGTGTCCTACCTTGTTACACCCGAACACACTCTCCAAACTGTCAGTGTTTATCTAGTTTGTCAAAGTTACTTACCTCTCTCCGTGTGATCTACAGTGTCTGCGTCCTTTCTTCTAGTGTGGTTTCTCCTTGTCTCCCGTCTGGTCATTGTGTGGTCTCCTTGTCTGGTCCCTGTGTCTCCCAGCTTCTCCGGCATCTGCATTTGGTCTTCGCTACAGCCACCGACCATTCATATTTACATCTACTCTGTCTTCCTGCTATCCTATAAATAAACTGTTATCATCAACGTACCATCTGTGTCCCGGTCCTGTGACAGTAGGTCGGAACAAATACAGCCAGGATGAGCAGTCACAATCCTTTTCAAGCCCTCATGGATTTCCTCAAGCAGGTGTTGCAGACACCTCCATCAACGTTATCGAGCACTTCCGCCTTCAACCCATCTTCCTCACCCGCAGTCAATGCCAGTCGCATTGCCTGACCAGCAGCCTACTCAGGCTTGGCGGAGGAGTGCAGTCTTGCTTCAGTGTTCACTAGTGTTTGAGATGCAATCTTTACAATGCCCAACGGATTCTTCTAAAACTGCGTTTATGATTTCTCTGCTTACAGGCAAGGCGCTGAGGTAGGCGGAAACCCTATGGACCCATAAGGGTACTGTAACTCAGTCTATTAAGCTGTTTACTGAACATTTTCAAACGGTCTTTTGATATCTTGATTTTCTTCCAAAGCCTGGCCGAGCATCGCCATCCCGTTGCGGAGGTCCTGGCTCTGCTCCGCGAACACCATTTGTTCCACAAGGGAAAACCCAAGTCCCTAGTCTGGTCCAAAGAAGCTATCAAGGCTTTTCACACGCTCAAGAATGCCTTTATGCACCCCTCCTGGTGCATCCCAATCCTCAATTGTCCTTCTTCATTGAAGTAGATGCGTCTACCACCGGAGCGGGGACGATCCTTTTGTTAGTCTCTACCAGTCTGTTGTGGTAAAGAAGGAGCTGAGCCGAAAGGCAAAGCTCTCGATTTACCGGTCAATCTTTGTTGCTACTATCACCTATGGTCATGAGTTTTGAGTCATGATCTTGGCTACAAGCGGCCATAATGAGTTTTCTTCGCAGGCTGGCAGGGTGCACCCTTATAGATAAGGTGAAGAGCTCTGTCACCCAGGAAGAGCTCGAAGTAGAGCTGCTGCTCCTGCTTATCGAGAGAAGCCAGCTGAGGTGGCTCGGGCATCTGTTTATGATGCCTCCTGGATGCCTACCTAGGGAGGTGTTCCAGGCATGTCCCACCAGGAGGAGGCCTCAGGGAAGACCCAGGAGGGATTATGTCTCTCGGCTAGCCTGGGAACGCCTGGGAAGTGTCTGGGTAGAGGGAAGTCTGGGGTTCTCTCCTGAGATAGCTGCCCCCACTACCAGGCCCCGGATAAGCAGATGAAAATGAGATAAATAAGAGAGAGAAAATAAAAGTTTAGCCAACAAACATATTTAGGAATAAAATGATAATACATTTAAATTAAAATGAGTTTTTTTTTTAAATAAAAAAAACTACACTGTTTTAATCAATAGGCTGTTGATCCACTGACAGACAGAGGTGGGCACGGAGAGCTGAGTTAATTTGGGCAGGAGAAGTTTTGGGATGATAGTGTTAAAAGCCAAGCTGAAGTCAACAAACAAGATCCTCACATAGGTCCCTGGTCTGTCTAGGTGTTGCAGAACATAATGCAGTCCCATATTGACTGCATCATCCACAGACCTGTTTGCTCTGTAGGCAAACTGAAGATAATCCAGTGAGGGTTTAGTGATGTTCTTCAGATGGGCCAGCACCAGTTTTTCAAAAGACTTCATGACCATTAGTGTCCTCTACCCCAAATACAGCTTGTATTCAAGTACAGCTTCAGAACAGATATGAAGCATTGAGTAATGTGAGTGAATAATCCCCAAATGCAGAGACTGTATGATTCAGCAGCTAATTCTGCATTGAGCAGGGGTTCAAGACCGAACAGACAGTGGCATTCTGCACCGAACGCAGCTGAGATTGGGACACTGATTGTCGGAGATTCAATAGTCAGTAAATTTCAGGCGCAGGGATACAATATCATACTGCTTCCCTCATGCAACAGTTTCTTATCTAAACAAAGAAATTGAGAACATTTTGAAAAAGCACACGACTGCAAAACAGATTATCATCCATGTGGGGTTAGAATGATATTCGGAAGGAGTAGTCAAAACTGCTCAAGAGGGATTTCTGTGAACCTTTGGAAACAGTCAGACGATTGAAAATTCAGCCATTCATCAGTGGACCACTCCCTGCAAGAGGAACAAATATGTTTACAAAGTTTCTTGGTTTAAATGCATGGCTGCAGAAAACATGCAACAGGAAAGGACTGAATTTTGACAACTTCAATCTTTTTTGGAATCAAAGACAACTGTTTACATCAGACAGCCTCCATCTAAATAAACTTGGACAATATATACTTCTCACTCCATCCATCAGCTGTATGTGCCACTGAACTCAACCTAAATAGCACACATACCCCTGGTAAATGTCAGAATGACCACAGGACTTCAAATCAGCTCCTGAGTGGGTTTATGGCTGACACATCTCACTTCCCTCAAACAACACTTGCACTCTCTTTGAAACAGTAGAGACTCACAATCCTCTCTATTGAGGATCCACCAGCCCGGGGCTCCCTCCGTTTAGACAGGAGGGAGAGAGGGGAGTCTGAGCTCAGGTAGGTCTCAAGAACTCCCCAAAATGCGTGTTAGCTCGGGACAGCAGCCGCATATTGTAAGAGTCTCCCAAAAGGCAAGGAAAGGAAATACTATATCCGGCTGCTGGATATAATGGTATAATGGTACAATGTGATGTAATTTGTGGGAGGCTGCAGTGGTGAAGGTAGGGGCTTGGGTAATAAGTATGGGAAGGAGGTTATTGTGGGGGGCTAGGCTAGGATGAGGGAAATAGAGGGGAGAGGCCTGAGGAATGTAAGCGACTCCTGCTGAAGACCAACCTGGGGGATCGGGAAAAGAAATATGGGGGGGGGGGGGGGGGGATCTTGTTAGAGCCAAGGTTAGGCAGGGAGGAAGGGCTTCTGCGGGAGTGAGAGTAAAGGAATTTGGACTCCTGCGAGAGACAGAGCTTGGGGAGGGGAACTTTGCAGGAGCTGCCACGGATGGGAGGGGGAGGGGTGATTTGGACTCCTGTGGGAGTCAGAGCTCAGGGAGAGAAACTTGTGGGGGTTAGAGTTTATGGAGGTGGTTTCAGAGAAGGGGAACTCCTGCGGGAGTTTGAGCTCAGAGAAGGCTGAGCTATTCTGCGGGAGTCAGAGTTTGTGGGGGTGAGGGGAATAGGGACTTTGTGATGGTTTATAGCAGGGGGAAGGGGGGGGCAGTTTTGGACTCCTGCTGGAGTCGATGCTTGTAGTGTTACTCCTGCGGGAATCTGAGCTTAGGGAAGGGGACTATGTGGTAGTTAATAGCAGATGGGAGGGGGAGAGGGGAAGCAATTTTGTCTCCTGCAGGAGTCGAAATGAAGGGAGCAGTTTTTTGGACTTCTGCTGGAGTCGGAGCTCTTGTTATTACTCCTGTGCGAGTCAGAGCTTAAGGAGGGGGACATTGTGGTGCTTTATAGCAGGTGGGAGGTGGGGGAGGAGAGGGGGTTTGTACTTCTGCTGGAGTCTGGGCTCAGGGGTGTATTCTTGTGGGGGTCAGAGCTGAGAACGGTATGATATGTTGGGGAGGGAGGAGGGTTGGAGGTTTGAGGGAGGAGGGTTGATAGCCTGTCGAGGGAGTAGATGTGGATCTGAAATCCTGTAAAATTCTCGGGGGTGTTGGGGGTCTGCAAAAATTGGTGTTGGCGTGGGGGGGGGGGGGGGGAGTATGATAGGAGTCCCGCTCGTGAGGGAGCTAAAGGTGTCTTTTTTTCGGGGGGTAAGCTATGCTCCTGGGGGAGCTAGGTTGGTTATTAAGGGAGGTTTAGGGTGTGTGGGGGGCAGGGAAGAGGAGGGCGGGGAGAGTTGGTGTGAGGCTCCTGTGGGAGTGGAGGCTAGTAGGGGAGAGGGGTGGTGTGGTGGTTTCTAGAGGGTTTAAGGATGAGACCTGCTGTGGTGGGAGTGTGGAGGATTCTAGGCTGGGTGGGGTGGGTAGTGTCTAATGAGGATCTGTTGGGCTTCTTTCAAATGGGAATGATTTAATCGGATGTATGTTCTAAAGGCGACAGTAGACCATTGTCCGAGGGTCTGGATTTGCTGTTGGGAGAGCCCTTTTTGGACTGCTGTGGTGGCTGCTCCAATTCTGAATGAGTTGCTGGAATGTGAGTCTGGTGAGAAGCCAGAAAGGTGGAGGACATCTTTGAGGTGTTCTTGGAACCAGAAGCGTGTTACGAGACGATTTAAAATCATCCGCAAACAGGGGGAATTGGGGTTGGAAGCTTGGGATCTTCTAAAGTGGATATAAGCTGAGAGTGTTTGAAATAGCCTTATAGGAGAGGGGATTTAAAAATTTTTAATGAAATGCCCTTTTCTAGTTTAGTCTATTTGCTGTGTTTGATGAAGAAGGATAGGGTTTCTTCATCAAACCAAGCAAGGTCTGTGTTCTGAACATCTTAGGAAGCCGAAAAATGCTAAAGTGAACATGGCGTTGAGGGTGTGGGCTATGTGGGCGGAATGATAGCCTTTGCAAAGGGTAGAAATGTATTTAGCAAGTATTTTCAGGGTTATAAGGTTGTCTGGTGTCTGGTAGGGAGGGGTGAACTTTTGGGTTACCTTTAATAAGGAGGTTTGTTTGTGAATTTGAAATTTGGCTAGATGGGGATCTGTGGATCAGTTTGTTAAATTTTTTATTTAACTTAGATACCCTTTAATAAAACTAGCCTGTAAGTTCTGTATATAGTGTAAAGGTATGAATGAAGGTGGTTATAGGGAGAAGGGAAAAGTCAGGAAAGGAAATTTTATAGAGAATATGACGTTTTTTTTTTAGGGGCGACAGTTTGGAGGATGAGGGTAATAGAAGTTACTAAGGTGGTACAGCGGGTGATTCATGGGAATATCAGCTCTGAATAGGGAGAAACTGGAGTTGGGTGTGGCTCCGCTTCTGGTGCAAGTTTAATTGAATTTCTGAAAAGAAAAACAAGAGAAAGAGTCAGTAAATAGATTTTTTACATATTTAGCAGTTATGATGAATTGTTTATGGGCTGCGGTCTCTCCGAACCCGATGGACAACACTGCGTCAGTGAATTAATGTCGGTAGGGGAAGAAATCAAGTCCCTATAGAAGAACAAGCAGCCGATCCAGAGTTTAAGGGAAGAAATCCATAAACTGAGGTTATCGTGGCTAGAATTGGGGATAAAAATAGTGTCTTCTAATCCATTAACCTAGGAAGTGAGCTGAATCAGGTGTGTTACGAAAGGCCAGGCTTACGGAATGATGCGCATCGCGAACTTTGCGTTTAGTGCATAGATGTTTTTTATAGGAAAATCAAAGATAAGGTGATGATTCTGTCGATTTTCTCTTTGGGTTCAGAAGCTTAACCTGACCAGAACTGTCCGCGAAAACCTTTTGGGTGAACGCGAGATGCTTAGCTGGTGGCTCATACAGGGGAGAAATTATTAGAAAGTCATTTAACAGGTGAATGAGGTACGGGACGTCAAAATTATTTAAGAGAATCTAGCAAATTGCTTCGGAAAAAATGTTGAAATGTCCTATTTCTGAGAATGCCAGTGGATGCTGAAAAGGTGCCAAAAATCTGGATGGGAAATCAGAAATCATAACTTTGAAGGCGTATGTGATATTGACTTTGGCTAGCCAGACACTGCGACCTGCTGTTTTAATCAATAAGATGGCCTGATCGATGTTGTGGTAACAAAGAAAAAAATGCATGGCTGTTAATGCTTGGGATGTTAATGAGGCTGTTAATGGTTGGGAGCGGAGATTTGTGGGGAGAAGACAAATATATGATGAGACTTTTTTTGCTGGAAAATCTTCTTGTTGCAACAACGATGGGGCTTATGCAAAAAGCGCCAATTATGAAATTGTTGTTCGTTTCTTTTTTGATTAATTGATCTACGTTGTCTGGTTCGAAAAAGATCAGACAAAAGATTCGGGCAGATGAAGTTGCTAGATGGGAGAGCCGAAATGCCAGGGTGGAATGTAATGTAAGGGCCATGTAATAGCCCTGTCAGAATTTACTGTGTAAATTCGGGGTCGGGATGATGGCGTAATTAGTTAGATAGTTAAGAGATAAGCACAGGAGTTGAGAGGTAGTTTTTTTTATTTTTAGAAACTAAACATGCATGGGCACCGCCACAGTAATTGCAGATGTGGATGTATCTGCAGGCATGTCGGGTGCACCTGCTTACATAAAAATTTTGGCAGGTGTCTTTGCTGGGAAAAGGGGAGGGTCAGAAGGCGGTGGAGGAAAAGAGAGAAGGGATGTTACTGGAGAGAGGCTGTGGGACGTAGCTAGTGGATCTGGGTATGGGGTTTTCGGTTTTAGGGGTGGGGATGTCGAAGGGACAGGAGGTGGTGGGGTGAAGGCTGGAACAGCAGACTGTGCAGGATAGATTGCGGCAACCGAGAAGAACTCTATTTTGGAGATCAGTGTCCCAAGCCCCCCAATAAGGACACAGATTCCATTGTGTGACGCGGATGGCACATTTGGCGGAAAATAATTTGTGATAGGTGAAAAAGTGGGTCCCCCCATAAGAGAGTGCGAGCTCTGATATGATGGTAATATAATCATTGAGCTCGCATCTCCTATGGGGAAACAAAAATGATGTCAGTATAACGGGAAAAGGCTGTAATGAATTCTGCTAGAGATAGTGTACGGGATCGGCTGCTGGCAGGTGATTTGAGTGTGGAAGGGAAGAAGGGAAGGAATAGCGTGAGCTGGAGCTTGGGGACCATTAACGCTAGAGGAAATGGGTGGGGCCTGCGAGGGTTGAGAAGTTTGGATAACTCGAAGGTTTGGGCTGGTGCTGGAGCTAAATGGAGGGATTGGAGGCCAAGGAAGAGGGGTGGAATTGAGGTGGGTCTGAGGGACAGGTGGGGGTGGGCTGGTGGAATGTCCAAAGTTAAGCTGGCTGTAGCAGTGCGGTGGGTGGTCTGAGTGACCTTGTGGTTGGCAGAGGTGCCACTGGGGGCGTGGCTTCAGCTGGTGGTTAAGCTCATGGAAGGTCCGGGTTGGGTGAGTTCCTGCGGTGAGATGGATTTTTTTTGGTGCTGGCAAGGATGAAGGTTGGTGAGGATCCGGTTGGATTGTTGAGAGGAGTTTTATGAGATCTGCTTTGGTGATATTCTTTGGAGCATGGATGCCTGCATTGGCAAGTGTTTTCCTGAGTCCTGAAACAGTAATTTTTTTGGTGGGTGGAATGGAAGATTTGGCAGAGATATAAGAGGAAGCTAGAGAAGGTGGTTGGCATCTGGATGCGGTCGGTAAATGAGAGTCTTTGCGTCAGGACGCTCTTGTTGTCGTGGAGCGGAAGAGGCGGCGGCCTCTAGTTGGAGCCTTGGAGTCCACTGGAAGGCCCGGCAGAGCTACTGAGCATGAAGTTTGTGCTGGAGTTTGTGGGAAAGTGGCACTCTCGAAGATGTCATCTTCAGGCTAAAGATTGATGAGATCCATGCTTTCCTTTAATCAAAAAAAAAATGACAAAGATAAGGAAGGCTGCTATTTATATGCATTTGGATACATCTGATTGGTTGGTTAGTGATCCTCTTGGAATTTGTTTAAAAAACTTCACTTTGTCTGATTTCAAGGCAATTGGTGGTAAAATCTTGGAAGAGATCGTGCAGATTATCAGCAGATTAACATCAACATACAGTCTTGACGCACTCCCCACATCATTCTTCAAAACGGTGTTTAACTGTTTAGAAATGGATCTCCTAAAAGTGGTAAATGCTTCACTTCTTTTAGGGACTTTTCCAAACTTCCTACAAACTGCAGTTGTTAAACCCCTCTTGAAAAAGAACAACCTGGAAAACACCTTATTGAGCAACTACAGACCAATTTCAAACCAGGTTAACACGTTCTTAAGCTCTAATGGATGATTAGACAATTTCCAATCTGGTTTCTGAGCATACTATAATACAGACAGTGTCCTTATAAAGAAAATCACTGATATTCACTTAAATACAGATTCAGGCACGGCCTGGAGTCTTGGGCCTGGATAAACGACCCAAGCGGTGAGCATTGCCACTCGCCTGGTTCCAGAGAGGGAGCCCACCTGAAAGACCCACCATCCCCCAGACAGGACTTAGCTGTTTCAAAAAAGTCCCACCATCCCCCAAAATGGAGTTGGTTGTTTTAGAAAGACCCCACCGCCTGCCACCGCTTGCTGGGGGAATCGGACACTCTGGCCCCGGGGCCAACTTGGCTCTGAAGCACCCTCCCCTGGGGGGCTACACCTCCCACAAGCTTGCATGCATAGGGCATTCTTTCTGGGGCCAGCTTGCCTGGCTGAGAACCCTTGGGGGTCCTTCTTCACCGTACCAACACATCCACCAAAAGCTTGCAGGCATAGGGCACTCTTTCTGGGGCCAGCTTGCCTGGCTGAGGAACCCTGGGGGTCCTTCCCCACCGTACCAACACATCCACCAAAAGCTTG
>CAIGQW010056847.1:683521-702168 GCA_903798125.1 Danio choprae | reverse complement strand
CTCTTATCTTCGTTTTCGAAGAAACCCCCCATCCACCCCATCTCCTCCTTTTCCTCCTTTACCAGGGGAAGCTCTAGAGAACTATCTGATCTCGTACCCCCTTATATGCTTATTTACCAGGGGGAGCTCTCGAGAACTATCTGATCTTGTACCCCCTTATATGCTTATTTACCAGGCGGGAGCCCTGGGCTCAATTATCTCCGAGCTCAGGGTTCTCTCCCGGGACAGCATGCCAAACCTGCTATTATTATCATCAAGCAATATCTAAGTGTGAACTCTTGAAATGTACACTGGAAGCTTCTGTAGCCAAAACAAATTCCTTGTGTAAGCACACTTGGCAATAAAACCCATTCTGATTCTGATTTAGAGCCTTTGCTGTGACACTCATATATTTAAATGTGCTGTATGTAAGTTTTTGACTCTTCTAAACCATAAAAATACCATAATGTTTGCTGATATTTAAGAAACATGCTAAGTGAACATTCTTGTTTATCTGAAAAACAATGCTGAAGTCAGTTATTCTGCTTTGAAAATGTCTGTTACGTGCCAGAACGATGTCTGTGTTTTGGTTCTTTTAACCCACCCAATGCCACTTTAGCCAATTATATTTCAGCACCCCGGGTTGCCTTGTTGGAAAACCGCATATTTCATTTATTCATTCATTCAGAAAGGCTCCCAAAGCATGTGCCAGTGACCGAAATGCGACTTCTGGTGGACAGTAGCAGACTCCGAAATGAGACTCTCATCAGAGTTTGAGATGAGGTTATAAATTAACAACTAATATAAGTATTACGAACGTAAAAATTAGGTGAGCAGGTTATATTGTAACTACGTGTCCTAACAACACGCTACGAGACGATATTTGCAGTGATAAGCAATTTGGCTGTTTTAAATACAGCCATTCAGAAGCACGGAATATGCACTCACTGAATAAACGGTAAGGTTTATGATCCATAATTAAACCTCTTTAACAATATTAAATGTACATGCTGAATCACTGATATGTGTTGGTTTTGAGTCATAGATCTAAAGTTCATTTAAAAAAAAAAAAAATAGAGGTAAACTATCTGCTGCTGCTTTCAGTAATATGGCAATGAATGCCATATAAAATGGCATTCAAACTCAGATTGTTAGCATTTAACACTGAATAAAGCACATGAGGTGTACCTAAGGTTTTCTGTTGTTCAGCTGCAAGAAATAGAAGCTGTTCTAATATATCAAGTTGAGGTGTTGGTTAGAACAAAAACTCATTTTAATATGGAAAATATTCCTTCTATCATGTGCTGTTGCTTTTATATAGAACACGATTTAAATCAGCCTTTAGGCTCAATCATCAGACTTGCTCCTGATGGTCCTCAATCTGGCAACCTGCACTTGCATTTGTTTTGATTCAGGAATGCAATACCTAGTTCAACCACTGGGTGTCAAATTTACATACTGCACCTTTAAGTTAGCTGCTGTCCATTTCTTTTGATGATTCTTGAGATGATTCTACACCTCTATTTGAGTGCAGCTGTGTTTGATTTTACTGATTGGACTTGATTAGGAAAGCAACATACCTGTCTATATAAGACCTTACAGCTCACAATGCATGTCAGAGCAAATGAGAATTATAAATGGTCAAAGAAACTGCCTGAAAAGCTCAGAGACAGAATTGTGGCAAGACACAGATCTGGCGAGGCTACAAAAAAACTTCTGCACTTAAGGTTCCTAAGAACACAGTGGCCTCCATAATCCTTAAATGGAAGATGTTTGAGATGACCAGAACCCTTCCTAGAGCTGGCCGTCTGGCCAAACTGAGCTATAAGGGTAGAAGAGCCTTGGTGAGAGAGTTAAAGAAGAACCCAAAGATCACAGTGGCTGAGCTCCAGAGATGCAGTCAGGAGATGGGAGAAAGTTGTAGAAAGTCAACCATCACTGCAGCCCTCCACCACTTGGGGCTTTATGGCAGAGTGGTCCGACACATGAAAGCCAGCATGGCGTTTGTTAAAAAAACACCTCAAGGACTCCAAGATGGTGAGAAATAAGATTATCTGATGAGACCAAGATATAACTTTTTGGCTTTAATTGTAAGCGGTATGTGTGGAGGAAACCAGACACTGCTCATCACCTGTCCAATACAGTCCCAACTGTTTGGTGGTGGCATCATCATGTTGTGGGGTGTTTTTCAGCTGCAGGATGACTGGTTGCAATCGAAGGAAAGATGAATGCAGCCAAGTACAGGGATATCCTGGAAGAAAACCTTCTTCAGAGTGCTCAAGACTCAGACTGGGCTGAAGGTTTACCTTCCAACAAGACAATGACCCTAAGCACACAGCTAAAATAACAAAGGAGTGGCTTCACAACAACTCTGTGACTTTTCTTGAATAGCCCAGCCAGAGCCCTGACTTAAACCCAATTGAGCATCTCTGGAGAGACCTAAAAAAGGATATCCACCAACGTTTACCATCCAACCTGACAGAAATGGAGAGCATCTGCAAAGAGGAATGTGCCCATTGTACATACATACATACACACACGTACATACATGCAAATCCTCAAATCTCTATTCTTTTTACACACTAAGACCAATGGTAATGCAAACTCACGTTTGACTTTCTAATAATTTCCCAACCCTAATAATCCTCCCAACCAAGACATTCTGATGCACAGTGGAAAGTGCTTGGCTCAATGTCCACTGTGCTCCCTACTGACTGTCCAGATCCTGAAGGCAATTGACCCCAGAGAAGGTGTTCACTCATAGGTTTCAACGTCACACATGACCTCAGTTTCAGCATCCCACCTTGTCAGGAGTTGTCTGAGTTGAGGAACCACATTCACACTCATCATAGTCACCATGGAGCCACTGTCCAACATTCAATTCATCTTCTATAGCACTTTTACCATGTAGATTGTGTCAAAGCAGCTTTACATAGAAGTTCTAGTAAATTGAAATTGTGTCAGTCCAGTTTTCAGAGTTGAAGTTCAGTTTAGTTCAGTTCAGTGTGGTTTAATTTTCACTGCTGAAAGTCCAAACACTAAACAGCAAATCCATTGATCGCGCAGCTCCACAAGTCTCAAACCAAGCAGGCCAGTAGCGACAGTGAAGAGGAACAAACTTCAACAATTGACTACAGTGAAGGAAATTGACAAAAGTGAAGGAACACTGAAGCTCAACTTTGTCCTGCAAAAGCACAATTGCATAGAACAAACTACTACTCAGTTCAACTTGCATATTTTGAAAAAAAAAAAATTCAATATCAGCCACACCAGAGTAATTACTTAACAGCCCCACTTCGACCTCTGCCCGAAGAAAGCTGTCTAGTTTCCCTGTGGCACGACTTCATCATGTCGACGGCGCTGCTGCAGTTGTAGCTTACATGTCCAGCTGCAAAACACTTGAAACATAAGTTATGCTTTCGGCAATGAGCAATCGTGGTGTGCTCATTGCTATGACACACTTTACATCCCCGAATTGTATTCCCTGTTTGTTTAGGCCAGGGGCCCCGCATAGACTGAGTGTTGCACACTAATGCTATTTCTAACAAAGTTAATATTTTGTTTAAAGCATTTTCACTCAGTCCAGCACCCTGTTCAGACTTGGAATGCCACGACTTCTTGCTCAGAAACAATTGTGGTAAACTGTTTGACAGCTTGATTAGTTGACTTCCTTGCTCTCAACAACTCATCAAGCTGTTCTTGCATCTCTGATGTAGTCCATGACTATACAGTTTACTCTTGAAAACAAAAGCTGTCAGGACAGTTGCGAATGAACATAACTGCTAACTCTTTGCTTCTGTTGTCCAGAGTTCTGTATTCCCACCTTAAACTTAGCTCAGCTACATCTGCTGTCTTTTTGAGCCGTATACAGTAGTCCTATGCACCCTCTCTAGGATGTGGCCTCATGGAACAGAAGTCAGTCATAGATATACCCAAATTGTACTGGTCCCCAAAGTGCTGCTTCAAAACAGAAAAGACAGTGTCAACAGTAGGAGTTGTTGTCCCATTGCGCAGCCATACTTTCATCATGTCTTTGGCCTGCCCCATAACTCTTCATTATCTCATCAATCTTTTCAGAATCGGTCACATCCAGTTTGTTCAAATACACCCTCATCATGTCTTCCCATTCCATAATTAAATATTTATCTGAACCATCCTCTCTAAAATGTGGAGGTGCTGTCACCTCAGTTTTCAGGATCAAGTTCATTCTCGATGAGGACAGTTGATTTTGTTTGCTCAGTCACATGATTGGTGCCATTTTCTTGTGACTTTTTAGCAGATGAATTTGGAAACTCAGCACAATACTGTTCCTGATTAACTGCCTAATTTCACTACCAATTTGTTTTATGTGTTTACTCATTTGATCAGACATTTCAGTCTCCTGAGGAGAATGCTCAAGATTACTGGCTCTAGGTGATGAATACTCACACATTTCACTGTAGTCATAGGCAGAAATGCCAACCGTTCTACCCCGTCACATACTACAGCACTGAGGGTCCCCAAACAGCCTCATTTCATTAGGCATATTCATCAGAATTCCACAGCAGAAATCAAGACTCATCAGACCAGGCAATGTTTTTCTCCAATCTTCTATTGTCCAATTTTGGTAAGCCTGTGCAAATTGTAGCCTTAGTTTACTGCTCTAAGCTGACAGGAATGGCACCCGGTGTGGTCTTCTGTTGCTGTAGCCTTTCCACCTGTTGTGCGTTCAGAGATGCTCTTCTGCATACCTCGGTTGTAACGAGTGGGTATTTGAGTTGCTGTTGCCTTTCTATCAGCTCGAACCAGTCTGGCCATTCTCTTCTGACTTCTGGCATCAACAAGGCATTTGCACCCACAAAACTGCCGCTCATTGGGTATTTTATCTTTTTCGGATCATTCTCTGTAAACCCTAGAGATGGTTGTGCGTGAAAATCTCAGTAGATCAGCAGTTTCTGAAATACTCGGACCAGCTGTTGGCACCAACAACCATGCCAAGTTCAAAGTCACTTAAATTACCTTTCTTCCCCATTCTGATGCTCGTTTTGAACTGCATAAAATTTTCTTGACCATGAGTTGCTGCCATGTGATTGGCTGATTAGAAATTTGCGTTAACAAGCAGTTGGACCGGTGTACCTAATAAAGTGGCTGATAAGTGTATATACAGTTGAAGTCAAAATTATTAGACCTCCTGTGATTTTTTTTTTTACATTTATTACATTTTTTTCAAATGCACCATTTTCAGGATACAACATTTAAACCATAGACCTTTTTCACATTTTCAGGTCTCAGTAGCGGAAGTTGTCATAGTTAAGTAAACTTAGAACACAGTGAATGGGAGAGTACAACAAATATTTTTTTTACAATCCTATTGGCTGAAATAATAAAAGAAAAACACAACGATGGTGTTATCAAGACTTTCAGAAAAAAGGAAAAAATAGGTGCAACTGATGATGGCAGCCAGAGGAGAGAATAACATCAAATTTACTGTCCTGCCCCATTACAAACATTACAGACGCTGCATTACAAACACCTCCACAAGCAGTAATTCGTTTTTGTAATTTGACGCAAAGATGACATTATGACATATATAATATATTATTTTTCTTTAACAATATGCATAACCTTAAGTAGTCATATCACTAACAGAAAAGTTACAAACCAAAATCAAACACTTTTAGAGAGTTTCTCCCCAAAATATCCCCAAATGTTTAGACATTTTTGGGCTAAATTGACCTTATAAATTCTTCACTTATAGCTTTATCTGCACATTAAGCGGGAATAGAATAAAGTATTTTAAGATTGAAATAATTACATCAGCTTTAAACAAGCTTGTGCCGTCTCAATGTCTCCTTCTGTGAGTCTGCTTGGATGTGGGAGACGTCAAGCTGCAATGGGAATATAGTTCAATAAAGATAATGAAACTGAGCCATTTTAATTTGCAGTTATCTCAAAGGGAACTGATGCGTAAATCATGTGTTCCAGGCGTGAAGGGGAAACTCAATGCAATATAAAGATAAATGGTAGTGCAGCAGCATTTCATTTTACAGAACCACAGCATTCTAGTCTGACATACACATGTATTCAGAGGCGATTCTTAGCTCTCTGGGCCCCTAAGCAAAAGTTACTGGAGTGAAAATAAAATTGCATTTCTCATAGCATGTTACACAGCAGTTTTTTTTTAACAAAAAAATGTTAAATTGTTTACTGTACATATTCCAGCATACACAGAGGTCATTCAGTTGAAGCATTCAACAACAAAAAAATCCTGCACTGTGTCAATTCATTCACATTTATTTTAGAGGCAATCCAAACTTATAAAAAAAAAGCTTTTTGGTTTTTAGTAAATTGCTGTCATCTAATCATTCCTAAATAATATAACATGTTAACAGAAGCATAGGGGATACAAAAAAGCATTTGTTGAAACAATGATGTCACTTGACCGTCTTGCTGTATAAGATGGGCTTATGAACATGTTTATTTTGCAAGAAAAGCCATGTGTGTGGAGCTAAATATGTGATGCAAATGTTACTCTGTATTTGTTTACAAGTCATGCTGTCACAGTCGGGTATTGTCATCGTGTTGCATTATGTAGTTGTCAGTTTGGGTGTTGTCTTTAGGTGCGTTTAACTTGAATCATGGTTGCAGCCGGTAATCAACGAGATTAGCTGAACGCAGGTGGGGGAGTTGAAAACGAAGCTGTCAAGCCTGATACTTCGGTGCTCAAAGTTCTGGCAGTCATGATGACCGATCACATGGCGTCATCATTTATTTTTTATTTTTTTATAAAAATAACAACAAAAGATTTACAGCACAAATAAAACAGAATACAGTCTCTACAACCTATAGTTCATTTGTAAACAATAAGGGAATTATGAATTAAATTTAAGTAGCCTATATAACAAACGCAGGAGAGAAACAAGGGTAAACGAGAGGGTAATATAAACATAAAAAGGAAATAAATATCAACGAAAAGGCCTATTAAATACAAAGTAATAAGTACACATTCTAGGAGTTTAAACATCACTCTTTAGACTAATACTTCTTGTTTAAATATTTATAAATGTAAATAAATAAAACCCCATTTTTAGCATATAAAACTTTCCAATATATTAGTGTAAAACCCAAAACAAGGTGTTTTGATTAAGTCTTAAGCAATGATTAAGATTAGTTTGGATAATGAAAGCATTTTTTAAAAAAAGCACTTTAATCTAAAAAGATGTCAAAAGGACATTCTCAAAATAAGTGAACTACAATTTAGCCTTATTTAAACAAATTATTCAACAAAAGATGATACTGATCTTTTAATAAGCATAAAAATATGTACAAAATAGTGATAGCATAAAAAGTTAATTGTTTGTGAGACGGAATTTATCAAATAATAAACCTGAAACACACCTGGTTGTTGTCATGCGTGAAACCAGCCAATCGTATAGTATCGGTGTCGACATCGCAGCTCCTGCAGTGGCTCTTCAGATTCTGCACCGGCTGAATCATTCGTCTGATCTAGGAGCGCTGTCACGGTACTTTGATGCCACATGTGACAGCCACATGGCGTCGGCACAGCGTCAAGCCGGACAAAATTTCTAACCGGCATTCACCGCTTTAAGACAGATTTTGTTCGGTCTGCGCAGCGCTGCATAAAGTCGAACGCACCTTTTGGGTTGTGTTTATGTCACGTGATTCTCTATGTGCCGTGCTCCATGTGCCTTCTGTTTGTGTCATATGATTCCCCATGTGCCGTGCTCCATGTGCTTTATGTTTGTGTCATGTGATTCCTTTGTTCTGTTTTCCCCGCTGTGTGTTAATGTTCATTAGTTCCACCTGTTGTCTCACCCCTGTGCAATGTGTTATTCTGTTCTGTGTATTTATACCCCTGTTTTTGTTTAGCTTGTCAACATCTCCATCTTGAGAACCTGTTGTAAATGCGTTTTTGTAAATAAGTGGTTTTTTTAAATAACCTCAGAGTCTCTATCGTCTATACACCTTGTGACATATCCGCATTAGTGAAAATAACCAACGATCTACTCTTAGCTGCTGACCAAGGCTGCATCTCGTTATTAGTTTTACTTGATCTTAGTGCTGCATTTGACACTATCGACCACAATATCCTTACAGATCGCTTAAATTCTACAGGTGTCCAGGGACAGGCTCTACAATGGTTTAAGTCATACTTAACTGACCGTTACCAGTTTGTCAATATAAATGGACAGCCTTCACAAATCAGGCCAGCAAAGTATGGGGTGCCTCAAGGGTCAGTTCTAGGCCCTTTGCTGTTTACAATATACATGCTACCCCTGGGAGACATTATCAGAAGACATGGGATCAGCTTCCACTGTTATGCAGATGATACCCAATTATATATTTCAACAAAACCTAATGAGACATCTGAACTGTCTAAACTAACTGAATGCATTAAAGATATTAAAGACAGGATGACCAACAATTTTCTTCTCTTAAACTCAGACAAAACAGAATTATTACTTATTGGGCCTAAATCCTGTACACAGCAGATCTCACAACTTGACCTGCAATTAGAGGTCAAGTTTAATACAAAATTAGCATTAGCTCTACTGTAAAAGATCTGGGCGTTATATTAGACAGCAATCTAACACTTGAAAATCACATCTCCCATGTCACAAAAACCGCCTTCTTTCATCTGAGAAATATCGCTAAGTTACGAAATATGCTATCCATCTCAGATGCAGAAAAGCTAGTTCACACTTTTATGACCTCTAGGCTGGATTACTGTAATGCTCTGTTCGCTGGTTGCCCAGCATCTTCTATTAATAAACTTCAGCTAGTACAAAATGCAGCTGCCAGAGTTCTTACCAGGTCTAGAAAATATGATCATATCACCCCAATTTTATCCTCCTTACACTGGCTACCTGTTAAATTCCGTATTGATTACAAAATATTGCTTTTTACCTATAAAGCTTTAAATAATCTAGCTCCTGTTTATCTAACTAACCTTCTGTCTCGTTACAATCCAACCCGCTCTTTAAGATCTCAAAACGCAGGGTTTCTGGTAGTACCCAGAATAGCAAAGTCGATGAAAGGGGGTCGAGCCTTCTCATTTATGGCTCCCAAACTCTGGAATAGCCTTCCTGATAATGTCTGAGGCTCAGACACACTCTCAATTTAAAACTAGATTAAAGACCTATCTTTTTAATAAAGCATACACTCAATGCAGCGCATAACGGTATGATGTATTAGTGTGCTCCTCCTGTCTTAATACACCAGCCATTGTGTTAGAAACTCTCATATGCTTCACATATTTGTTATATAACTTCTATTTTCATCTATAACAATCCATTTTCCTTTTGGTTTAAATACACTATGAACAGCAGATACGCTAAATATTTTCTTTACTTTCTATTTCCACCTGGGGATACTCATCCCGAGGTCCCTACAGATTTGCAGCGCCATCGATGCGATCCTAGACCTGTGAAGAGATGATCCAAAGGTATCCTGGACCAGACCGTACCCCGAGGTGATACTGTGGTGGTCATGGAGGAATAGAGTGCATGAGACTGATTCCTGAAAGGCTACAGTGACGAACAAGTCTTGATCCTGTGGGCCAGCCTGACCTCCCCATGGTGCCCTACCCACACCTGCAACTTTCATGATGGACGTCCAGCTTCTCCAGCCCCGGTGCCTAGACTGCAGCTCCACACAGGAAGTTTGGCCAGAAGAAAAATGATCGTGCCTAACGTAGCCTGGTTTCTCGGGGGGGTGGGGGTGGGGTTTCCTTCACTTCGTCAATTGGTGAAGTTTTTTCCTCACCACTGTTGCCACTGGCTTGCTCGGATCAAGACTTGTGGAGCTGCGCTTCGGTGTATTTGCTCTTCAGTATTTTAACTTTCAAGCTGTGAAACTTAAACCACACTGAACTGAACTGAACTAATCTGAACTAAACTCTGAAATTTGGACTGTACTAGAACATGTTAAGCTGCTTTGACACAATCTACATTGTAAAAAGCGCTATATAAATAAACTTGAATTGAATTGAATATCCACTTTGCTAAAATGATTTTAAGATCATAATTATTAAGAGCTACAAGAATATGTGCACATAATGACATGTGGGTTACAATTTATCTTCATAGCATGTAGGAGTTCATTTTAGCCTGATCAGTAAATTAAAAATAGACCTGTGCACCTGTTTTAGGTCCCACTTAAACATCATACTGTACATTTGCCACAAACAAATGAAATGTAAGATTTACCATTAATAAATACTTTTGTGGCTGTAAACCAATCCCAACCCTATAGCTGTATATATCATGTGTATATATCTTTATAAATGCTCTTTGTGTGTCTGAGAAGCTGAAAATATGCATTCCATAACACTCATATGCCCACTCGGTCATCCCACATTTTGGGGTAAGGTGCCAGCTATGTGCAGTTCCCTTCCAGGCAACCCCATATACACTATTAGACCACGGTGTGTCCCCCTACATAGACGGACCCATGTCTTTCCTACCAGCTAACCATCTACCATTTGTTGTGCTCCCCCTATCTTGAGCGAGCCCATATATGTCTTTGTTACAGGTCTCCCCATTTGGATAGCAGTGACCTTCCCCTTTACCACGCTTTCCCTACATACTGTTGTATTCTGGGTAAGCCCTAGCGTATACGTGCTAGGCATGATTGGTGAGTACAACTTCCCAAACTATTTTCCCTATCAAGGTAATTAGGGCTGTGGGTGTTGGATGGTTATGCCTTTGGTGGTGCTTAATGTTCACGCTACCCGCCTGACACACTTCACCCCAAATTGTATAACGGTTTCAGCTCCTGTGGTGCTAAGGATATGCTCCCCTAGTCGATCACCTCGACATAAACTTGTAGTGATCGACTGAGTGGGAACATCTTGGTTATGTGAGTAACCCTCGTTCCCCGAAGGAGGGACCAGAGACATTTATGTCCCCCTGCACCAGGAGTTGAATCTGCTGATGCGAGCGGGTTTAGCTCTTCAGCGAGTAGTCTAATGAGCTCCGCTCTGTGATAGGACAGGTGGAGTGACTGACAGTTTTACCCACCTATCAGCAGATGGCGCCCTACTTTATAAACGTGGGAACTTTGCCCTTACGGCACGTTATGTCTGAATCCTTTTTTTGCTGCAGACATACAGATTCCACAGCGTGGATTTCTCACAGCAACTGCTGTGCATTATATTATCAAAGTACAAAATTCACATATGGACCAATAATAGTATCAACATTTTGTGTGAAACATAAGTCACAATAAACAAATGAACACACAAAGACATACCTGCGATATGAAATAACACAGCTCTCTTAGTGTGTGTTTTGCTGTGGACATACAGATTCTAAATAAAATATAAAGTAAAATTCAACCATATGGCCCTGCTAAAGAGTATAATCCAATGGACGTTTATGAAAAGCCATATAGCTTAAAAATACATATCCCTACTCACACTGAATGCTTAATGCTAATAAAACCAAATTATAAACAAAATGTGTGAAATCGCTACTTATTTTACGTTAATATTGCTAAATTAAGGAGCATGAAAAATACGTACCAACAGCATGGATGTCTCACAGCAACCTATTGTCTAACTTAATATGTCTACAGCTCCCAAACAAACCACACAAGGGC
Source organism: Danio choprae (assembly GCA_903798125.1). Lineage (NCBI taxonomy): Eukaryota > Metazoa > Chordata > Actinopteri > Cypriniformes > Danionidae > Danio > Danio choprae. Next base: position 690,588 of record CAIGQW010056847.1, on the reverse strand, counting down.
ACATCTATAACATGAAATTAATAGCAGCTATTGAACTCAGGAATTCACAATCACAAAATTAAAAACCTAATTTCGTTACATATAGACTGCATGAGTGAAGCTGTATGGAGAGCATTCTATAAGCTGTGCACAGGTATGTTTACATTTCATGTGGTGGATTGGTAGGGCTTGGGAGGCGCCGCATAGGTGATTTTTCTGTAATTTATTAGTCTCTGTTGATCCAGTGTTATCTGTCCCATGTGATTTTAATGGTCTTGTGCTGACAGAGACTGGCTTTTCTGCCTATTATACTGACGGTGAGTGCTTTTGCTTTTGAGTCCAGTGCTTTAATAACTTTCTGACGATTGCTACTAATGCTGTTTGTTTTTTTTATTGCAGACCCTCCTCTATTTGTGACCTTATTTCTCATTCTTGGCTTATCGCCGCCTTTCAGCCCCAAGTTATATTGGTGCTTGCTGCACCTGGTTGATAAAGCAAGGAGTCAGACATTACCAGTAGTGATCAGGAGCTCTGCTGAGTACAGCGCGTGTATTGTCTAATTCTTGTATTTGATTATCAGTTGGAATATTAGTTTAATGTGTTTCAAGTTGTGTCAAATTGTGTGAGTGAGTCTGATGTGCCATTTTTTTTTCTGTGAGCAACAATAATCATTTCATTTGATTTAGTGATAATTTATGAGTACAGTTTTGTTTGCAAATTTACATGTATTTAGTGTTTTCAGAAGCCACCTCACGGGTTGAGGGGCCCTTCAGTAGTGACTGGTGTGGGACACTTGAGTGACAAGATGCTGAGTGGGTGAAATACATGGTAGTTTATCTATAGAGTGCTGTGGATTTATTCTCTGGTGTTCACTCCTAGTGAGAGCCCAGCTCCTGGGTTAGTGTGGTATTATTATTATTATTATTATTAGTAGTAGTAGTAGTTTGCCTTTTATTATTGTTTATAGTGTGGTTAGTTTTGTTATGATTACTGTAGCTTATGGTAAGGAAATGTAATTTTAATTAGTGTTGAGATTTTGTGGAAGTGTACGCTATTTTCTGAACTTAATAAATTTTGTTTACCAGTGTCTGCCTGCACTTTCTATAAAGAGAACAAACCTGTGTCCTTGTTTGGAGCAATTCCCCATTAAGTTGGGGTGGCATAGTTGCTATAAATCTTTATAGAATTACTTTGATTATACTTTGATTCTATGCTCTCCCCACTCCTGCTTGCCACATCTCAAAGGCAGCCTTTCATACTCATAATTATGGAGCTGTACTCGCCAATCTCATTTGCATTCTATTGGCCCGTTTTTATACAAATCAGAGTGATTAGTGCTTCTAAGCGAATCCCCTAGTCGATCAACTCGACATAAACATCTCCGTTCCCTCTGGGCAACGAGGGTTACATACGTAACCAAGATGATTTGATGAGAGCAACCAAGGCAACACTGTTATCCTTGCTGTTCCATAGATGCCACCTACTAGAAGAGAGTGAATTAGCATTTCTAATAAATATGACTAGCACTGTTTTAGTTTAGTGAATGTTTTATTTAATGAAAAAAAAACATTGTTTTATATTATATTTTTAAATTATTCAATTTATTTTAAACTGTCCACACTAATGTATGTTGAACCTTTGTGTGGAGGTGCAATTCATTCATTCATTCATTTTCTTTTCAGCTTAGTCCCTTTATTACTCTGGGGTCACCACAGCAGAGTGAACCGCCAACTTATCCAGCATATATTTTACGTTGCCCTTCCAGCTGCAACCCATCACTGGGAAAGGTAGTGCAATTGTTGTCTCTAATTTTAAATAATTTCAGATAGTTCAGCCTGTGAGAGAGCAGATTAAAAAAAAAAATCACATTTATATATACTTTTTTTGTTTCTGGTATAGAAACGGCCAATTTGATAGTAAAAAAACAAACAAAACAAAACGATTTAGCCATTAAAAATCCAGATCAGTGTATCGCTGTCTTTATAGATGAATGTGAATGAAAGGTCAGAGTTTGCTAAAGCCCTACTTTTTTTTTTCTCATTATTGTTTTGGATTTCTTTTTCTAATAAACTTTTATAGAGGCCAGGCAATAATTAGCTTGTTCTTTATTACCATCTTTCTGAATTGTATTGCATTGATAAGAAGTTACACAAGCTAAGACTCTTTAGTTGTACTTTCTTACAACAATCAGTATTTAGTAAATATACTCCAAATCAAAAAAGTCACTAATGTTATTAGTTGAAACCTAAAGTGGCGATGAGGTCTTAAAATGTATGTGTGAAGAGGTGAACATGATCTAACACCTAATGAGGGGGAGAGCATGCTCAGAGACTGGCGGCTAGTCAGCGGGCCAATCAGAAATAATAAATAACACCTGTTTATTCTAGTGATTGGACCGGAGAGACACCCTTCTTAAGGAGAAGAGAGAGCAAACACACACACACACACACCCAGCTACACGGGATGTGAAAGAAAAAAAAAGATAAATAAAAATTACTTACCTGTATTGCCGACCCTATCTTCTTCTTCCCACAACAACGAACTATATTACAGTGGTGCCGAAAACCAGGAAAGAAGAAGAAACTTCGCTGCCAGAATGGTTCCTCTGTTTACTAGTCCATGTGTGGAAGTCATCCAGGCGCTCGCGGTTCTCCATAGAGAACAACATCACGCGCTGGTGGAACTGAAACGGGATTACAACACTGTTTCCAAGTCCTCGTGGAGGCCCAGCGGGAGGACCACGAGCTAATCCGGAGTCTGCTGGCCCAGGAGATCCGGCCCACTCCGACATCTGCTGCCCACCCTCCCGTCACGTTACAGAAAATGGCGCTGGAGGACGACCCAGAAGTGTTCATGGATCTCTTCGAGAGAATGGCAGAGGCGTGTGGCTGGGCGCGCGCCGAGTGGCTGGTACAAATCATCCCGCTGCTGATGGGCAAAGCCCATATAAGGGTCCATCTATTAATCCTATGACGGAACTAACAGCATGGGTGAAGGTTAAATGCGTGTAAGCCTTTTAGCACATGTGAAAAGAAATCTTTTAATTTATTCAAATTAATTTTAATTTGTTTCCAACTCCGAATTTAATCTGACTCCAATTCATAATAGTTAAAATTTAGATTCATCCAATTCAAGCCGATCACCTTATAAGGTTGTGATTAGGTCTAATTTAGATCGATTAACCCAATAAATCCTTATTTTCAGTTAATGGTTCGTCGTTTACCCGAAGTCGCTTAGAGTCAGTATGCTGGCCAGTTACATCTGCTCACGGACACATCCTCAACCAGTTCTGGTTCTTAGATAGAGGATATAACTGTAAACTCATTTCCTTTAAGTAATATTAGGCCGCCTCATGCTTGCTCATACATAAAAAAAAGTTTGATTTAGCCACTAGATTATATCATAGTAATGATTGTCAGAAATCAACAGGTCTCTAATGCTGTGCCTATGCTCCATCCATTGAGCCTGAATGTATGACTAATCCTGGTCGTAGGCTTGCGGAAACATCAGCCTAAACAATCTACTAGATTTAAGTGATTTCAGGAGATATCAGAGTTAAACAAGAATTTTACATTTATTTGTCAGGCAAAGATTTTCCATTCCAATTCACATAATAAACAAACTAAGCCAATTCGGATTGTACAACATCAATTCATTTAAGAGTTAGAGATTAATACCTGACTGTGTAAAAGTACGTTGCAGTATATGAGCCTTGATGCAGAGCTCAGAGACTCAACACTGCAACGGGGTATCCTGGCTACAGAATCCCCACGACCCATCTCGCACTTTTCTATTAAATACTCAACTCAGAACAAACAGTCATAAATTCAAGACAACAAAGGTGTCACCAAGACCCTTGCCTGGTAGTGAGTTTGAGGTGTAAACCATTTGCTAGGGTGGAGCATCTGGGAAAGATTTTATCAAAGCCAAAAACCAAATCAACATATACGAGTGAAATATTACAGTGAAAATTAAGACCATTTTACCAATCACACAGAGACATTTAAAATGATACCAAACATGTATATAGAGCTACAAGATACACCATATTAAAACCTTGGACATTTTAGGTGAAATGTGAGTGGTCTACTCTGATGGAGAAGGTAAAGTAAAGGTCAGGAAGGGGGCTCTGGGTGAAAGAAGAGGAGTGAGCTTTCCCGCATTCCCACCTGGTGTGGAGCCAATTGTCTCTTTGTTTTTACACATCTTACAGTCAGGCAGGGGGGCTCAGGATGGTGACTGGGACAGTTTCCTAGCTGATCTTCTTCTCAGATTAGAAACTTTATTGTTTTAGTACCTGACCATTCTCGTGGTCTTGTCTTGTGTGGAATTCCATGACAGTTCTCAGGGTTTAATATTATGGAGAGATTTAGGCTTCCTTACACCCAGATCGCAGCACAGCAGCTACCGGCCCAGAATCTCCTGGAGTACACTCACCTGAAGCGAGTCATTCTCCAGCTGGCCGGCCGCAACCTGGAGGAGCAGCGTCATTGCTTCCGGGCACTGGAGCTGATAGAAAGCGGTCGGCCCTTTGCGTTCGCCCAGCAGCTCTGTGACGCCTGCCGCAGATGGCTGGTCCAGGATGGCCGGGACATTTCCCAGGTGGTGGATGCCGTGGAGGTGGAGCCACGACCCCTGGCGGCTCCCCAGACAGCGCCAGGTGTCTCTCCAGTTCAATCGGTTGGTCTTGCTGGCCCCGGGGGTGTAGTGGGAAGGTCTGGGCCGATGCATTGGTGCCACAAGGAAAGCTGCTCTGCGAAGGAGGTAAGTGCGTTTATCGCTGCCCCCGGTCACGACGGGCTATACCGGATACCTGTGAGTATAAAAGGGGGTACATATCAAGCCTTGGTGGATTCAGGGTGAAACCAGACCTCCATCCATCAAAGCCTGCTTCAAGACCCGGCATTGGATACGAGCCGCACGGTAAGGGTAAGGTGTGTGCACGGGGATGTAAATCACTACCCGCTAATGGCTATAGATATTAATATAGATAATTCAGGGGTAAAAAGCATAGCGTCGAGGTAGCGGTTAACCCGCACCTCAAACACCCACTAATTATGGGTACCAATTGGCCTGGATTTAATAGATTATTAGGGGTCTTATGTGCGGGTGTTTCTTGGAAGAAGAAATCGCTGGATAAGAGGCGGGTTGCTCAGCTGGGGGAATCCCAAGCAATGCCATCACGCGCTGACTCAGGGGGAGGGCTGGGAATTTCCCGGTGCAAAGACTTTCCCCTGGAGCAGTCGTATGACGACACGCTGAGGTCATAGATGGGCAAAACCTCCAGCCTGATCGGCCCCTCTCCTATCCATATTTTTCGATTATTGATGACAGGGTGTATCAAGTGGTCCAAGACACTCAAACAAAAGAAGATATGGACATTTAGGTTAGGGAGCCGGAGGAGGCATCGCTGGCTATGCTTGTTACCAACGAGGATGACCTGGGGCCAAAGAGCACTGGCCGGGAACGGCCGGGCGCTCTGTTCACCGGGGGAGATCATCTCTCAGCGAGCCAACTCATCAACATCCAGCACCTCCAACGTGAATACGCTGATGTGTTCTCGCCTCTGCCTGGTCGTACTATTTCAGCGCCATATTGAGACCGAACCAGGTGTGGTCACTAGGACTCGGCTGTATCGCCTGCCTGAACACAAGAAAAAGGTGGTTTAGGAAGAATTGACTAATATGCTGAAAATGGGTGTAGTAGAAGAATCCCACAGCGACTGGGCCAGCCCGATCGTCTTGGTACCCAAGACTGATGGCTCGGTCCGGTTCTGTGTGGTTTATAGGAAAGTCAACGCGGTGTCGAAATTCGACGCATATCCAATGCCACGTATTGACAAGTTGCTTGACCGGTTAGGTGCTGCCCGATATTACTCGACACTGTATTTGACAAAGGGATATTGGCAGATCCCCTTAACTCTAATATCCCGTGAAAAAAACAGCTTTAATGACGCCGTTTGGATTGCACCAATTTGTGACACTTCCGTTTGGGCTGTTCGGGGCACCGGCGACGTTTCAGCGTCTGATGGACAAAATACTTGGCCCTCACTCCGCATATGCAACATGTGAGGGCAGTATTGTTAGCACTGAGATGGGCAGGGCTCACGGCCAATCCACGGAAGTGCACAATTGGGCAAGTAGAAGTAAGGTATCTGGGCTTCCACTTGGGTCACGGACAGGTGCAACCCCAAATTGATAAGACTGCAGCTATTGCAACCGGTCCGAGACCTAAGACCAAATAGGAGGTGAGACAATTTTTGGGACTAGCAGGATATTATAGGCGTTTTGTTCCTAATTATTCGGCCCTTGTCAGCTCATTGACTGATCTCACTAAAAAGGAGGGACCAGAAACCGTCCAATAGTCTCAAAAGTAAAATTTATACTTTGCGGGGGGCCGCTATTACACGCTCCTGATTTTGCTCCCCCCTTTCTGTTACAGATGAATGCGTCTGATCGGGGCCTGGGGGCGGTTCTCTCCCAGGAGGTGGCAGGAGTGGAACGGCCGGTGCTGTACATTAGCCGCAAGCTCAGCAAGAGTGAGGCTAAGTACAGCACCATCAAGAAAGAGTGTCTCGCGACACGGTGAGCCGTTCTCACTCTGCGCTAATACCTCCTGGGCAGGTAATTCGTCCTCTGTTCAGATCATGCTCCTCTCCAGTGGCTCCACCGCATGAAGGATACCAACGTGTGGATCACCTGTTGGTATCTAGCGTTACAGCCTTTTAAATTCAAGGTGGTCCACAGGCCGGGTGCACAGATGGCTGTTGCCGACTTCCTCTCCAGGGCGGGGAGGGGGAGGGCTGCAGACTGGACGGCTCCCCGGCCTGAGGTGGGCGGTGCGAGTATGTGGAGAGTTGAGCATGATCGAATACCCAATGAGGGGGGAGAGCATGCTCAGAGCCCGGCGGCTAGTCACCGGGCTAGCTGCCCGAACTATATTACAGTATGGAAAAAGTCTTAAAATACATCTTAAGAGAAATTTAATTGAACTCAATTCCTGTATATAACCTATTAATGCAATGTTTGGTCGCAAGCATCTGTCGTGTAGATATGACCTTTTTGTTCAGGTATATATATATATATATA
>CAIGQW010056847.1:657249-668521 GCA_903798125.1 Danio choprae | reverse complement strand
ATATATATATATATATATATATATATATATATATATATATAAAAACAACATCTGAGTGAGTGTTATGGGCATATCAAACGGCAATATCAAACAACAGATGCATTTCGCACCTGTGGTAGCCTCTCTGTGAATTTAGAGAGAAAATAATACAATAAAATAGTGTTTCATTCAGAAAAGCAGTTATGAGTGATGTCTTGTACAATAAAAAAACGCTTTTATTTTTAATGATAGAAATTTGCTCACCTTGTAAGCTTGTAATGTTGTTTTTTATGTTAAAAGCCTCCAAAGGAAATTATCTGCCAAATAAGCTTAAGGTATAAATAATAATAATAATAATAATAATAATAATAATAATAATAATAATAATAATAATAGTGTAAACAAGCCAAGTTTTAGTAATTAAATCCAAAATAAATTTAGTTGTCTAATTTCATAAGAAATTTGACTAAAACTAGACTGAAAGCAAAACGATTCAGATGACTAAAATATTACGTTTATCTTCTATTAAACTAAATAAAAATGGCCAAAATAACATCCTACATCCTGTGGTGAAAATGCAGTGTTTAACAATTAAGTGAATGCAAATATTTTATATGATTATATTATTAATGGGGCAGCACGGTGGCGCAGTGGGTAGCACAATCACCTCACAGCAAGAAGGTCGCTGGTTCGAGCCCCGGCTGGGTCAGTTGGCATTTCTGTGTGGAGTTTGCATGTTCTCCCCGTGTTGGCGTGGGTTTCCTCCAGGTGCTCCGGTTTCCCCCACAAGTCCAAAGACATGCGGTACAGGTGAATTGGGTAAGCTAAATTGTCCGTAGTGTATGTGTGTGAATGAGTGTGTATGGATGTTTCCCAGTGATGGGTTGCAGCTGGAAGGGCATCCGCTGCGTAAAACATATGTTGGATAAGTTGGTGGTTCATTCCGGTGTGGCGACCCCAAATTAATAAAGGGACTAAGCCGAAAAGAAAATGAATGAATGAATGATTATTTTATTAATAATTATTATTAATTAATCAATTTTTTTATTTTTTATTTTATTGCCATTTTGACCTTGTTATGTCACTGCATGACAAATAACACAATCATGAAAAGCAAAACTTAGCTGCAGAAAACGTGTGTGTGTGTGCGCGCGTGCGCGCATGCGAGTGTAATTACGTTTTTTTTTTCCATAAAATAAATATTGATTAAATATAGTAAGTCCACTAAAGGTGCTTTACTCAATTGATTTAATCAAAAGCGGTAGGCCTACCACAACAGAAAAGTTTAGGCTGCTAGTTTAAATATGAAAGCATAGCCTATAATGGACGACCAAATGATAGAGTATTTAAGGGAAATATTGCTGCAATATCTATTTTCTAGCGTTAAGCCTCACACAGACATGCTGGCTATGAGACTCAAACACAGTAGATATGTAATGATATCACCATTAAATTAGCACATGCATGACCATGAAATGAAATCAAAAGTAAAGCAGGGTTGTAGCAAATTATCTTTAAATTGGCCAAGCCTTTCACTTTAGAAATTAAATCTGTCAAAATGATGGACGGGCTGGCTTCCACTTTTCACATCACAAACGAAAATTCTACCAGCACAAACAAATTACAATATTTTAGAATATCATACATGTGGGGTGACTGGTTGTCTTTAATTCAATATTTAATAATAGAAGCAACTCTAATACAACTTTCATAGGTACAATTCAGCACAAATGAAACACACAAGAGAGACTGGTAAATATGGAGCAACTGGGGCAGAGAGGCCTCTGAATGATCTAATATTGTTTTATTAGGCCTACTATATAATAAAACAGCAGCACAAAAAAAATTTGCAGCACAAACGAACACAAATTATGAGGAAACGAAAATATTATATTAGTGCATAAATATAAATATCTGATGTTCATTTCAACAGCACAAATCATGCACAAACGAATGACACCAGTTTTGTGCGATTTAGAGGAAATAATGGAGTGGAGAGTGACATCACGAGTGACAAAAAAATATTTTGCTTAGGCAATATCTAAACAATGAAAACAGATACAGTGTTTATTTTGACAGCACAAGCACAAATTAACTGTGCTGATTTGGAGTGATTTGAGCTCCGTGGGGTGGAAAGTGACGTCACACGGTCAAAATAATTTATGCTTAATATCACAGACCCCAAACCAGCACAAACGTTCCTTTTTGTGGCATGAATCAGCACAAACGTAGCACAAACGAATTTTGGGTTTTGGGGATTATTTATTTTTATGGCGTGCCACGAGTTTTGGGGATTATTTATTTTTATGGCGTGCCAACTTCACGGAACGTGCCAACGTGCAAGGAAATTTACATCAATACATTTTCGGGTCATGGCAATTTGGGTAAATTAAAAAATGTAAATCAGTCTAATCCCGTTATTTGTTTTTTCAGTTTTTGATCTGAACGCAAGATCAAAAAATTGGATAAAGGGTCATTATTCATGTTTTCCTTTTGTTTTAGGAAACAAATAATGGAAAAACGATTTTTTTTTTGTTTTTGTTTTTTATTTTTTGCTTGAATTCGAAAAAACAATTGAACGAATGATACACGAATTGCTACAGTATATCTGAGTAACATTAGATGTAACAGTCTACATTTAATATTTTATGTAAACTTTTTTTAAGTTTGTTTGCGCATTCAGTAGTATGGAAATACATGCATCTAATTAACATGTTCATGAATGTGTGAGTGAAGTTTGCAAGTTTAAACACGGTGGCTCACATTCATATTTTTTTCTTCATAACCTACAAAGTGCAGATTTTAATTAATTTAGCATCTTCAATGATGATAAGAGACATTTTTGTGAAAATACATTCATCACACTGGAACACATGATTGTTGTCTAAAATAGTGGCTTCTTCGCAGTATAATGGTAACAAAACAAACATAGTGTCTGAGAAGAAAGTAGATCAAATGAGATACTGTCTGTGGGCAGCCAATGTATTGTACAGACAGAAATATTGCATAAAGTCCCTCCCCATAAAGTCTTCCACTGATCTAAATTATTAAATCATAATTCATGTATGTGACACTATATAGTGCAAGTTTCAACTGTAAAAACTGTGTTAATTTTCTGCACAGTAAAATTGTAGTTGTAAAAATAACATAAATCTTTACATTTAGACCTATTAGCTCTGAATTACTGATTTGTTGTTATTATTATTAATATTGTTGTTGTTTATTTATTGACATTATTTAAACTTAAAAATATTTTTTTTAATGTTTATTTACATTACTCATGATGCTGCACAGAAAAATGTCACCAATCAGAGAGTTGTTGTTTTTGTTGTTGTCAACTGGTATGGTTTGTAGCTTTTTGGGAAGAAAGAAAGACACTTTTTTAAATCAACATTGATTTTTTTTAAAATGCAAATGATAAATTAGGAAAATATAAATCTAAAGCATTTGTTTTTGGAGTGTCATTCAAATGTAAAAGGTGAAAACTCTATGCATATTTCATTTACACATCTCAGTGTTCTTATTATTTGTTCCAACTGTGAAAGGCCTGCATAAAAGAATAAAAGGACAGTTATTGATTTTTTTTTTTCCACGCTGAGTCTTCATGGTCCTATAATAAATTTTAATGCAGGTTATCAACATTAGAAGCCAGAGGTTCCACAGTTGCAATAAATTACGCTTTGGTAATTTTTTTGTCTGCTGTTCACATTGTTATTCAAATGGGTACAATTTACCTCTCAGTTAGTAAGAAGGGTTGCTATTCCAGAAGATTTTAAAGAGAATATTTCTTCTTTATGAGTATATTTCTGTGAATAAATTGGACCAATTCCATTATGATGTTCTTAAACTTAGTATTAATGTTCCTAATTGGTTGTAAGGGATCAACCTACGTTAAAAGATCGATCAGGGATTTATTAGCGCATTTCAAGGAATTGGATCTTGAAGATTTGAATCACTTGATTTGACTCAATTGAGTCAGGCTGAATCACATTAAAAGCTTCACACTTTATCTACCACTTGTCCAGCAAATAGAACACATCGTATATTACTAATCTTGTTTATATTATTTCCGTGGCCAACGATAATAACATAACACAATATTGGGTTAACTTTTAGCAGGGTAACAGAATCTACGGCTTGAGGCAATGACTTAATAGTCTTAAATGAGTTGACAACCGATCCAAATTAATTCTAGTACTTCTTACTAGATCTTAGAATCACACCTGAGAAACCACAAAAGCAGAGATTTGGCTTATCTTTAGCTGCTTAAGATAAATCTGCACCAGATCAGCAAGAGACAACATTTGTTTGTGTTACTTGCGCTTTTGCTGACGTCATGAGTTTCCCTCGCCGGGCTGGCCTCGGGGAAGCACGGCGCTCCTGATTGGTTGGTGACTCGGTGACGTCCTTAGGATTCACTCGCTTGTGAGTGGAGGTAACGGACTGCTGAGAGTTGGTTTTGGAAGTTCTTCTTGCTGTTTCGGCGGTCCCGAATCTTTAAGAGGTTACATGAAAAGTTTGAGGTGACCCAATCGCATGGCGGTGCGGTGTCCGAGCAAGGCGAAAGGGGGCAGAGAGCAACAGCTAGCGCCAGCAAGTTAATGCAAAAAGCAAAGTTTTAATTTTGCAGTACGTTTTTAAGTGATCTGGTTTGGTCCTTCCCCATGGCACTGTCTTCCAATGAGCGGCTGCCATCGAGGGCGGGGCCACGCCCCATACCAAGACAAATACTGTCTGTACTACTAGTTATTAATTTACACCAATGTATTGCAAATGTCACTAGCTTCCGTTTAGTACCAGACATCATACATTTCAGACACATACAGAGAGTTTCATCTGCTATGAGGGTTTTAAAAAAAAGCACATGACCCAGGAGTCATGAAAGAGTCTCGTAAGGCAATTAGTTAGGTTTCATGTTGAAAGGCTGTTAAAGCACCATTGTTAGGTGATTAAATCATTTAACAAATTTGGTACAGGGACCACAGAACATCTGCAGAAGTAATAATCAAAATAGTCAATCAATTGGCTCTCTGTTATCGTGATGGTATACGCCCTCAAGCCATTTCTAAATGACTGAGACAATGTGGCGCCTGATTTCTAAGACTTCAGATTCTGACTAGTTTTGATTACTGCAATATGCCAGTGAGTACCTTCATGTTCCAGATAAAGCACTAACCAGAAGCAAGTCAAATTATCATTCACACAGATCACCCACATCTAGCAATAAGAAATCTATTTTATTTTAATTAGACTGTATCCAAAATTTTCATCAGTGTACAAAATTTAATTTTTCCACTGGTTTGACTTGATACAGGCCTTCCGTTGTTCTGTGTAGGGAACCTTTTGTCTTTTGCCTCTGATTTCTTAAATATGAATTATCTTTTTAAAGTGAGTGTTCAAGGTGCAAGGTGCCATAACACAAGCCAAGTTCCATCTTTGCATTACCAAGTTTTTACAATAATAAAACATACAATAAATCAATTTTCAGATACATTTTCCTTCCTTTTGGACTTATTTAATAGCGTAATGGCCACCATAATAAAATGATCTCTAATTCTGTTTGTCCTGCATAGACGGACTCTAAAACGATGTCCTGATGGCAATAACTAAAACACAGAATACAGTGGATGATCTGAGTGCATAAGATAACCTGGGCTCTCTTCAAGACATAATTTTGGTAAATTACCATTAGCACATTTTGGTTAAAATCGATAATCTTGCCTGCCACCTTCACAAGGCTACACAACTTGTTCTTATTTAAAAGATTACCATAGCAAGCTAGAATGCAGGAAGATAAAACAGATTTAATAAATTGTTCATAAAACAGTGTCATCACAGAGGTACAAACCCTAAAAGATCTAAGTTTTCTCAGAAAACTGACTTTGTTGCAATTGTTTATAGACAGCCTATGTGTTAGATTGGAATGTCAACATATTGTAAATAACAACCCCTAGATATTTATGTGTGTCAGCAATTTCAAAGCTTGGGTTGTACTACAGACTGAAGACATATTGTCTGTCAGGGTTCTGCCACTCCTGTCTTGTAAATTCATGTTTTGGTGGCAGAGTCCAGACAGTAGTCATGTCTTGTCCTGTATGTTGTGCTCAGCTCGAGTTTTCTCGGCTCGAGCACTCGTTTTCTGTTCTTGTGTCATTGTATGAGCGGTACTCTGGTAGCGGGCGTGCGAGGTCCGCGCGTGGTCTGGATGCGCGCTCTTGTCCGTGTGTTTGTGTTTGTTCTGTCTGCAGCGTGGTGTTTCATTCCCAGCGTCTGAGTCTAGTTGGTTTCGGTTTCGGTTGGCGCTGGGATGAAACATGCACGTTGCATGTGTGAGTGCACGGTAAGTGTTTTCATTTATCGTGTACTTGTGTCTTGCGTTCAATCTTCTGTTGGTGTTGTGTTTAGCACGTGGTGCATGTTTACATGCGTCGCGTGCTTTGTCATGTCAACACGAGGTTAATGAGTTCTCTCATTGGCTGTGTGTTCAGTCTCGTTTTTGTGTGAGCACATGGCTCGTTTGTTTGTGTCGTGCTCTCCCGTCTATTGTCTAGTCCCACCCTCCTTGTTAACCTATTATTAGTTTATTCTGTTCACCTGTTTGTGTGTTAGTTATTTGTGCTTATATTCTCCTCATGTCTGCTGTCCTGTGCCAGTTCGTCTTATCTTTATCGCCTACCGTGTGGTGTCCTGTCCAGTCCTGCTCTTCCCTGCCAGCCCAGTCAAGTTTTTTTTTTGTCTTTTTGTTAATGTTTCCCCCCTCGGGGTAGTTTGTTTTGCCTTTTGTTTTATTTTTTGATTATTAATAAACCCATTTTCCCTGCATTTGAGTCCTCGCTCCTTTTCCCCACCCCACAATCGTTACATTGTCAGGTCAAGTGGCGAGTAAATGAAGTGTTTTCGGTGGACACTGTGAAATTATCTCTGTATAATCAGCTTCAGTATTTAATTTCTATGAAGTTGTAATTTTAAGCTGCATTTAGCTGTATAAATTAATTATACTTGGGTGATTTCACAATATCTAAAGGTTTAACACAATATCTGCTTAATGTGTTCCTTTGCACCTAGTAGCTCCTTGAAATGAGATCAACTAATCATCTAAGCATATTACACACAGTAGATTTCATATGAACCTAATATAATGTAAAAGGCCTCTGACTACAGTATTAAAGGGACAAGCATAAATTTTTTTTAGTTTTCTCACACAGATAGAATTTTTTGATATTTTATATAATGTCGGGGCGGTGCGGTGGCTCCGGGTGCTCCGGTTTCCCCCACAGTCCAAAGGCATACGGTATAGGTGAATTGGATAAGCTAAATTGGCCTTAGTGTATGTGTGTGAATAAGAGTGTATGGGTGCAGCTGGAAGGGCATCCGTTGCATAAAACATATGTAAAAATGACTAAGCCGAAAAGAAAATGAATGAATGATATATAATGTCAATGCAATACAATTTAAATAATTGCTTTTGCTCTCACTATTATTGGTTGAACTACATTATTTTATTATTATTATTTGAAAATGTACTTATCAATTATGCTGGAATATGTTGCTATTCACATCTTTAGTAGGAAGACAGTGGCTTTTTGTTAACAATTTTTATCAGAATATCTTCTTTTTTGTTAAAGAGAAGAAAAAAAAGAAAAGAAAAAAACATGTTTTGAAGTAGGGGATGAATAAACTATTTATTTATTTGTCTGTTTATTGTGGGGTAGGGGTGTGAACTATCCCTTTAACCAGGGATGGACATTATTTATGATACAAGTATATGAAATATGTATTTTACATTCAAAATAGTATTTTGTAATTTGGATTTGATGTTTTTTTTACGAGGCCGTTTAAAGTGCGAGCGATTTTGCTTTCTTGCTTGTGCTGGCTGTGCGTCTATATTTGAGATAACGAACTTCTTGAGCTGATGATAATAACATGCGTGTGATTACTGAAGTGCTTCTGACATCCGATCCTTTCAGAAACGGACAAATGATGCGTGATAAAACAAAGAAGAAACCCGACAAAACAAAGGAGAGAATGATTCTTTCAGCAGCCCAAAAGATGAACAAATGGCCATATTTAA
The DNA here is from genome assembly GCA_903798125.1 of Danio choprae. Classification (NCBI taxonomy): domain Eukaryota; kingdom Metazoa; phylum Chordata; class Actinopteri; order Cypriniformes; family Danionidae; genus Danio; species Danio choprae. The sequence continues at coordinate 660,471 of CAIGQW010056847.1, read as the reverse complement.
CTATTATCATCGCCTTTTGGACTATTATGAACTCAGAATGACGCAATTACTCTTAACAGTGTTATATGGGCTGGTGAAGATTAAAGATACGGGTGAGAGGTTTGCACTGACTGGGCTATATGTTGCGTGTTGTTTTTGTACCCAAATAAGGACTAAATGTATGCTGTGTGTAGTTTTTCTGTATTTATTTTATGTAATCGCAGATGTTACAGTAGGCTATTTCGCACTATCATTGATCTGCAGTTATAATAAAATCATGTTCATAAAAAGGTTAGTAATGAATATTTATACACACAAGTATTTGTGTGTATAAAGCATGTGTTTTGTGAGAAGTGCTTCTCATATGACATGTGAACGACTCATACAGCTTTGCTTTGACATTTTCTTGAACGAGAATGACGTTGACTGAAACTTTCTGACGTACACCACACCCACCAAAAGAGTACCATTTGTACCCTTATAGCAGTGGAAACGCAAGCCTGATAAAGATGACTCGTACCAACCCATACCGTACCGTACTGTACCACTCAGTGGAAACGGGCCAGTAGATTCAACAAGGTACTGGAAATATTCCTCAGAGATTTTGGTCCATATTGACATCAAAGCATCACGCAGTTGCTGCAGATTTGTCGGCTGCACATCCATGATGCGAATTTCCCATTGAGTTGCCACCATGTGATTGGCTGATTAGAAATTTGCATCAACGAGCAGTTGGACAGATGTAAGTAATAAAGTGGCTAGCCAACAGTAGAAACAGGATAAGAAACAGGAAAATAAGCTAAACATCAATTAAGCTCAAAAATAATATACAGTAGTATAATGACTAATGATTTTTGCTATGCTATATCCAGATATCAAGTACTGCAATGGAAATTTGTTGTTTTGGATAAATTTAGGTGTGACAGTGCCATTTTATAATATTCACAACTAGAGTGTGATTACTGGGTGATTTATTTTGATTAAGTACATTTATTCTAAATCATAAATAGTGATTATGCTTACCATTTGTTCTATTTTTGCAATTATTTTTAATTAAATGTTCACATTTTTACTATTGTATCATTTGCATTGAAGACAAATGCGACAAAACAATGCAAGAATATTTTTTTTACGTTTTGAATAATTCAAACATAATACAATGATCTATATGAACATTTTGAAATCATTGTCAAATGCTGGCCACTTGCCACTGCCCCTGTAATTATAAAAATTATTATTTGCACATCTAAGAAATGTGCAAATAAAAATGTCCCTTGAATTTATATATATATATATATATATATATATTTTAAATTGCCCCAATGAGGGCAATCAGATTTTGCAATGACAAAAAATGACTTTAGCTTCAAACAAACAAAACACAAACCTTTCAAAACACTCAGCAATGTGATTATTTAGTTGCGTGATTAGAACTGAGTTCAATTAGTGACGTTATAGTTTAAATATCTGGCATATTCTTGTCACATGGACCACCTACAAATGTTTTACACTTAAAAAGTTATTAAAATAAATAAAATTCAATGTAGTTTTCTACCAGTACTTGGACTTCTACCACATTCGCATATTCGGGTTACTTTTATACTTTTACTGTTTAACAACAGTGTTAGGCGGTAATCACACTCTGGGCTGATTTTGCGTCTTAATTTGGCGATAACTTTTTCTGTTTCAGCTAGCAGAATGACTTTTGGTGACAAATCTTATTTATTTTGACACATATTGTGAGAAAATGCTTTGAAATAAAAAAAACAACAACTCAACAATACACTCCAGGCAAATTTACTACCCTTTTGTTATTTTTGGCATAAAAACATCCACTACATTAAAATCAATTGCTGTAAAAATGCATCAGATAAATATTTGTTTATTTATTTATTTATTTATTTATTTATTTTTATTTTTTTTTTTTTTGCATAAATCTGTTAAGGGCAGCACGGTGGCGCAATGGGTAGCACAATCGCCTCACAGCAAGAAGGTCGCTGGTTCGAGCCCCGGCTGGGTCAGTTGACATTTCTGTGTGGAGTTTTCATGTTCTCCCCATGTTCGCGTGGGTTTCCTCTGGGTGCTCCGGTTTACCCTACAATTCCAAAGACATGCAGTACAGGTGAATTGGGTAAGCTATATTCTTCGTAGTGTATGTGTGTGATTGAGTGTGTATGGATGTTTTTTTCTCAGTGATGGGTTGCAACTGGAAGGGCATCCGCTGCGTAAAACATATGCTGGATAAGTTGGCAGTTTATTCCGCTGTGGCGACCCCAGATTAATAAAGGCACTAAGCCAAAAAGAAAATGAATGAATTAATAAATTTGTTAATCAACCTCAGTCCTGATCAAAACTATTAAATTGCTTAGAAAATTGCAGAATTTTAACTTTTTAATTGCCAAATTCATAAATAATTCCACTGATTTGGTGAAAAAAAAACAACAAGATGATGTATTTTTAATATAAAAAGTAATTGTGGACTGGATTTTTTTAACCTTTTATTAAAGTCTAGGACACGTAAAACAACAATGCCTTTGATTTTGTTCTTTTTTTCTCCCTAATATTATTCCATTATAACCACATTTTTCTGACTACAAAACCATGACACCATATAATCATGCTTTTTTTATTATTATTATTATTATTGTTGCTGGTTTTCCCAGTTGGGAAGAGGTGACATTTGTAATTTCTACTGTTGCTCATCAGTTGACCCCATTAAACCCTTAAGACAGGGCTGTGCAAAAAAAAAGGATAGTTTATGGCATTTATATAGAGTATAACAGCAAATTAAAGTGTGTGTCTGTGAGTGTGTGAAAGTGTGAGATCTTCACACACTTACCTTGATGTGTCTGAGAAAATCAAAATACGCATCTCAGCTCTCAGAACTACATGGAGTAAAGAAAAACAAAGACTGTGTACAGTATTTATGCACCATCAAATGTGGTTATAAATGGAAGTCAATGGGGGAAAAAAACAGCCACCAACTGTAAATTAGGGAGAAATAAAAAAAAAAAATCTAACAATGCATCAAAGCCAATGTTGTTACTAATCATTCACATGTCCAAGACTGTGATAAAAGGTAAAGAAAAAAATCAATTCCACAATTACTTTTTATATTGAAAACACATAATTTTGAGTGTTTTTGTTTTTTTCACCAAATCAGTGACATCATTTGTGAATTTGGCCATTAAAGAGCTAAAATCCTGTAATTTTCTAGGCAATTTAGTAGTTTTGATCAGGACT
>CAIGQW010056847.1:617015-652249 GCA_903798125.1 Danio choprae | reverse complement strand
GATGCGCGCGGACGGAGAGAGAGGAGAGGAGTGAAGCTGGGTTACATATATATGAATCATAATGATTATATAAATTCATATTTAAATGTTTTATTTTATGCATTATGTGAAAACTTTTTGCCAAACAAATGGTTCTAGCTGAATTAATTTCTATTTAAAATTTTCATATAAAATCTGAAAAAAAACTATAAAAATCTTTTTTTTTAGTAAATTTAAAATCTCAAAATTTCATTTAAAAACGTTGTATTAGTTTAATTTAATAATATAATTTGCATTGATTATATTTTGTTGTTTGATCCCTCCGTTTTAGCATTAAGTTAACAAACTGGCAGTTGTTATTAATGATGTATGCTGCTGTTTTAGTTGTAACATTGTGTAATAGAAACCCTAACAGAATCACCTGTTGACTATCATGTTTAATTGTGACAGTTAGTTAGGACAATCTAATTAACTGATGGAAAAGATACCTTTTAGTTTAGATTTTTTTTTAGATTACCTTCAATATTGTAATAAATAGTGTTTCCTTCCACACATTTCTAATGCACATTTTAGAATACTGCATAAAAAAAAAAACTGTATTTAAAAAAAAAAAAAAAAGGCAAGATGTGCATAACTTTGCACATTAAAATGTGTGCAGACTGTGCACTCAATTGAGCTAAATAAAAGAATACATGCATAAACTGATGGAAAAGCTGATAAATAAGTACAGATTATCATTTGAAGCGATTGCATTGGCAGTTTGTTTTATGCCATACCTAGACATAGCATTTACATTACAATTTCATTCACAATTCATTCATTCATTTTCTTTTCGGCTTAGTCACTTTATTAAACAGGGGTTGCCACAGCACATTGAACCGCCAACTTCTCCAGCATATGTTTTACGCAGCGAATGCCCTTCCAGCTGCAACCCATCAATGGGAAACACCCTCATTCACACATACACTACAGACAATTTAGCTTGCCCAATTCACCTATAGCGCATGTCTTTGGACTTGTGGGGGAAACCCACGCGAACACAGGGGGAACATGCAAACTCCACACACAAATGCCAACTGACTCAGCCGAGGCTTAAACCAGCAACTTTCTTGCTGTGATGCGACAGCGCTACCCATTGTGCCACCACGCAGCCCATTTCATCCATAATCATCTTCATAAAAAATCTTTATATTTTGTGTTAATGGTTTATTTAGTATCCTAGCTCAAGTCCTTACACCTAAAAAAATAAATAAATAAACAAGTGGCCTTCAGGCTGGTGAAATTCAAACAAAACCACACAGTTCCTACATCATTTTCTCAACTCTGTTTCAGTCACAGAAAGATTTTCCAGAAGAAGCTCCATAAGTGCTTGGAGCTTAAGATGAGAAGGCTTATACAACAAGATAACCTCACTCCTTTACGGGAGATTAGATACTATCGCTGTGCAGTATTCTTCTTGTGATTTGTGTATGGAGCTGCAAAAGAAAAGGACTGATTATCTATGTTTTGCAGCAGCAACATCGCTGGTCATATAATTAGAGTAATTACTCCAGCGCTATCGCACTAACTGAACCCCACTCCACCTCCATCCAGTCTATTGTGAGCGCAGAAGAACACAGATCGCCATGGTAACAAACTGTACTAAAGCTACAACAATAATATGACATGCTATGTGGGTCAATAATAAATCTGACAGGAAGAAATAAAAACAATATATACACTTTTAATAGCTGAACTTTATTTTATAAAGACATTTTCTTTATTATCTTTTTTCTTTATTCTAGAAGCATATTCACAGTTATGACAATTTTGTAAAAGACAAAAAAAACTGATCATGATTTGGTGGTGGTGATTTGTATTATTTGTGGTGATTGTATTATTAAGGAACAATGCAAATACTTCATTCAGGTGGTATATTAATGTTGCATCAAATATGGTAGTTTACCATAAATGAAAAAAAAAAAGTTGGTACTATATTTTTTATCCCACATACAATCAATTAAGTTTGTCACAAACTGATGTCTATGGAGATGGCTATAATAATACTTTTTTACATAATCAGACAATTGGCTTTATTTAAATCTGATAAACACTGTTTAACTTACAGGAATGGTTACTCTAGCGGTGTCTCATCTCAGAGGATGCATTTGAAGGGTGCTGCGTCAAGCAGTCTTAATTAAAAAAAATAATAATAAAATTGAGAGCTCCTTTAAATGCAGCCTTAAAATGTGTCCTTCTTTTACCAAGTAATGAAGGATACAACCGGTGAATCCTTCGCTGTCTCAAACATCCCAAGATTCATTGCACACTGATAATGACAGGACATTTTTAAAGGGGTGGTCCACTACGATATCATATTTGAAACTTTAGTTCATGTGTAATGTAGCTGTGTGAACATAAACAACATCTCTGAATGTAATATGCTCAAAGTTCAATGCAAAGGAAGACATTGGCTTTTACAGAGTTAGCTTAGCAAAGCCTACAGCGAACAAATTTGGGGACTACAAAAAATACATCTGGGCTCGTGCGGTTACATGCATTCACCTTGCGCACACACCCTGCGCAGCGAAGGGGCGTGGCCAGAGGCGCTGTAAATGTTAAAGCAGTGAAAGCTAAAATGCCATCCAAATGCTGCTTTTCCACAGAGCTTGTTCTGTTTCTGTATTTAGGCTTCCAAAGGACATGACACAAAGAGAGAAGTGCTTACAGTTTAATTTTAATTATGTTCTAGAGAATTATATAAAAAAAAAGATATAGCACTAGAACTTCCAGAATCTCTCCCAGTTCAGTGCTGGATTCGGCTAAAAACTTCTCCAACTTCTCCTGCTAACAGCTGCTCTGATTGGACTGTTTACACAGCGTAAAAGCACGCGATTGTAGGGGAGTGACGTGGAGCCAATCCGCGAATCAAAGCACATTATGTTTGTGGACCAATCAGAGCCTCTTGAGGGCAGGCCTTTCAGAGGAACTAGGAAATATGACAGTCGTTTTCATGTTAGCTGAGTAGATGTATATAATCAAAGATATATGAAAAAATAACGTGATTTTCTACAAGTGAAGCTTGAGCACACATTGCTTTGCATCTTATAAACACAACCAAGCCTTAAAAATACACTGTGGACCACCCCTTTAAAAAAAAAAAAACCCGGATTACAGTTGAATTAGTGTGAATTAGGTTTTATTTTACTTGGATATCAAAACACGTAAAATAAAAATAGAGTATGAAATGTCTTACAAAAAAGTGATTTTATAGACATTTTTGTAAACCTTGTTTTGCTTTCAGGCCATTGAATATAAGTTTTAAGAAAAGGTTATTACAACTTTTATTACTGCTTATTAACAACTGCTGTTACACTTGCTAGGTGATGAGATCTGTCCTCTGTAGGCTAGATCGTATCATTTCAAAATGCTCGGTTTGGCCTGTGTGGACTTCGAAGGACTCACTTTTGAAGTCTGCTTCCTTAGGAGGATGCAGCCTCTGAAATGAGACACATCTTCTATTCTTCTTCCAGTTATACGGCCCCTTACTTTCATATACTTCAGGAAAAGTTGATGAATGAACATGTTGTAAATTCAGCACCTCTTATCTCTCTCCTGCAGTGCAGACTAACATGGCGGCATCCATCATTGGTCATAAATCAAATAATCTGATCATTATTGAGCTGTTTAAATGACAAAATACGTGTTCTTATAAATATATTATAATTGGAGTAAAATGATTTGAAAAGATATTTCACAATACAATTAGGAAGTTTGTCAATGTTAGCAGAAAAGATTTTAAAAAAAGAAACAAAAACAACAATCATTGTCACTGCAGTATGTCACATGATAAACTTAGCGTGTCACCATGAAAACTTTAAAGTGATGTGTTCTAAATAGAGTGTAGGAACTACTGTATGACATCACTATATAGGCCAATTGACTGTTAGCATTACATTATATTATATGATTTTCTCATATCATTTTTGATTTTTGCAAGTAATAAGCTCTGTGTTTAAACATATCAAACACCTTTTTCCATCAAGATAACCTTCACAAAATACAACGTTCATGACTTTTGAATCCTAAATACAGGCACAAGCACTAAAATGGGCTATATGCACAGCGTGTATTTCAGGCACCGATAAACGTCCAGTGAAAGGTTGAAGTGACTCTTTTAATTTCATAAGGTTTGTTCCTTTTACAGCATCAATATTGTAATTGAATTCAAATATAGTCCGTTAAATAGACTTAAGCATTCATTTATTTGTTCCAGCTAAAATGAGATGAAAGGCTGTTTAAATGCAAGCACCATCAGGAGCAGCATACTTTAAAGACACGGCATGGAACAATGGAATTTAATGCAGTGCTTCTTGTTTGGTCTGAGACCCAACTCAGGCAGGAATATTTAGAACTTACATGTGAAAGGCAGCATTTTCCTACACTCTCAAGAAAGATATATTGGCAATTTAATAACAATGATTATTAGAAAATTTACATATTAGCACCTTTAGCTTTAAAGGGCACATATTTTACCCCTTTTTTGTCTCCAGAATGTGTCTAATGTTTCAGCTCAAAATACCCATCAGATTATTTAAAATTCTGTGTCACACACAATGTCACGTGCACGCACTCGCTTGCTCTCTCTCTCACACACACACACACACACACACACACACACACACACACACACACACACACACACACACACACACACACACTAAGCTTTTCAGTTTTTACACAGCAAATGTGACAGGATACACGTTAATATACACTGCTGTATAGATATCCGTTATGTTAATGTACAAAATAAACCTGATTTAAGTCCATGAACCGGGATTGAAGCGTCTTCTTTCATAATTGTACAGACACTATGCAGCTGTGGTGAAGAATTATGAAGCGTCTTTATTACAAACATGCACTGTTTTAGAAATGTTTTAAACTTGTTAAACACATTCTTGAGGTGCTGCTGAACAAATCGCTTAATCCCGGGTGCTTTGCACATGTCCTGTCTTGTGGATATGATTATACGCATTACTACAGAGACATGTTAATACGCGGCTGTCAATCAATTCCGTGGGCGGCCAACTTATCCAGCATATGTTTTACGTAGCAGATGCCCTTCCAGCTGCAACCCATCACTGGGAAACATCCATACACAATCATTCACACACAACCACTACGGACAACTTAGCTTACCCAATTCACCTATACTGCATGTCTTTGGACTTGTGGGGGAAACCGGAGCACCCGGAGGAAACCCCCGCCAACACAGGAAGAACATGCAAACTCCACACAGAAATGCCAATTGACCCAGCCGAGGCTCGAACCAGCGACCTTCTTGCTGTGAGGCGATCGTGCTACCCACTGTGCCACTGAGAGGCCCATCCTATGTTTAACATCATGAAATTTAAAGAAAGTGACTTATTGTGTTTCTATCACTCCAATTAGACTGTGAACACACTATACCTGCACACAGTTCTGTCCAAACAGCTCCCAAAAAAGGATTTTCATTATAGGTGCCCTTTAAAGCACCTTTGTCTTGCATCTTACAGCCACGTGACATGAGAGTTAATATGTCAAGGGGGTTTTAGGACAAGCAAACAAACAAATGTATAAATAACTGGTTCCTTTAATCCCCATTTACTACCTTCTCCCTCATTTTTTTTAAAATTTATTTTAAGGTTATATTAAACATTCTATGAAGTAAAATTGATTTTGAAGATGTTGGAAACTATTGCATCAGTTAGACATTCAATCGATGCTATAAATAAGTCTAGGCCCATACAAGTAATAATGTCTGGGTTAAACCTGCCATTACTGAAATTCTGTGTCCCTTGAATGCTCTTTACAATATGGAAGAAAGGATAGCCTCTACTTCCATTTCATTGTGCCTTGAAAAACTCTAAGAATAGCTTTTTAAATTTTATTTTATTACATATTTTAGTAGCTGGTGCTCACTCTCCCATAATTAATAGCGGCATGCTGAGCCACAAGCTCAACAGACAGATCGACTTCTTAGTCAATACAAGTAGTTATTCCTGTTCTGGTGAAGAGTTGAACAAGGACGTTGTCAAAGAACTCTGCATTCCAATCACTAGCAGAGCGACTGGAGTTTCAAATTCGGCTGGAGGTTCAAACTCATTGATCCAGTCTCCAGTAGCTCTGACCTTTAGGGAGATATAAAGCTTCCTTTCAGACATGTGGGCTAGGTTAAAATGTGCTGCTGAGACTGTAAAACACAACTGCTCTGTCTGTCATGAACAGCTGAACTGTAGCCTGTGAAGCCCACAGAAAGAATTTATTAGAGGAGGAGAAAAAGACAAGCAGGAGGAAGCAACAGGTGCCAAAAGTAGAGGAACAATGACTGAATTTATGCTGAAGAGGTAATTGGAAAATTAAAATAAATTAACACTTTAAGAAACTTGTATCAAATTTTACAAATATTGATTTTACATACAGAAAAATATTTGTATTTAATACACTCCGTTTAATGTAATGTGGCACTTCCTTAAAGTCCAAGGACTCAGAAACTAGTTAATCCGACTACGCCACCCTGGTGGTTAGCCAGGGAAATACACCCAGTTAGGACTCACAGGTAAGTTTTACCGCGTTGAAGGCAAGGAATAGATGGAGCGAGACAGGAGGAACAATACAAAAATATGATTTATTTTAAGAGCACAATTAAAAAGATCAAATGAATTTAATTCCCCAGCCAGGTGTAGCAGGAATAGGGTAGTCCAGCTGCAACTCTGAATGGTCAGTTAACCCTGCTAAATTTCACCCCACATCAACCACTGCATGCACACAATAGCAGAAATGGTATCAATCCAAACAGCCCCCTGTGAAACACCACCGAAAGGCAGCAGCTGACCTCCTTGCTCCACAACCAGGCCTTAATGGCTCCTAAGAAAAGAAATTAACACACATCAAATCAAAAGAAATAAAATAATAAAACTTCACAAATAATAATAATTAAAAAACAAAAAAAAAAAAAACATTCCCGTTTACCAGACACTCAATGTGAATTCTTCAGGATGTTGGTTTCACTGCACAAAAGGCTTAGCAAATAACAGAGCCCGAAACGAGCACCAGCAAAATAAACGATTATAAACTCTATCATAATACACAAAACATGGATAAACCATCAAAATACAATATAAAATTACATAAAACAAAAAGAAAACCCAAACTAACAGAAACAAATAGTACAAAAATACCCCAAAATAAGCTTAATACATACAAATGCTCATGAACGCACAGCCAAAACAACCGCTGCACTTAAATCAGGCCGGTTTGCACAAAACTTACACTGAAGTCACATGACCAAGAATCAGAAAAAGAAACAATTCATTCAATGCCCGTGAGCAAAAATATTTGTAAATAAACTGATAAATAAATATTAATGCGCAAAAACAATTATCAAATGTTGGCAAACAAAACAATAACAAATGCTGGTAAACAAAACAAATAGTAACTGCTGGCAAGCAAAACAAATTTTAAACGCTGGCAAACAAAATTATTAATTAATGCCGGGAAGCAAAAGCAAAATTATTAATGAAAACAAAACGATGAGTACAAGCCAAATCAATAATGACACATGTAGTCTTCCACCAAGGATTGTCATAAAGATCATAATATTCCACTTCCCCCTTTATGGTTTAATGAGACAAAAAGACGTTAAATTACAACGATCACACCCCATTCGCTGAAGTAAGAAAAGACGTACTTGCGTGTTGGGTCAGCTGAAGCCCATACAGTGCTATATGGTTACTCACAAGTATCACAGCTCAAATGTGCCAGTTATCAGTCACGCACCCACTTGTCTCTATAACTAAGAGTGAAACACAATAAATACCAATACCAAAAACGGCAGACATGTTTAATACAATCACTGCACATACCTGTAAAGCAAAACTCCACAGACTTGCCACAAAGCAGACGCCACCAGCACCATTTATTTAACTACAGATAGCACAGATTCAGCACAATTTCAACCCCTTTACAATAATACAAGATAATGATCTTACCCTACCTGAACGCAAATGGGTGACAAAAAGGAGCTCATCATAGTAAAGGCAATGCCAGAAAGCAAAAAGCCCAAAATTAACAGGACACCACATACCCATCAAAATACAAGTCCTTAAATAGTCTGGCCGCTGGCACTTCATTGGTCTACAAATCACACGCTGGCCAAACCCAAAATTACTTTATTAGTACCTTATATTGTACTCCATATGGCCTTTTGGCAAATTATTAATGTCAGATCTTTATACATTGCCTAGAAGTTTTTTTTTCATTATCAGAAATGTAAAACAGTTGCTGATAATTTGCTTTCATGTTTTTTTTTTTTATGAAGTTCAGTATTAAGGACAATTTAAGGCTGCTGCTGCTGCTGCTGCTAGGATTAAAAAAAATGTAAAAGTCAGGAACTTGTGGAAATTAAGTTGTGGAAATTAATTTCCAATATGAACAAATGCTGCAGCCAGTTAAAGTACCACTTAACTCTGGCCCTTTAGTTTAAGCTTATCAGTAAGAGTGGCAATGGAGACGGTGAAGAACCATTTGTCCTCTGTTCTTCTGAAGGACAAAAGTCTTAAGAGGCCAGAACATGCAAAACAGGTTTTTGACCTAATCAACATTTTCCTTCTAATCTAATCTCAGACACTGTCAGACACATGGATTACAATATTTCCATCTCACAAAGTGGACACAAAATATACCTTATTCATATACCTTTAGATTCAAATAATCGTGTATATATTTAATATGCACTGTTTGAAATACTCCACTGTATGAAACTTTGCTTATTAATGTTTATATATATAAATGCTTAGGTAAAGATCAACATTACATAGAGATGTTTAGATTTTACATATTCAGCACAATGCTTTTGTTAAACTAAAAGTGGTTTGGAAAGTGAATTATGCATAGGAAAATATTTAAGACTCTTAAATATAAAAACAGTTTAACTGTACTATAACTATGCAAATGCCGATCACACTATGGATGACACCCTCCAGTGACCACCTCACAGGATCACCCAAACCAAAAAAAGTATCACTACATTATTTAGTGCCCTACGAGAGGCTAAAATATCAATATTAATATAAATACCAAAATACTGATGTTATTATCTGTGATAAATTCCAATAGCACTACAGCTGATAGGGATTAATACAACAGCAACAATTGGCTTCTGCAAGGTGTTTAATAAATTGCTCTTTGATTTTGTTCCATTTTGACATTAGAACAGCACACAGTTGCTGCAGATTGTATCTCCAGTTCTAGCATATCCTAAAGGTGTTAGATTGAGATCTGGTGACAGCGGAGGACATTTTAGTGTAATGAAATCATTGTTAAAATTAAGAAACAACATGTTCCTGCTAGTAGTAGCTATATGCTCACTGTGATCAGCAAAAACAAAAAAATATATACACTGCTATAAACTGTAAGACCTATTTTACACTGTAATACTGGCAACACTGTTGCCAGTTAGTCACTGTAAGTGAAATTTAACAGTGAGTAACAGCCAGTAAATTACTGTAACCAAACCATTACAGTGACTAACTGGCAAAAGTAACTGGCTAAACACTAGAAAATGTTTGGCTTATCAAACACAGTCTGAGGCGTGAGCTACATGAGTCTGTGTTTTCTTGATGACGTCAGCTGCTTGTCAGGTCCGGATGAATGACCTAAAGTATGCATACATGCAAATGCAGAGGGCATGGCCCATGAGTCCTGTCACAGTTTGCTTTGTCTTCTGATTGGCCCGTTGTCCACCGGGGTTTTACACTCATGGAATTTACATTAGAACAAGGAAACAGTGGTGTCTGAGGCTCACGGTATGCCCATTTCCATATACTGATCTCTTATCATTACTATGCCTTGGTATGACAAGAGATCATCTTCAAAACAGGATTAGCTGTATGACATTTATACAAGATGTATACTTAAGTTAAAGAGAAAAAAACAAGTTACATTTGTTATGAATACCTACTCATGTACAGTAGATTTAAATGAGGTGCAGAGAAGCTAAAAGTTGGTGTGGCAATTAGGATCCAATCCATACCACCTGAAGGAAAATGATTAAAGGTTTAATAAAGGCAGGGCAGATACAAAAAAACAGGAGAAAGAGCAGAATGTGGAAGTGGGAAGAGCACCGCAAACAGCGAGTGTTCGAATGAGTTGTTTCTGGTTGAAAATGACGATATGTGAACACCAAAAAGTGAGTGGCTGCATAAGTGTGCCAGTGGTGACAGTCCAGCAAAGAGTGACTGATGTTAAGAGTGCTAGGAGAGACGTTTGGCTGAAAGTGGTGGGGTTAGCAGTTGCCTGAGACAATGTGCGGTTCTGAACTCTGATGAAAATTTACTTTTTTAAAATTAATTCTTTACATTTTTTACCATTTGTATGGCCAGAAAGGTGATGACTGTGAGGGATTTGGCTTTCTTGGGGTTTGTTTTTTTGTATACTAATGAAATGCGCAGTAACCCCGGTTGTTTTTCTTGTATGTAGTAGATACTGATTATTATATTTCAGTGGATATTTTTTTTGTGTGTGTGCTTTTAAATTGATTGTGATATTTGTATAAAGCTGTTTTTTTTTGTTTTTTTTCTTTTGGTTGTGTGCTATTGTCACCCCCTTTGCACGTTCCATCAGCCCCAGTCACCATTCACACTCTCCATCCACTACACACCGCACACAATCACCTGATTACTAATCACGAACACCTGTGCACTAACAACACTCACCTGTTCCAGCCATCACTCACGCACTATATAAACTCACCCCTCCTGTTCACTCGTCGGCTGGAATCATCGTCATATGGTCAGACTCTCCCTGTGCTCATCCTGATCCTCTTTCAAGTCTTCTATCAACGGATATCAGAGGCTAACTCCTGTTATCTCTTTGCTCGATTCCAAGGGAAGTGACTGTTTACATTTCTTGACTGTTTTTATCAGTGTGCCTGCTCGCACTACGGTGTGAAGATTCTCACTGTGTTTTAATAAACACCCTGAAAACTAATCCTTTCGTCTCTGCCTTCTGTGACCGTGACAGCTATATGTTGGTGGTGATATTTTAGTGAAGAAAATATACATATTTCAAAACGTACCCATTTAGTATATATATATATATATATATATATATATATATATATATGCACACAAATTCACTAAATGGGTACAATTTGAAATATTTTTATTTTTTGGTGTATTTTGTTGTAGTCGGTGGCTTATAGCTATCTGGGTTAAAGTTAAATTTGTAATATTGACGGTTTTACTCCGTCTGGCGCACGAACAAAAATTAAACTATAACCCACCTGGGGTTCAGTGTAGGGCCACCGCTACATTAGTCAGAGAAAATCTGTTGCTATCAAACAATGTTTCCATCACTAAGGCAGTTTGATGGTGAAGATATTGGTCAAATAAGCCGATTAATGCTCTCTTGTAAAATGCTCTCTTGTAAAATACAAAATATAGTATTTTATTTTGATACAGTTAAAATTTAACTTTTGTATTTTATTTTAAAATACATTTTAATGTATCTTTTCCCATCCCTGATTATAGTGTTACTAAAATAAATATATACATAATTTAATATAAAGACACATAAATCTTCAGACAAATTTATTGTATTGTTTTGGCAGAAAAAAAAAGAACAACAGAAAATATATAACGAACTTAAACAATACAGCAGATATGAACAGATTTGTATACAATCAGCAGATATGAATACATTTTCTATTTACAATGTAACAAAGTTAAATTAATAAACACATCCAGTGTATATAGCACAGGTGTCAAACATTCAAATATCCTGGCGCAGTGGGTAGCGCTCTCGCCTCACAGCAAGAAGGTCGCTGGTACGAGCCTCGGCTGGGTCAGTTGGCATTTCTGTGTGGAGTTTGCATGTTCTCCCCGTGTTCGTGTGGGTTTCATCCGGGTGCTCTGTTTTCCCCCACAGTCCAAAGACATGCGGTATAGGTGAATTGGGTATCTAATCTAAGACACAAATGATGCATAGTTCTGCACATCTGTGGCAAATGCATCGCATATTTCGTGTCGCTCACCCACAGGATGGTAATCCACCTCTGTTCTCACGTTTGCATTGATTTGTATGCAATTTACTCATGCAAATAATCAATTCCCCGTTTGGTGTGAACCCAGCATAAAAGTGTTATTATTGCGACCTATTGGTTCGGCAAGCTCTTAACATGCATCACAGTGCGTTTTTGTGTTTTCATGTGGACAGAGGTTTTTTTTTTTTTTAAACGAAGGCAGGGAAAATCCCATTAATAAAAGTACCCATGTACATGTGGAAGCAGGGTGTGAACTAAACTCTGCTGGGCTTTGGCCCTCCAGGAACTGAGTTTGACCCCCTAGTATATAGCATATTTTCAAAGCAACTACCAACATTTATCACAATCACATATCCAATAACAACCGTCAACACTTATCCTCATGTTGCTCCAAATCTGTAGTAATAATACAAAACAAAATAAATAACCTGATTCATTTAAGAAAGCCTTCATACAATAAATACCACTTTTACCTACTTCATTTGAGGTTTTCCAGTAATTAAGCTTCTGCAAAAATGTATGTAAGTGCTGTTTAACGGAGAAATTTTTGAATGAAGTTTGGGGACTACAAAAAAATACATCTGGGTTAATGAGATCATAAACGCTTCAGGTTATGCGGATACACCCTGCACAGCAAAGGGGTGTGGCCAGATGCGCTGAAATGTTATAGCAGAGAAATGCCGTCCATACGCTCCTATTTCCACAGAGCTTGTTCTGTTCCTGTATTTGGGCTTCTAAAGGACATGACACAAAGAGAGAAGTGCTAACAATTTTATTTTAATTATTTTCCAGAGAATTATAAAAAAGATATAGCTCTAGCATTTCACAAAGGACAGCTTCCAGAATCTTTCCCAGTTCAGTGCTGGATTTGGCTAAAAATAAAGAAGCATTGTGGTGGACATCGAGAGAATGATAAGGTAATGATTTTTTGTTGTTGTTGTTGAAATTCTATTTGAAAAACAGCTGGTAGTACATTTGAATACATTAAGATGTGAGTAACAATTCATCGAGCATGTTTATGATGGCTAATTGTTTTTTCTATGAATGACGTACAACTTAATGTGCCTCACGAAGTGATTTGTTTTGCCAAATTGTTTAGGTTGGGAGAGGAAATGTTAGGCCTAACTTAACGTTAACTGCAAAACCTTAAAATGCTGTCTTGTTAAGCTCTAACGTTGGTTATCCTACATTTGTCCATCGTTCTGTAAGACTGTGTGTATTTGTCACGGTCACACAAGGAAGAGAGGACAGGCTGTTAGAGTTCGTGCCGTTTATTAAAGCACAGTGAATCAACGCACTTAGTGCGGAAGGTGAAGACAACACACAGTTCGTGAAGAACACTAAAGTCACTTCCCTTGATGTGGCGAGCAGACAGATGACAGGAGTCGGACTCGAGGACTCCTTGGAGGACGAGATGAAGATGCACGAAGAGGAGGATGAACTAAGAGTAGTGGTGACCATCTAACATTGATTCCAGCCGGTGAGTGAATGAGTGAGGTGAGCTTATGTAGTGAGTGGGTGATGGCTGGAGCAGGTAAGTGTGATTACGTGCGCAGGTGTGCGTGGTCAGTAATCTGGTGATAGTGTGCGATGTGTAGTGGATGGCGACTGTGAATGGTGACTGAGGCTGATGGAATGTGTAGAGGGTGTGACAGTACCTCCCCCTCCACAGGTGACTCCTGGCACCCTAGACCGGCGACGAGGACGACCATGGCCTCGGGGAGCTGGGCGGTTGGGATGTTGGCGATGGTATTCCTTAAGGAGAGTAGGGTCTAAGACGTCATCTCGGGGTGTCCACAACCTCTCCTCGGGGCCAAATCCCTCCCAGTCGATCAGGTATTGGATCCGGCCGTCCCGCCGCTGGGAGTCAATAATCTCCTTGACTCTATAAATGTTCTCTCCTAGGATCTCAGGTTGTGCTGGAGGGGGAGGTGGTTCCGGATCTGTGGAAAGAGGAGGAACAGGGTCAGTGTAAGGTTTAAGTAATGATACGTGAAAGGCTGAGGATATGCGTGAATGTGGAGGTAGGTTAAGGTGGTATGGAACGGGGTTTATTTGTGAGTGTATGGTGTACGGCCCTATGTAGCGGGGACTCAGCTTCTTGCAGGGTAGTCAGAGGCGGATGTTCTTTGTGGACAGCTAGACTTTGTTTCCAGGGTGGTAGACAGGGTTGGGTAGTCTGAGGCGATTGGCGGTGTCCGTGTGCCTCCGAACTGCTTGCTGGAGATGGACGTGAGCTGAGTCCCATACCCTCTCGCTCTCCTGGAACCAGTGATCCACCGTGGGTACCTCAGAGGACTCGCCGGTCCATGGGAACAGTGCGGGTTGGTAACCTAGGACACATTGAAACGGTGGTAGTCCGGTGGAGGCTTGCCGTAGGGAGTTTTGGGCGTACTCTGCCCACGGTAGATACTGGCTCCAGGTACTTTGGTGTTGGGCACAGTATGTCCGGAGGTAGCGGGAGATCTCCTGGATCTTCCGTTCGATCTGGCCATTGGTCTGAGGGTGGTATCCGGAGGAGAGGCTGATGGTGATACCCAGAAGTCGGAAAAAGGCTCACCAGACCCTGGAAATAAACTGTGGCTCGCGGTCCGACACAATGTCGTCTGGTAGACCGTGGTTGCGGAAGACATGTTGGAAGAGGGAGTTAGCTGTTTCTAAGGCAGTGGGAAGTGTCTTGAGTGGGATGAGTTTGCATGCCTTAGAGAAGCGATCCACAACCACCAGTATGGTGGTGAAGCCTTGAGATAGAGGTAGGTCGATGACAAAGTCAATGCCTAGGTGTGTCCAGGGTTGGCGAGGAATGGGTAGTGGTTGCAACTTGCCCTCAGGAAGTCGGTGTGGGGTGGTAGTGATGGCGCAGACCGAACACCCCCGAACATACTGGGAGACATCTCGGGCCATGCCTGGCCACCAATATTTTCCCTGTTGGAGCAAGAGGGTTCGCCTGCTGCCCGGATGTCCTGAGCCGAGGGATGTGTGCGCACTACTGAGGAGGGGGGAGTCGCTGATTGGTGGGTACGTAGATTAGGCCTTGGGGAAGTTCTGGCGGTGCAGGTTCCTTGAGGGTAGCGGCACGGATCTCTTCATCTACCTTCCATAGGATGGGTGCTAGGAAGATGGAGGGAGGTAGGACGGGCTCGGGAGTGTCGTGGATGGGGTCAGGTATTTGCAGTTTTTGTGTCCTGGTTGGTAGGTGATGGTGAAGTTGAAACGTGCGAAGAAGAGTGACCATCGTGCTTGTCGTGCATTGAGGCGTTGAGCGGAGTGAAGATATTGCAGGTTTTTGTGATCAGTGATGACGGTGAAGGGGAATTGAGCTCCTTCGAGCCAGTGCCGCCACTCCTCGAGGGCCAGTTTTATGGTGAGTAGTTCGTGGTCCCCAATCCCGTAATTTTGCTCCGCAGGACTTAGTTTCCTGGAGTAGTACGCACACGGATGGAGAGCTTTGGGTTCACCAGACCACTGGGAGAGTACAGCACCTACTCCCACATCTGCCGCATCGACTTCGACTACGAAGGGCTGTGTAGGATCGGGGTGCTTGAGGACGGGTGCCGAGGTGAATTTGCTCTTGAGGAGCGTGAAGGCGTGACGGGCTTCAGAGCCCCAGGAGATGGTACGTTTACCTCCTTTAAGGAGGGACGATAATGGTGCGAAGAGGAGGCTGTAATTTTTAATGAACCTCCGGTAAAAGTTAGCGAAGCCAAAGAACCTTTGGAGCTCCTTAACTGTCTGGGGCTCCTTCCAGTTGGTCACAGCCTCTACCTTAGCGGATTCCATTTGGACCCCCGCAGCGGAGATCACACACCCAGGTACAGGTGGTGTTCCTTGAGGTGGTGGAGCACCTGGCACACATGAGTACAATGGTCTTCCAGGTTGCGAGAGTATATAAGGATATCGTCGATGTATACTATGACTGATTGGTGAAGGAGGTCTCTGAAGATGTTGTTCATAAAGTACTCATAGTGGCCAGTAGGGGTTATGAAGGCGGCCTTCCACTCATCTCCCTCTCGGATACGGATGAGATTGTAGGCACTGTGGAGGTCCATTTTGCTGAAGATTCGTGCCTCTCAGAGCTCCTCAAAAGCTGCTGGCACAAGTGGAAGTGGGTAGGCAAACTTGACAGTGGCCTCGTTTAGCACCCGGTAATCTATACACGGCCTAAGTCCTCCATCCTTCTTCGAGACGAAGAAGAAGCTCGATGCGGCAAGTGATGTGGAGGGCCGGATGAACAGGGCTTCTTTAATGTAGCTATCCATAGCCTCATGCTCAGGACGGGAGAGTGGGTAGATACGTCTGTGTGGAAGCTTGGCAATGGGCAGCAGGTCGATGCTACAATCACAGGGCCTGTGAGGGGGTAGACGTGTCACTTGCTCTTTATTAAAGACGTTAAGGAAGGAGTGGTAGGTAGAGGGGATGGTGTTGGTGATGTCGGTCATCGGGCTCCCCACGACGGCGGCCTGAAGGGGGAGTGAAGAGTGGCTAGATGTGGATTCGTGTTTGGTCGGTTGGTGGGCGTGTTCGGCACAGGACTC
Organism: Danio choprae; assembly: GCA_903798125.1. NCBI lineage: Eukaryota > Metazoa > Chordata > Actinopteri > Cypriniformes > Danionidae > Danio > Danio choprae. The sequence goes on along the minus strand of CAIGQW010056847.1, from coordinate 635,674 downwards.
ACTCCAGCTCTGGATTTCCCCGGTGCTCCAGTCTATGGTGGATTGGTGTTGAACCAGCCATGGTCTGCCCAGTACTACATCTACTTTGGATCTTGGTAGAACCAGCAAGGTGATTTTCTCGGTGTGACGAGAAGGAGTGAGGAGCGTGACTTGTTCGCCTGGTGATCTTACCATCGCCCAATGGTGAGTCCTGAATGGTGTAGATTTGGTATCTGGTTTCGTTGAGTACGGTGGGTATACGATGTTGGGCGACAAAATGTGAGGAGATGAAATTTCCTGCCACTCCGGAGTCCACCAGGACATGAATGGGGAAGGTACAAGAGTTAATGGTTAGGGAGGCGGTGATATGAGGTATATGGAAGACTGAAGGGGTGATGGAGAAGGCACTCACCATTGAACGAGGAGGGCGAACTGGGCAGCCGAAGATGAGGTGGGTGGCTTCTCCACAGTATAGGCAGAGCCTATTGTGTACCCGGCGTTGATGTTCCCTGGCGGAAAGATGGTACGTGTCCGTTTCCATGGGCTCGTCAACGACTGGAGGCGGTGATAGACGACAGTGTGAAGAAGTGCTGAGGTTAGGCGTGGTGGGGGAACAGGCAGAAAGATGTTAGGATACACTGACCGCCTTTTTTATGAAGACTTCCAGATCTGTACTATCTTCATAAATCACCATGTGGTGGCGAATACTGGGTTTGAGTCCTTTTCGATAAGCGCCACCTGGTTCCACCTGCTGCTGGCTGCTAGGGTGCGGAAGTGCAGAGTGTATTCGTGGACGGTGAGGTTTTGTTGACTGAGGGTGATGAGTTCATCGTGCACGGTGAGAGGGGTAAGCGCAACACCGAACACTTCCTTGAAGTGCTGGGTGAAGGCATAGAAGGAGTGCAACACTGGATTGCCAGCATTCCAGAGTGCAGAGTGTGTGACAGTATTACTAATTATTTATCAATGTAACATTAGTTAACTAGCCCTCATGGGTAACGGCTACTTGCCTGCATCAATCACGAGAGATGAGGCACTATACGATCGCGACTGGTCATGACGATTTTGTCTTGCACGTGCTACATTTTAAAATATATAAATAACAAATTTCAAGCCCGCATCAAAACTGACATAAATCAGAAAATATCTTAAATATCAGAAAATTATTTATATTGTACATTTACAACTGTAAACATTTTCAATGACTTGATGCTTAAGTTTTACATTTGCATGCATTTGTATTTTCTGCTGTAGTTATTGTTACAAATTGTGACATGTTTTATACATTAGCTGCATATGCTATTGTACTACTGTTCACTAATGAAAATATTCTAAAAAGTTACTAAAAAGGATTTGTCAGTTTAATTTTAAAATTATGAAGGAACTATGCTAAATTATCCTCTGTGAAAATGGTATTGCTTTAATATTAAAGGATTGTTTTAATATGTTACAGGTATCTGATACTCATCTATTCATATTCATCATTTCATTAGCAAAGGATTAATAGTAGTGGTGAGTATTTGCCAATATACTGTCATTTGTCTTATATCCACTTCCATTTTTTATTTAAACATAATTGTTTATGAAGGCCAAAAAGTGTGAGCCATTTGCAATTTTAAAAGTAAAAGTGATAGCCATGAGATGGCTTCAATGCTTGTTTGTTGTTTGTAATGTAAAGGCATTAACTGTGCATCACAAATAATTTAAAAATGCAACCATATGGATCCAAAAATTATCTGTTCATATATGTTACTTACTAGATAGGGAGGAGGCAAGTATTTTTAACTAATGGAATAGTTTACCTAAAATAACAAAGTTAAAGTAACGAAGTTTGAGTTTTTCATTTGTTAAAGACAACATAAGATATTCTGAAGAATGGAAACCAACTATATAGCAATTGACCACAATACTAAAATGAAATGTACTATACAAACTAGACTTGCACAATATTGGAAAAATGACATTGCAATATTTTTTATTGCAATATGAATACAATTTCACTTGAACAGAGCTCCATTTGGAAAGAATTCATTAATGTAGATTGATAGGGATTTTCTGGTCTTTCTTTTTTCAGAGCAAATATAAACTTTAAATAAACAATGTGTTATGGTTTTCTGGGAAGTCTAATGCTGTGTTCTCACCAGATGCAGCACACGCGGTTAAATAGACACGTGGACATTTTGAGTTTACTCAATTCAAATTCACGTCACAATAGACGCGGATTCATGTCATGGGCTTCTGTCTACTTAGCTTCATTGCTAAATGACTAACATGGATTTTATTGAGATAGTAGCTGTGCTTTATGTGCTTTAGGAAGGCTGAAAAACAGCATATGGTTCTGACTGGTTAACGCGCACCAATTCATTAACGCAAATTGTGCCGCAGGATGTCTATTCGTATCTTTGCATTGACTTAACATGTACATCACTCGTGATTGACGCTTCATCCACATCTGGTGTGAACACAGCAGAAGTGTTCATGTACAGAAACTAAAAAAATCTTTTGTAAAACTTATTCTTCAATGTATAAATCATTCAAAAAATAAATTTGTATTAAAGTAATAAACAATATTATTTTTTGTCTAAATGCTTTAAGCTCCTGAAATTCTCACAGTCAAAAGGCTTTAAAAATAAAGATGATAAACTGTTGCTCTTATGTCCAAACTCTGCAGTGACTCCACAAAATGTGTTCTGAATTGTGTGTCTGAAAAACTATAATCCCAACTCACCATTGCACATCCTGCGATGGGACTATTGCGCATGTGCACATTGTGATATCGATGCTAAAATGATATATTGTGCAGCCCTATTACAAAGCAATGGTTACCCGTTTACATATGGAGTCAGATAAGTCTTAAAAGTAATTCACGCAAAAGACACGATGTACACTTGCGTAGCCAAATTCACAAAAATATTCATTATATTTACAAAAACTATTCACATGCCCAAAAGCTTTTAGTTAGTAAAAGTCAGAGAATTTAATATTTGTCCTGGGCGTCCCGTTCTCCATTCGCCATGCTGGAGAGGATCAGATTGCACAAAAGCTGTATATAATATAGCACATCGATTACAGCTCTCATCTGATTGGCTAAACAGAGCTAAAACAGAGCGTTAAACAGAGCTCATTATGCTTGATTAAACAAAATAATTTATATAACTTAAGAATAAAAACATTATTGGATCAGAGTATTGATATTATGTGTAATTGGATGACTGAGCTCCAGAAAACAAGTAATGATATGGCTTTGAGAGTTATAGATTTGAGAAAGAAAAGCATAACAAAAGTACATTAAACTCTAGCAAACCCTGAAAACTGATATGTCATATAAAGCAGCGGTTCTCAACCATTCCTGGAGGATCACTAGCACTGCACATTCCTTAACCCTTGTGTATTGTTCAAATTTACTACCCTTTCATTATGTTCGTGGCTGATTTTTTTCCCCCCATTGAATTTATTTTAACCACATTTTTGATTGCAAAGCCATGACACCAAATTATCATGCATTCTTGATTGTTGCTGGTTTTCCCTGTTGGGAAGAGGTAACATTTGTAAATTGTACTGTTGATTATCAGTTGGCACCAATAGCCCTTTAGATAGTCCTGTGCAAAATGGTTTCTGTCTTTTATGTGGAGTTCTGTGGAGTAAAACAGCAGATTATAGTGTGTGCATAAATACACTTACTATGTTTACTATATTCTGAGGGGCTTATTTTTTATTTTCTCATAAAAACAACATATCAAGGTAAGTGTGCAAAGTTCTGCTTCACACTCACACACACAGACACACTATGCTCCATATAAAAGACAGAAACTAGGCTTTTTTGAGCTGTAAGTGATGATCGAAAGTCAAAATCACAAATTTTACAGCTTGCCAACAGAGAAAACCAGCAACAATCAAGAATGCATGATTATATGTTGTCATGGCTTTGCAATAAATAAAAATCATTATAATGGACGCCAATGGGGCAAAAACAGCTACCAACATAACGAAAGGGTAATAAATTTGCCCAGAGTGTATTGTTGAGTTTTTGATCAATTCCAAACTATTTTCCCAAAATATGTGTCAAAATAAGATTTGTCACCAAAAATCATTCTATTTTCTTAAACACAGAAAGTTGTGGCCAAATTAAGACTCAAAATCACCCCAGAGTGGTTAAAAACATCCCCAATCGCACAACTCTTGATTTGATTAAGTGGACCTGAAAATTCTTCAAGCTAAACATACAATGACTTTGACTCGTCAGTGGAAGCTTTCAACTAATTATCTTACTGCTTTTAAAACTCACAGAGAGAGTGAAAAATCATCAAGGGATGATTTGATATTCATATTGAAAAGGATATTTTCACAACAACTGTTTGACTGAATTCTTAATTAATTATTATTATTTTTTTTTGTTTTGCATTGTACTTTTTATCAGATCTGATTTAACAACAGAAAATGTGGTTGAGAAAATTGAGAATGGAAGCTAACTGTTTCAATGCTTTGGCTTATCTGAAAGTGGATATGTTATTTGCTAAAATAATAATTATTAAATACAATGGTTTAGTTTTGGAAATGTTATTTTGCTAAGTAGATGTTCAAAATGCATTTTAGTAAAGTCAGCCCATAGTATTCTAATATGTTAATACTTACAATATGTCATGTTAATTTAACAAGCATAAATTGTTATTAGAACATATCACAAATTATGTTCTTTAATCAAAAGGAAATTATGTCAATTGAACATAAAAATTATCATTTCTTTTCTTTTCGGCTTAGTCCCTTTATTAATCTGGGATCGCCACAACGGAATGAACCGCCAACATATCCAGCATGTGTTTTACGCAGCGGATGCCCTTCCAGCCGCAACCCATCACTGGGAAACATCCATATACACTCATTCACACACATACACTACTGACAATTTAGTATACCCAATTTACTTATACCGCATGTCTTTGGACTTGTGGGGGAAACCGGAGCACCCGGAGGGAACCCACGCGATCACGGGGAGAACATCCAAACTCCACACAGAAATGCCAACTGACCCAGCCGAGGCTCGAACCAGCGACCTTCTTGCTGTGAGGCGATTGTGCTACCCACTGCGCCACCACATCGCCCATTAAAATTATGTTAATCATAAATAAATTATGAAAAAATAAAAAAATAGTTTGAACATAAAAATCATCTTGTTTAATTGTAAAGAAATCATGTTGATTTAACATTACAAAATCATGTTTAATAATGGCTGTGGTGACCCCAGATTAATAAAGGGACTAAGCCGAAAAGAAAATAAATGAATGAATGTTTAATAAACATAACTTTATTATATGCAACCGATGTACACAATTTTTTTTTTTATGTTAATCAAACAACTTTTTTTTTTCAGTGTAGGAAATATGATAGTCGTTTTCATGTTAGCTGAGTAGCAGTATATAATTAAAGTAAGATATATGAAAAAATAATGTGATTTTTTTTTTACAAATGAAGTATTAGCATACATTGCTTTGCACCCCATAAAGACAACCAAGCCTTAAAAATACACTCTGGACCACCCCTTTAAAACATATCATACTTGAATCTGAATTGATAGACAGAGAATGGAGCACACTTAAAAGTAAACAAATCACCTTGCTCCCATAAAGGGCCAACACCTTTGTGTTTAGAATAAGACAGCCAGCCTTTGTGTGCCAATGCCTAAACCATTGTTTTCTACCATAAGATAAATGCACTTCTCTATAAATAGCTAAATAAAGCATCAGAGTAGATAGGACAGTAATTGTTGAACAGTAATTTACCATTTATTGTCACAGTAACTAGGTATGTCAAGTTAATTGCTATAATTTATTCTTTGGGCTACACATTTCATGTCACTCGTTTTACAGTAAAATACTGTTTCCTTTTATTGAAGCAAAACACTGGCTGTTTTAAAGTTATTTACTGCATACTCTACAGCAAGAGTTAACCGTGTAGCTCATCTGTTTTAGGGTATGATGTGTTCAGAGATGCTCTTCTGACCTTGGTTGTGTCGAGTGGTTATTTGAGTTACTGTTGTCTTTCTATGAGCTGAAACAGAGTGGTAATTCTCCTCTGACATCCCAAAAGCATTTTCACTAACAAAACTGCCAATTACTGTAAATAGAGACATAGGTTGTATGTAATAAAAATACCAGTAACTCAGCAGTTTTTTTTAAAGGGTTCACCCAAAAATGAAAATTATGTAAATTACGCATCCTCATTTTGTTTCAATCCCGAGACCATCATCATCAGACAGAAAATATACATTTTAAATGAAATCTGAAAGCTATCTGACCCTCTATTTACAGAAAGGGAATCATGTCCAGAAAAGGAACCAAAAGCAAACAACTTTGTTTACCTATGTCTTCTGCATCGGATGCATATATATGGGCAAGAGGATGCTTGTGTGTTATGCTGGTGACTCTAACGGCAATGAGTCATACTGCCCATAGTAAAACACACACCCTGGTGACATGACGAGGAAAAGAACATTTAGGTGAGCAAAGTCATATTTACAGGGTTTTTGTGTGTGTGTGAGTGTGTGTGTATGTGTGCACAAAAGCTTTCTCGGAGCTTTGAGGATTACAGGTGAATGACTGAAGTCACGTGTAATTTTTTTCTAACAATGTTTTAGGTTCCTTTTCAAGTGTTGCTTTCTATGAAGATCTCTTGGATTTCATTAAAATTATCTTAATATGTGTTTCAAAGATAAACAAAGGTCTTAGGGGATTCAAATGACATGCGGGTAAATAATTAATGATAGATTTTTCATTTTTGGGTGAAATAATCCTTTAAACGCTCAGACCACCCCATCTGGCACCAACAACCCTGCCTTGTTGAGTCATTGAGATAATTTTTTGTCCCCATTCTGATGCTCGGTTTGACATTCAGAAGATTTTACTTTTCAGTTGTTTTCAATAGTATACAGTAAATAAATATAAAAGTTAGGATCAGCTGTTTACTCAACAGTGAACTGAAAATGTAAAGAACTACTTTTATCCCACATTTACTTCATAAAATGTTACATATTAAATAGTGTTTGAGCAAGTAGTACAGAAGCAAGGAGAGAGAAAATGAACAGTAAAGTGAGGGCAGTTCTGGAGGGCAGCCCAGTTGTGACTGAAGTATTTACGAGCACAAACAGTGACGCCAAAGAGTGACAGTGACGGACGACTGAGCAAATTACTCCACGCAGACTCCACAGAGGCGAGACGGCTTGCTTTATTGTGTGCAGGTTAAAAGGCTGCGTTTTCACTGAAGCCTGTCAGTCTCCACAGTGGACATGTTTTGATCTATTAGGTGTCAGGACAATAACATTGTCAGCAGAGCCAGTGAAGAAAGGCCACATATAACACTGAGGTAATAATCGCATCAGACAGACTGGGGAAAAGTTCCTCGAAACGTTCAGCTTGTGATAAAAGCTCTTTGCTGATGGTATAATGAATATTGGTTTGTGAGAAGAGGTCTATGGTGGTTTATGGTCGTGAAAAGCTTTTAGGTGACACGAGGAAGTGAGGTAGTGCCAAGGACAGTGAAAGAGGAGTTATAATGGCATGTTGAAGTGTACTCTTGAGAAATTAAAGACTATTGAATGTTTAACTGTCTGGAGAACCTGAGAAGGTTTATTAAAGAGGTATTTGTGTTTCACTGGAAATCAAAGTCATATTAAAAGTATTTAATTGCCAATCTGATTGAAATAGAACAACAGCTTATCACATTTTTTTTGTTATACTACAATGAGCTGTTAGCACATAGATATACTGTCTGAGTTTAAAGGGATAATTCACCCAACATTGTATTATCATTTACTCACCCTTCACTTGTAAAAACCTGTTTTAGTTTCTTTTTTTCTGTTGAACACAAAAGAATATATTCTGAAAAAAATATGGTTACCAGTAACCATTGACTTGCATAGTATTTATTTTTTCTACTATAGAAGTCAATTCATACCAGTTTTCAGATTCTGTTTAAACATCTTTTAGGTTCATAAAAAATAAAATACAAACACTCATATAGCTTTGAACCAACCGAAGGCAAGTAAATAGTGAGTAGATTTTCATTTTTGGGTAAACTATAAGGTATAAAGTATTAAATATGTAATATATTTCACACCTATGGAAAAATGTTAAATAAATCTAACTCTAAATATATAATGAATATATACTTGTCAGGCAGTCGCTGGATTTATCCATATCACCTGAACCCACTTACACTCGTTCACAATCACCTGATTACGGATCACCTGCACCTGTTAGGCTAGACAAGTACACAGTGTATAGAGCACTCACCTTCAGTCAGCCAGTGTCGGTCCTGAAAGTTTCTCCCGACCCATCTCCAGCGTTCTCCTCCTCCAATGTCTCCTCGTCGCTCTCCAGTGTTTCTCCAGTTCCAGCATCTCTGTGTTCTCTGTGTTCCTGGACCTATGTTTACATGTGTCTTGTGTCTGCAACGGACTTCCTTGTTCTCCACTTGTTCACCAAGAACACAGTTAAGCTTCTTTATTGACTTTGTTAATAAAGCATTGTTTATATACTTACTTTCTGTGTCCAGTCCTCAGTGTGGCGTGACAGAAGGACAGACAGAAGACGGATAACGGGATGGATCCTGGAAACACAACACCATCACCTCTGGACACCCTCATGAAACTTATCAACACACTCAAAGCTTCACTTCTCCCTGCTATGCATCCTTTGCCTCAGGCAGTCCCATGGCATTACCGAGGAATTATACTGGTGAAGCGGCTGAGTGTAGCAGTTTTCTATTACAAGTCAACCTGTACATGGAAATGTATCTGGGTCAATTCTCCACCGAACACTCTAAGGTAGCTTTTCTCATATCTCTCTTGTCAGATAAAGCACTTTTGTGGGCTAAGGCTATATGGAACTCCAAAAGTATCATAATTAACTCTTACGAACAATTTGCTAACCATTTGTCTGAAGTCTTCAGCATGGCTGCCGGAGCACTTTCCACATCTGACCAACTATTCAAGTTACGACAAGTTCATCCATCTCCAGGTACACCATTCAATTCCGTACTTTGGTGGCTAGTGGCTGGAATGAAACTGGACTCATAGGTGCGTATAGACAAGGGCTCAATTCTAATCTCATATCTGCTATGGCGATATATGATGATACCATCGGATTAGAAAACATCCTGCAACGCACTACTCGTGTAGCACAGCGCCTAGTCGCCTGCTCAACCCTAGAAACCACTCACCAGCTCGCTCCCAGTGCTGCCTGCCCTCCAGTACCAGAACCCATGCAAGTAGATGCATCTCTTCCTTCTGGCTCTTTCAGATTTGGAGAGATGTCATGTGGTGAGTGTCTGTACTGTGGAAAACCAGGTCATTTCATCAACAAATGCCCCGTGAAACCTCCTCGTCCCGTGGTGAGTACCATTCAAGTTCACGATGAAGTATCTCAACTTACGCTTACACCTGCCTTATTGGTCACCCCAGACTTTTCATGCTCTGTCTCAGCACTCCTAGACTCTGAATCCTTTACCAACTTCATCCCCCAGTCATGTCTAGAACAACTACAGTTACTATGTTTACATCACCTCCATTGAAACCTTCCAGGGAAAATCACTGGGGCGAAGTAAAATGAAGTATCACTCTCAAATTGTAACACTTCAGATCGGTTGTCTTCATCAGGAAGAAATCAGTTTTCTGGTACTGGAGGAATCCCCTGTAGACATCATCCTGGGACGTCAATGGCTTTCACACCATTCCCCTGAGGTGGGACCGCAGCGAAATTCTACGTTGGAGTGGAAAGTGTATTGAGAACTGTATGATGTCTGTTCAACCACCCTGTTACTTTGTCTGTTTCTCTCCCTGTGGCTACCACCAGCATTGAGAGTCCAGAAGTCCAGATTCACCAACGGGTCCCACCTGAGTACTCAATGTTTCAGGATGTATTCAGTAAGCAGGCAGCCAGCAAACTGTCACCACATCGGCCATGGGTTCTGTGCCATCAACCTGCTGCCTGGAGCTAAACTACCTAAAGGAAAGATATATCCCCTGTCCATCCCGTATGAATGAAGTATTCAGAAAGTTCCCCCATCGTTTTGTAATCGTCTACATTGATGACATCCTCAAATATTCCAAGAATCTAAATGAACACCATCATCATGTCACACAAGTTTTCCAGTGCCTTCGACAACATAAGCTTTTCCTAAAGCTTGAGAAATGAGAGTTCCACAGCGCCTCTGTGCAGTTCCTAGGATACATCATCTTCGCCAATGGCAATCAGATGGACCAGGGGAAGGTAATGGCCATAAGAGAGTGGAAACAACCCAACACTGTCAAAGAACTCCAATGTTTCCTCTGCTTTTCCAACTTCTATAGAAGGTTCATTTAAGAACTACAGCTCCCTCTTTGCTCCTCTGACCTCCCCTCCTTTGCAGCAAACCCAAGTCCCTGGTATGGGATCAGCCGGCCAAGAAGCATTCAATAACCTGAAGAACGCGTTTAGTACAGCCCCTCTCCTACAACACCCAGATCCACAACGTCCCTTTACAGTCGAGGTGGATACCAGTCGAGGTGGAAAAAAAATGTCCCCGGCGGAGCAGAATTATGACATTGGGAACAGAGAGCTTCTTGCAATCAAGCTTGTTCTGGAGGAGTGTCGACACTGTCTGGAGGGAGCTGAACACCCTTTTATCGCGATCACTGACCATTAGACTCTACAATACCTCCGAGACATTAAGGGGTTGAATCCACCACAGGCCAGATGGGCTCTATTCTTTACACGTTTCAACTACTCTATCACTTACAGACCTGGTCCCAAGAATGGCAAGGCTGACGCCCTTTCCCGTGTTCATGCTCCTGACAGCATCCAAGAACCTAAAAAACATCATCCCTCCAGCCCTCATTGTCAGTCCAATCAGATAGACATTGGAGGAGGAAATCTGTGCCGCAACCCTCCAAGAGCCTACTCCGCTGGAATGCCCAGAAGGTAAAACCAGTAAGGTAATACCTCCGGAGACCCTAGTCCCACATAGGCGTAAACTTTGTCACCGATCTCCCCAACTCGGACGATAATACTTGCATTCTTGTAGTGGTGGATAGATTCTCTAAAGCCTGCCGTTTAATTCTCCTCAAGGGTTTGATACGATGGAGAATCTATTCCACCATGGTTTCAGAAACTTTGGAATTCTCGAGGAAATTGTGTCTGACCGGGGCACTCAGTTTACCTCGCATGTATGGAAAGCTTTCTTTAAACTCCTTGGTGTTTTTTTTTTTTTTTTTTTTTTAAATCTCTCTTCAGGTTATCACCCCTAGACAAATTGCCAGACTGAGCGGAAGATCCAGGAGCTCAGACGTTACCTCCGGTCATACTGCCAGGAAGGCCAGTTCCTCCCGTGGGCCGAGTGTGCACAGAACTCCCTCCACCAGGAATCAACAGGACTAACACCATTCCAGTGCATGCTCGGTTACCAACCACCCTTGTTCCCGTAGACGGAGGAACCATTAGAGGTTCCAGCTGTGGATTACTGGTTCTAGGTAAGCGAGAGAGTGTGGGACTCAGCTCACATACAACTTCAAAGAGCGGTGAGACGGAACAAGAGATTTTGCAGATGCCAGACGATCCAATGCTCCCTTGTCCTAACCAGGAGACAGAGTCTGGTTGTTGACCCGAGATCTGCGACTCTGCCGAAAGCTGAGTCCCCACTACATAGGTCCTTTCAAGATTCTGAGGCAGATCAACGATGTCACGTATCAGCTCCAACTACCACCCAGGTACAAAATTCACTCCACGTTTCACTGCTTAAACCATGTATATCTCCCACTACAGAACCCCCTGGAGCTGATATGGTAACCCCTCCTCCCGACATCCTGGAACCTAATACAGTGTACACACAGTCAAGGAAATCTTGGATTCCTGACGCCGGGGAAGCCAACTTGAATACCTGATCGACTGGGAGGGGTAAGGTCTGAAGGAAAGATCCTGGATTCCTAGAGCTGATGTCCTGGATGCATCGCTCTTAGCATATTTCCACCAAGCCCACCCAGACCGGCCGGCCCCTAGAAGTTGTATAAGCTGTGGACTCCATGAATTAATTTTATACTGAGGTTTTCTGTGAGTTGCTAAACTGACAATACAATTCACTCCACAGTTTAAACTGTGAAATTTCATTGAGATGCTGTGTAAATAAAGCTATCTAGTTCAGTTATTGCATTGTTCATCACAGTGCCAAATAAATATCCATGGAAATTTGTTTTGTACTCTGAATAGTTTAAAACAGCAACCAGTAAACGCTGGTTTGTGAATAACAAAAAGTATGTAAGTATGTAATTGTGGAATATCCAGCTGATAACAGTTGATGAACATGAACCAGAGATACTGTCTTTGCAGGAATGGATCTTGGAGACAGAAACTACAGACGATGAACAGGATGATGACTAGACAAGGAACCAGGAGACACCACGCTAGAAGAAAATGGAGATCACAGTAGACAAGGAAGGTAAGTAACTAGAGCTAAAGAATCAACACCTACTGTGTACAGGGAGTTCAGTTCTTTCTGGTGCTAAAGACGAGGCCGGACGCTGAGTGAACTGTGAATGGTGTTCTTATAGTGCAGTAATGATGACGTGATGATTGTCAGGTGCGTGGCCGATTAGAATTCAGGTGAGAGTGCTCGTGATGTTTGATTGGGTGGGGAACCTGGTCTGACTGTGACATTGTCCCCTCCTCCTTGGCGATCCCCTGACCACCTAAATACATGACAACGTGGGTTCTACCTCGGCTTCACTAGTGCTGGACAATACGGAATTTTTCTGAACTGGGTCTAAAACATCATCAAAGGTACCCATGACCTTTCCTCAGGTCTGTATCCTTTCCAATCAACCAGATATTCAAATCTCCTCCCACGTCGTATAGAATCCAGGATCTCCCGTACCTGATATATAGAGCATTCTTCCATTAAGACAGTGTCTCCCTGGGACCAGGTTCTGTGGAAACATAGAGAGGTGAGTGATATGGTTTGAGGAGAGAAACGTGAAACGTAGGGTGATTTCTATATTCAGGTGGGAGATGAAGATGATACTTGACCTGATGGTTCTCTCCTCAATGGTGAAGGGGCCAATGTACCGGGGATTGAGCTTCTTACACGGCTGCCGAAGACTCATATCCCTTGTAGAAAGCCAAACTTTTTGGCCCACCCTGAGGTCTGATGTTTGGGTAAAACGGAGATCTGCTGACATTTTGTGTCTTTGAGTAGCCCTCTGTAGATGGTGATGAGCTGAGTTCCACACCCCCTCACTAGAGCCAATAATCAACTGCGGGGACATCTGATAGTTCTCCTAGCTAGGGGAATAGGGAAGGCTTGTAACAGAGTATGCACTGGAATTGCTGAGTCCAGTAGTGAGTTGGCGAAAGGAGTTCTGAGCATACTCGATCCAGCCTAAGAATTAGTTCCAGGAGTTCCTGTGGCTGTGGCATAAGGTTTGGAGGAATTGCCCCACCTCTCGGATCTTTCTTTCAGTCTGTCCATTGGTTTAAATCCACCTAAAACCTCACCTCCACCTAAAACACCACATCACTTCTTAAGACCATGCAAGAGGACAAGTGATCCTTCTGAGCTCTATTTAAAAGGGAACAACACTCCAGAGCTATACTCAAGGGGTCATAGCAGTCCTGACCTATACCCAAAAGACCACAGCACTCCTAAGTTCTACCCAAGAGGCTGCAGCAATCCTAATCTCTACTCCGAAGGTCATGGCAGTCCTGATTTTCACCCAAGAGGACACAACAGCCAAAGGCGCCACACAAGTCAGCACCATAGCACTGATAATTTATCTTCAAAGCATATCAGCAATGTTATCCACACATCAAGCATATCAGCAATGTTATTCACACATCAAGAAGCACAAGCACTGAAATAGCTAGACCAAGTCATGCCAGTGAAATTCACATATCAAGCCATGGTAGCACCATAGATCCATAAACATAGCCATAAATTTGAGATATATAAAGATTTGACATAGTACACTTTTTATACTCTTATAACAAAAAAGAAAAACATGGTATGTTTGTGCTTTTAAAAACTCATATCTCAAGAATGTTTTGTTGAGATGTTGTAATTTGTGACTATCCTCCAGAACCTGATTATGATTTTAGTTTGCCAACTTGTAACTTGCATTGAAAATAGTTTTAGTGGGAAATAATAATAATACCATCAAATGGTATTAGAGATTTGAAACAGTATTTACTTTACTTGGGATCTTTGACTCCTAGTTTTTTATGTTTCTTGATAATTTTGACTGCTGTAACTCTGCAGTGTGGGAATAAATAGTCTCTACTCTGGGGATGTTGCTGTGTAAGGAATAAGACATTGAAATTGTTTAATTATATTTAATTATTATGTTGTCTTTAATATATATATTCATGTTTAATCTACTGTAATACAGTGTTTAATTTTTAAACATTGAACCACATTATATTGGCTTCAGTATTTAAACAACTCACAACCTATTCCATAAATCAATTTGCCTTTCAATTCCATTTAGATGGGCAAGCATAACTAATAAATTGACAGCCAAAAGGGGAACTTTTGGCCCAATCCCAATTCTACCCCTTAGCCCTTCCCCTTACCCCTCATTTAGCATGTTCACATGAAGGAGTAGGGGAGTAGGAGTAGGAGTCTCACTGCAGAGCCACTTCGGCAGAGCTGAGCTCCAGCAAGGGGGAGCTTTAGCTCTAGCTCCTCCTTGCTGCACTTCTTTTACAAGTGATGTCACTGGGGGTTGGGGTTAGGGGTGGGGTGGGTGTATGCATTAAAACAGCTTATAGGAGGAGGAGCTGGAGCAGAGTAATTTTCAGGACTAAACTGGAAACCAAGGAGTACAAAAATTTTCCAGAATACACCATCTACAACGGCAGCATGGCTGCACACGGAAGTTAGATGTACAGATGCACAGAACAGGATTTTTTATTTATTTATTTTTTTTTTTACGACAAACAAGCACATGTTTTAATACATTCATAACGACATTCGGGTTTTACCATCATGGTTTCAAAAAAAAAAAAATGCTAAAATAAAAACTAAAGTGGCTTATATGAAAGGCAAAGATTAGATTACGTTTATTTTACCAAAATAAAATATGATCATGCCTTGATTTTTTAAAATTAATTATGACAGTACGGTCTGACTTTGCTTAGACAAAAGTCTTGTCACTTAACAGAAGTAATGTACAGTACAGAATAAAAGTCATGGTGCAATGGAAAAAAAAATATATTGTGTATGACTCCCATGAGCTTGGAGGTCTGCATACATACATCTCTGCAATGACTCAAATAACTTATTAATAAAGTCATTGGCAAAGAAAGTGTTCTTGCAGGACAAGAGTTCATCAGGATTCTTTGGATTCATCTTCAATGCCTCCTCCTTCATCCTACCACAGACATGCTCAATAATGTTCATGTCTGGTGACTGAGCTGGCCAATCCTGGAGAACCTTTACCTTTTTTGCTTTCAGGAACTTTGATGTGGAGGCTAAAGTATGAGAAGGAGGGCTATCCTGGTGAAGAATTTGCCCCTCCTGTGGTTTGTAATGTATTGGGAAGCACACGTATTGATACATCAGGCTCTTGATGTTTCCATCCACCCTACAGATCTCTCGCACACCCCATACCTGAATGTAACCCCAAATCAAGATTTTTCCTTCACCAAACTTGACTGATTTCTGTAAGAATCTTGGGTCCATGCGTGTTCCAATATGTCTTCTGCAGTATTTATGATGATTGGAAAGCAGTTCAATGATTCATCAGAAAAAATCCACCTGCTGCTACTTCTCCAAATGATCAACTAGAAGTCAAGTTATTATTTGTTGCTCTTATATTGATTACAAGACTTGTTAAGGACTGTGTGTAATATATATATATATATATATATATATATATATATATACATTACACACATAATAGCAGGTTTTTTGTGCTAATAAAGTGCAAGAAAATTTTACGCTGGCTAGTTATGAGATAGCTCAGCTAATCATACAGCACGGGAAACTCTTCACTGAAGGAGAATTTATAAAAGTGTGCCTGATGAATGTTGCAATTATAATTTGCCCAGAGAAGATTCAAGATTTAAAAAACTTAAGTCTTTCTAGAAACACAGTTGAACGACGAATTGAAGACTGGTCAGCAAATCTAAAGAAGCAAGTTTTCAGGCAAAGTACCAACGTTTGATTTTTACTTGATTGCTTGTGATGAGAGTGCTGACGTCACAGACACTGCACAGCTGTTAATTTTTTTTGTGAGGTGAGGACAGTAAATTTTGCGTTTCAGAAGAGCTCCTTGACATGAGGAGCCTTAAGGGTACGACAATGGAAAAAGATCTCTTTAAAGCAGTATCATCTGCCATGGAAAATATTAATCTTGCGTGGGCCAGGCTCTGTGGCATTACAACCCACTATGATCGGTGAGCGCAATGGAATGGCTTACATGTTAAGCAACAAAGTATGTGAAAGTGGAGGTGAGGCTGTAAAAATGCACTGCATTATACACCAGGAAACGCTCTGTGCCAAAACCATCCAGCTGGGTGATGTGATGACCACTGTGGTAAAAACTTTGAACTTGATCCGTGCAAAAGCGCTTAACCACTGAGAATTTTGGGCATTTCTATCTGAAATTGATGCAGAATACGGCAACATAATATATCACTGTAACATGCAGTGGCTGAGTCGCGGCTCTGTTCTGCAGAAGTTCTATTCGCTGAGGTCTGAAATTGATCAGTTTCTGAAAGAAAAAAAATCTGACACTTACACAACTCGGTGACCCTGACTGGCTGGCAGACCTTGCATTTTTTGTTGATTTGACGAGTCACCTAAATGCACTCAATAAATGCCTGCATGGCAAAGACCAACTGATTTCAGAGATGTACGTTCATTTGAAATCCTTTGTAAAGCTATGAAGCTCCATCTTTTTGAGAGACAAATTGGTGACTGCAATGTCGTGCATTTCCCTACTCTGTCCAAAGTCAACATACGCGGGAAAGTGAAGAAATAGAGGATAGCACTTGCGCGTCCATCATTACAGAATTTAATCTCCGTTTTCATGATTTTTCCGCTATGGATAATGACATTAAGCTGTTCTCAACCCCTTTCTCTGTCAATGTGGAAAAAGTACAAGAGAATATGCAGCTGGAACTCATTGAATTGCAGTGCGATGATTCTCTTCGCAGCCACCACCAGCTTCTTTCGCTGTTCGAGTTTTACAAGAGTTTGGATTCATCCAAATTTCCCTAGATGAAACGCCATTCACAAAGGATAATGTCAGTTTGGCTCCACATATATATGTGAGCAAACATTTTTACTGATGAATCTAAATAAAAGTTAATTGAGAACCAATCTAACTGACAGCCACCTCAGTGATTTGCTACATATATCTACTACACGGCTCAATTCTTGACTTGGCATCAATTCTGAAATCAAAGGCACAACATCACTGTTCACATTAACAGAGTTTTTGGTGAGTAAAATATGTACTATGATTTTAAAATGTAGAAAATACCATAATACTACACACACACACACACACACACACACATACATATATATATTATATATATACAGTGCATCCGCAAAGTGTTCATAGCGCTTCACTTTTTTTTTTTTTCAAAAAAAAAAATTCTGAAATCGCTGCAAATTTATTAAAAATTAAAAACCTGAAAAATCACATGTACATAAGTATTCACAGCCTTTGCTGCGGAGCTCTAAATTGAGTTCAGGTACATTCTGTTTCCACTGATCATTCTTGAGATGTTTCAGCAGCTTAATTGGAGTTCACCTGTGGTAAATTCAGTTGATTGGACATGATTTGCATAGGCATACACCTGTCTATATAAGGTCCCAGGGTTGACAGTGCATGAAAAACCACAAACCAAGCATGAAGACAAAGAAATTGTCTGTAGACCTCGGAGACAGGATTATTTCGAGGCACAAGGCTGGGGAAGGATACAGAAAAATTTCTGCTGCTCTGAAACTTCCAATGAGCACAGTGGCCTCCATCATTCATAAGTGGAAGATGTTTAACCACCATGACTCTTCCTAGAGCTGGCTGGCCATCTAAGCTAAGTGATCGAGGAAAAAGGGCCTTAGTCAGGGAAGTGTCTGAGCTCCAGCGTTCTTCTGAGGAAAGAGGAGAACCTTACAGAAGGACAACCATCTGTGCAGCAATCCACCAATCAGGCCTGTATGGTAGAGTGGCCACTTCTTAGTCCTGGAATTTCCCAAAAGGCATCTGAAGGACTCTCAGACCGTAAAAAAACAAAATTATCTGGTCTAATGAGAATAAAATTGAACTCTTTGGAATGAATGCCAGGCATTACATTTGGAGAAAATCAGGCAGCGCTCACCACCAGGCTAATACCCTCCCTACAGTGAAGCATGGTGGTGGCAGCGTCATGCTGTGGGGATGTTTTTCAGCAGCAGTTACTGGAAGACTAGTCAGGATAGAGGAAAAGATGAATGCAGCAATGTACAGAGACATCCTAAATGAAAACCTGCTTCAGAGTGCCCAGACCTAAATCCTATTGAACATCTCTGGAGAGATCTGAAAATGGGTGTACACCGACGCTTCCCATCCAACCTGATAGAGCTTGAGAGGTACTGCAAAGAGGAAGTAAAATAAAAATTTATTTTATTTAAAAACTAAAAATGGCAAGTCATGGGCGGGGGGGGGG
>CAIGQW010056847.1:569034-592015 GCA_903798125.1 Danio choprae | reverse complement strand
AAAAAAAATTAGGCCAACATTATCTACAACAGCAAAAGACCATCCACATAGAAAGCTACCGGTCAGCCCAGGATTCAGCAAACATCTGAAAAACTAATTGCTTATACTTATGCCTTTACAAGTTGTAAGGAATCAGTGTTTTTGAAAATAATAAAGATAGTACAAGTGAATTATTTGTTTCAATTATTATTTAGTCTAGCATGTTTACTGCTCCAAAATATTTGAACTGTTTCTTAAAATAAAACATGTTAAAAAAAGTTGCTGTTTTTTACCCAGAGATTTAACAAGACCATATTTTAGAGCAGTAATCACAATACCGTGAAACTGTGATATTTTTATGCAATGTTTTCATACCATTAGAAACTTAAACCAGACCATGCCTAGCCAATAATTAAAAAGCATTCAGTTAGAGTTTTCATTTTGTAGCCTAATCTAAATTTAAGTAAAAAATATTTAGTGCAGCCCTCATTATTTTATTCTTTTTATTTAGTTGGCCTATATTCTGTTTTTTTTATGTTCTTGGAAACGCTGCTGTGCCTGAAAATTTGAAGATATATCCAGGTTCTGTTGTTAATTCTGCATGCTGTTGTTTGCACATCTTAATATGAATCAATATTTAAAAACGCAATATTTAATGTGTCAGAAACAAAAGACACGTCAATTATTTTTTTTATTATTATTAAATGATAATTTTATATTAATCTGATTCCTTAACAGTTAATAATCGTATAACGAGCAGTGGTTGTTGTTTGGGAAAATTAACCAAAATGAGCATGCTTAGTTTGGGGTATGTTGCGTCATTAAATTGTACATTTCTATTCTCTCATCTCAGCAGTAGTACAATTGTTTTATATTCTTTTTTTCTGGATTTTAATTCTGCTTTAGCTCATTTCTTTCTTATAAACCTGGATATATAAAATATTTAGATTTTTGTCTTTTTGACAAATTGCTTATTTTGTCCCTAGAGTGGTCTATACTGATGGTCTGCTGAACATTCTGCTGAGCTCAAGGGATCCTCCTCTCAGACAACCTTTCCAATGTAACAATAGGACTAGTAAGTAAAATCTCAAACATACACTTCTGTTTCATAGGTTTTGGGTTGGTATGATAAAGTCTCTTCTAACAGCATCAGCTTTGTTTATTTAATTAATACAGTCAAACAATAATACTGTGAAGTATTAATATAATATAGTAATATAGTATAGTAATATAATATATATAATTAATAGTGTCACATGATCCTTCAGAAAAACAAAAATCCAATGTACTGATTCTCTGCTCAAGCTGTTTATTTTTAATATAAAACATTCAAAATACATTTTTATATCTTAATAATATTTTTCAGGATTTTTTTTAAAAGCATAGTATTTATTTGAAGCAAAAATGTTTGCTCTTTGATGATTGATAACAATCAGACATGTTTTTCAGTACCATAAGAATTTGTGCAAAAAAGTATTCCCACTGAGCATTGTCCAACATGTAATTTAAGTTTTCAAATAAGCCTGAATGACTTGATTAGCTGGATCAGGTGCATTTAATTAGAGAGTTGAATCTATAATGCATATCCGGTAAATGGATATCCAGATGCATTAAATATCATGTAACCCTTAAAGTATTATTAAAAATAATATATTTTTTTGTTACATATAGGCTATACATTTTCGGAATTTCATACGCTCACAAAAATCTGTCCTTTAGCTCATTCTTACAGTTGATTTGGGTTTACAGTAACCCTGTCTGCTAGATTAAATATGTTAAAATCACTACAAGGATTAAAGTGAATTGCACTTATTTCCTATCTTTAAAAAATCAAATTATTTCTTCATATATAGCCTACATATAAAAGAAGTTGTTATTTTTGTAGCAAAAATAAGATTATACTATATTAAATGTGGTGTACAGTATATGACACTTCTGTTGACAAAACCTAGTTAAATTTGCACATAGTGTGGTATTTGAAGATCGGATATTTGTTTAGATATTTATAATGATACTAGAAACCAAAAAACGTTCATTATGATTTTACAGGGAATTTAACTTTCAAATAGCTTTCTTGATAATTAGTGCTCAGGCACACACTTTAAGTTTAAATGTAAATTCAATTACACATTTTAGCTAGGCATTTACATAACACATACTTTACACTCCAATTATGTCATGAAACAAATAATTTTTGTCTGAGATAATATGAACTGCTGCAATGGTAATCTTTCTCCTTTTGGTTTCTTGCTTTATTTTAGGGTCCCCACCCAAGGGTTTAGATTTCGCTACTGCAGTCCTGTTTTGGGTCCAGCCTCACTTGTGAAGACTAAAGATGAAGACAACATTCAAGAAGACTTTAGATGATGGCAACACACTTTTTACTTTGTCTATATATTCCCTTTTATTTGTTAACAACATTCCACAAGATGTGCTTACACTTGTTATTTGAGTTTTACTATAGTAAAACTGTAGTAACCATGAGTGTATATGTTTTGAAGTACTTGTAAATATTATTATGGTTTTAATGCAAATGCTGTGTATGCATGGTTATAGTAAAACAGGTTTTTTTTTCTTTTCTAAAAGCGTGGTTATTTTTTAGAAACAATTGGGAATTTAATTGGATGCTTATTTAAGTCATGTTTGATAAAAGTATGTTAAACTATTTGTATGTTTGTGAAAATATTAATAAATCTTCAACTGTTATTGAGAGTGGTGTGTGGTTTTTATTATAAACCAGCAGCAGCTGCAGCTGGTGGTTCATAAGGATAAGCATACGCCGGTAAACCGCGCCCCCGTGGAGCGGCACGTATTTTCGGTTGCGTCGTCCCAACATCGGCCGGATAGCATTTCTGATCATATGCTGATGTTGGGGCGACATATTGGTAATTAGCAAACGCTCACTGAGCGACATCGCACCGATGGAATTTTGAAAATCGGTATGACGCCGGCCCAATGTATGTGTGGTGTCTGGGCAGTGTAACACGGGTTCCCCTTTCAGCAGAGGTCAGTGACCCTACTTGTTTGAATCCACATCTGGCCAACACTTTATCTGGTTTATGTGGTGACCTCAGTTTCACAAACATTCCAAATGTCTCCTGGTCCATTTGCGTAACATTTTCTCTAAGTTGTCAAGAAAAGCATTAACATAAAGCTACTTGCTCTGGCAAGGCTAGTTGCCTCTGGGTTTCTCAGTTACAATGTTGTATGCCACTTTAAAAAGCCTGTGAACCACTCTTTACTGGCTTTTTCTTTTTCTGCCCACAAAGGTGCAAACTTCAGTCGGTGTGCCAAGGCAAACTGATAGGCAAGCTGTCTGACCTCATTTTGTGAGACCAAAATAAATGTCAGCTAGTAATATACTCAACAAGCTGCTTTTCCAAATCAGATGAAACAATCTTCTGTGATGTTGTATAACCAAACATTGTTGTTGGCATGGCTGTCTGACTTTAAATTTCTTCTCTGGTAATCTTTTGAGTTTAGAGTACGGAAAATCCTTTGCTGTACTTCTGATTGATTTGTTCTGCATCTTTACCTGCCTAACTGTCATTAACATTATGCCAGGTGGTGTACTGCCATGCTTTGTCGTTCGTTGATAATTTCAAAACATCTTCCTTTCTTCCTTAATTTCTGCCTTTCCTTCCTTTCTTCAAAAACCTTATTACAAATACAAATAAATTAATATCACAATGTTTTTTGAGCATGTTCTGTGTGTTTATTTGTTCTGGGGCAAGTTGTCACATTTGACACCTTGCCCCAAACTGACATATGTGCTAATGTTGGCTAAATGGCAGGGTTAGCTCAATGTAGAATGTCAGCAAACATCAAAAGACACAATATTATCTCCTTTATTTTGTGCAAAATAATACATTTTAACATCTATAACTAACAATGTTGTACTGAATAAAATATGAAGTGATTTGTTTTTACTTTTTAGGCCAAAAAATAAGAAAAGTGTACTAACCTCACATTAGAGCAATATTGACCACATGTGAACAGAAGGTTGACTATAGAAGAAGAGTCACACAAAGTGGCTATTTGATTTTTGAGATAGTGCCTCTAGTGTTGGAGTTATGTACCGTGTGACAACTTACCCATGTCACCCCGCTCTCCCTACAGAAAGAAAATATGTTACATGTTAAAAGTGGTTTATAAAGCAATGTATAAAAAAAGATCATTCATTTTATTTCAGGAAATAAAGAAATGAACAGTGCTTCAGTCTAAACTATTCAATTAAACATATTTTTGACAAAATGATCTCTCTTAGCCCTCTCCATCTCTTTGGTTTGCTTGGGTCATTAGCCACATTTCCATGATCAGGCCAGTGCGAGCCAGGGCTTTTATCGGGCCGAGCCAGGCTGTACCAATAGCTTGGGAGTGTGAGCATGTGAGGCCGAAATCATGTAACTTTTCCACTGTTGGACTAGTAGCTCACAGCATGGCACACAAACCCCGCCCCCAGAATGTCCCCCAAATCAAATGTTACACAACCTGCCCAGTTCAGCGGGCAGATAAAGCACACCACCGCATCATCACGAAACTATTAAAATGAAAACAACCAAAACAAACAAATAGCACATTACTGTACAGCATTACATTATATGTCTATACGCATAGGCCTATGTATTTTCATTCATTATATTTGTTTACTCGCCGACTGACTGTTGGCATCGTACATCGGAGGGATGACCCAGCGCACCATCCATAATATAAAACCAAAGATATTTTCTGGTAATAACTCAGTATAAAATGTATTTTATAACATCCTCGTTTTATGACATCCTCGTTTCAGTAGACGCCGTCAAACATTCAGCCCAAAAGAGACCTAAAACTTTTTAGAAACATAAAAATTATGGGTAATTCCCCTTTATTTAAGAGAATAATTTAAGGTTGTTGCATATTATTCAGTTATCTTAAGTAAAGGAAACCGTTAAGGGTTTCAGGACATAAGAGCAAGTAAAATATAGGCTATATATCATGTGCTCAGAAGCTATCTACAATCGGCATCAGTTTTAAGAAAAAAAATAATAATTTGATAAAAGTAGTGGTTAATATTTTAGAATGACATATCTCCACTGATTCTCCCAATAGCAAAAGATTTATAATTTAAAATATCTTTCTAAACCTTTTTAATTTACGAATTAAAATATTAAATATCCTTCTAATAAAGATTTACATTTAAAATTTTATTAAAACATTTTACCATGTCATATAAAAACATAAACACTTGTTTGAGGACAGAGAACACATTTTTTACATACAGTTTTTCCAAATCTGTTTGGCATTGACAGAGCTGTAAAGCGGCCGCTCTTTTGCCCGGTCTCTTACACACATATACATGCATCTAAATGTGCATGTTTCATGCACAAACACACCATTTAAACACAACAAAAATATGCATTATTGAAACATCAAGGAGGACGCAGCAAAGAAATATCACTTATTAAATTAAAACTACTTGCAAAAGAAAGACCCTTATCCTATAAGGTGTTTTATGGTATAGCCTATCTTAAACTGACCAGCTATATGTTTTTCTTTCCCTTATTTATTTCTTTTTTTGGCGCATGTACTTGTGTGCGATAAGAAAACTAGTGTAATGTCGGCACGCCATCTTTACCAGACTCTGGTAAACTCCGCCTCTCCTTTCACTCCATCCCTAAGCCCCAGCTAGCCCTCTTTGGCTCAAGGTATTCGGCGGGCCAATTGCACAAATCGCCTGAGAGGGAAAATCTGAACTTTAGTGGACATTCACACCGCGTTAACCAATCAGGAGCTTGCTCTTGTAGGGGCATGATTATGATGTAGTGCCTGTTGTTGGTGTCTCGAGGGGAAATCCTCCTGCTGACACGGGAGAACAACTCATCAAACTGGGCTTGGCTCCCCCCATGACATGAATCCGCATCTATTGTGAAGTGAATTTCACACGCAAATGACATGAGTAAACTCCAAAAGTCCAAGCATCTATTTACGTGCAAATAGCGCAATTTGTTCGCGCATGCCACGTCTGGTGTGAACACAGCATGAGTTGCTAAGGTTACCCCAAAAGTTATCTCTGTTTTTGGAACCAAAAGCTGAGGTTATCCACTTACTTGCTCTTAAACTTATCTAGGAATGACACATAACCTATTTTCTGGAAAACCTGACAAAACATAAAATATGTTGTGTTCATATTGTCTGCAAATAAAGTAAATTTGGAAATCACTACATTCTTTTTTTATTTGCATTTTCCATACTGTCCCAACTTTTTCAGATTCAGGATTGTATATATATATACACTCCTGGCAGATCGCTGGTGAACTACATATGTCTTATTAACGAACTACAAATCCTGTCATGCCGATTCACATACACCAGTTTTTGATCACGGCTGATGACACACACAAAGCTGAAACTTGTGATTGCTGATCATTTGGACTATTTATACACCACACATACACCAGTTCATTGCTGAGCCTTTGTTTGTTGTTGTTGTAACGAGTTTCTAGTGTTTCTTTGTTTTGCCTGTTGTGTTTTTGGCCTTAGCCAAAGCACTTCCTGCTTTGGTACTGTTATTGCCGGATCACACAGGACCGCTTTATTGTGGACTCCCACAGCTTACAGCCAGTGAGTCCTGTAAATCTACTCCAGCTTCTGTTTTGAGCACAGAAAAACAGAATGAAAATAAGCATGATAGCTGATGGCATAAACAAGGTGCAAAACCAAAAGATACTTGTTGGGTCAGATCACAAGGATCATATGCTGCTGCATTAGCGTCCTCCACCCCAAATTCAGCTTGTACTCAAATACAGCTTTTAAACCGATATGAAGCTTTGAGTAATATGGGTGAAGATTCCCCAAATGCAGTAAGCCAAAGATTGCATGATTCAGCAGCTAATTCTGCATTGACAGGGGCTCAAGGCCAAGGAGACAGCCCTTACAAAAATTACCTGTGGTAATCCTGTGGTATTTCAGCAGTACAACATAAATTTACCACACAACAAATGAGCAAAGCTAAATATGACAGGATTACTACAGCACTTTCTGCAGTACAATATCACAAGAATTTACCATTAGATGAAGTATGTGGTTTTTCTGTTGTTTTTTGTGTGGTAATACCAACACAACTAAATATGACAGGATTACTACAGCACTTTCTGCAGTATAATGTCACAAGAATTAGCTTTTTTTATATTTTGGCTTTTTCTAAAACATTTTTTTTGTGCAAGATAAAATTAATGTCTGTTCTAGGTTGAAAACATCATATTCCTACAAAGTGACATCTTTATTTTATAAATACATTTATTTATATTTATTGTTTATTTATTTTTACGGTGAATCTGAGCCACAAATAGTGTGTGACTGTTCAATATAATTAGCCTAATAAAACAAAACTTTGCAGGCTATTAAAAATGTAAGCATGTTTAAAAGATAATAGGTTTGTATTTAAAACTAAAAATATTAAATTCAAGATTTATTATAAAAAGTTATTATTTAAATTATTTATGAACTGATCATGTTTATTTATGTAAATGCGTCTCATTCAAATGCTGGAGCGGAGAGTGAGTTGCTATGGAAACGAGGCAACGACACTCCACCTGAAAGACACAGCAGAACTTCTCTCACGCTGCTGTTTTCACTTTTTTTAAGGTAAGTTTAGTGCCTAAAACAAAGCAAATATTACATACAGGGGTTCCTAACACCTTTATTATTGGTAATTGACATGTTTCTGTTGACTATGTATGTTTTAGAGATGATGAGTCTTCGAAAAAGTCCGTTAGCATCTTAGCGCTGGTAAGGCTAACATTACCATAACGTTACGTTAACTTCTTAAACTGAGCTCTTGTTATTAAAGTTTTGGCTTTTAGTTCTTCTTTATGTGTAGATGAGTGGTTTTGTCAACATTTTATTAAAAATAGACTACTTTATTTAGCCTACAAATATGCATTGTATTGTCAAGGAGCGCGAATCAAAACGTTAGTTCAAACATGTTTGGATCATGGTAACGTTAAACAAATATGAACTAAAAAGTGCCCTGTGGTTTCAGGAGTGACAGAATAGCCCTGCCACAGAAAAGAAGATACAAAATTTCTTATTTCTGGTGGGAGCTGATCACAGGGATGCAGGAAACCGGTAATTTGAGAATAAATTTATATGCATTAGGACGATTAAGGGCCCATGCAGTTTAGATGCCCCCAGAGATATTATTAGCACCCATCCCCCCCATAATCTTGGTACAGTAGTCATTTAAAGTAATGGTGTTCAAAAATATGAAAATCTCTGTGGAACTTTAAGGAACGTTAATACCGTAACCTTTTTGTCTACAAATATATATATTAAATACATTTCTGTATTTAATATTGTGTTAATTGTAAACCCAAAGTGAGTTTCTCTTTCTATTCAATCTGGATACCAGATTGCAGTTTAACTCTTATCTCAATCGTGGACAGTTGGACCAGCTGATCAATTTCTTCTGTATTCCGGAAGCTACCAGGCAAATGTGTGGACAGCTATGAGCCAAACTCCAAAGGCATTGGACAACAGAATCATGTGGTAAATACTACAGGAATATGAAAGTAATACCACACACTGCCACAAGAATATCAAAAGAATATTACATAATGTACAACAGAATCCTGTGGTTAATACTACAGAAATATGAAAGTGATACCACACACTACCACAAGAATACTACAGGAGTATTACATACTGCACAACACAAAATCCTGTGGTAAAACGTCCCAAAAAACAAAGTACTACACAATTACCACATCATTTTTGTGTTGTACATTTGATGGTTTACCACATGAAATATCAGAGGTAATTTTTGTTAGGGATTCTACACCGATCAGAGCCGAGATCAGAACACTGATTGTTAGAGATTCAATAATCAGGATTTTTAGGAGCAGGGATACAATGACATACTGCTTCCCTCATGCAACAGTTTCTGATGTAAACAAAGAACTTGAGAAAATTTTTAAGGAGCACAAGACTGCAAAACAGATTATCATCCATGTTAGGAAGAATGATATTGATTCAGAACTGCTCAAGAGGGATTTCTATGAACTCTTGGAAATCGTCAGAATATTGAAAATTCAGCCGTTTATCAGTGGACCACTTCCTGCAAGAGGAACAAATATGTTTTCAAGGCTTCTTGGTCTACATGCATGGCTGCAGAAAACATGTAACAGGAAAGGACTGGATTTCATTGACAACTTCAATCTCTTCTGGAATGAAAGACAACTGTTTTCATTCCAGCCTCTATCCAAACAAACTTGGTGGAAAAGTGCTAAAGGACAATATATACTTCTCCCTCCATTATCCATTGGTTGTATGTGCCACTGTACTCAACCTAAATGGCACACACACCTCTGTTAAATGTCCAAATGACCACAGGACTTCAAATCAGCTCCTGAGTGAACTTGTGGGTGACCATCCCACAAGGACAGCAATATGACCACGCAGCCACACCAACCACTGCTTACGTACACACATTGCCTCCTGTGGCCTGAGCTCACAACAGATAGACTCAGAACAGCTTCAAGTCTCAACACTCAACAATGATCTCCAGGAAAACAGCCCGGACAATATACTTTAGCAGCTAGTAACTACAAAGCCAGAGCCTCTGACACTAGACACGCTCTCCTCTCTTGAGTTGTTCAAAAAAGATTGAGGAACTGGTGTTTGCTGGAACTAAACTCTCACACTGCATTGCTGCAAGCCCCTAGTTAGCAACCAAAAAGCGGTGAGCTCCATACCCACCTCTGTGCCCACCTCGCCCTCCGGCCCCTGCCACAGCCCCAGGGCCCAAACAACACCCTGTCTACAGCCGGTGAACATAACTCTTAGTGATGTGTGTCAGGTGCCTGCTTTGATAACAGTCCTCTTTATTAAATGTTTACAGAATAAGTGGGAACCCAGCGTGTCTGTAGCTTTCACTAGCCATATATCTGTTTTATTATGTGACAGAAAGGCCTCTCTTTAAATCCTATAGCAAATCATTTATTGTAGATTGGAGACTACTGTAGGGAAAATAGCTAAAACTGTCACGTCTAGTCAATGATTTTATCAACACAAATTGCATGGATTTTATGCTTTTAAATGAAACAGCTAGATTACAGATGTAGTGCAGCAGTTGTAATGGTGGCGGTCCAAAAATTTTTTTATATAATAATAATAATAATTGAACAGAATTAATTAAAAAATAATAATAATAAATTGTGGGATAGTCGAATATGTGGAAGTGAATGCTTGTGCAATTTTGTCTAATGTTGTCAGCTTGTGCATGTGTGTGTGTGTGTTTGTGTGTGTGTGTGTGTGTGTATTTGGGAAATGCAGTGAGAAATGAGTGGCGTTCAGAGTAGTTATACTAAGGATGAATAATACCTGAACTTCAGCTGGGATAAATAACTGCAACCAGAATGTAAACGTCAGCTTTCAGTGATACTCGCGTAATTTCAGCAGATACAGCATGCATGCCAGCCTTTGGATGACGTGGACGTCACCTCTCTGCCTCTTTCACTTCACTTATATTTTCTTCATAATTGATGGACTTCCTGATAATAAAAAAACCTCGAGAGAAACCAGGCTCGGTTGGGCACGACCATTTCTCCTATGGCCAAACTTCTTGTGCAGAGCTAGGAGAAGAGAGGTCACAGGCTGGTGTACAGGTTAGCCCTTCAGGATCAATGCAAAGACTCATCTGTCACTGCAGTCTTACAGGTCTCCACTCCTCCATGACCACCACAGCAGCTGCTCAGGGTACAGCCTGGTCCAGGATTATGGAAACCTCTGGAATAATAAAAACAGACTAACATAAGCGCAGATGCCGTTCAAATTATAACGTCTTTTGGGAAGTGCTCCCGGCTCCGGTTGCTCTAAATAATGCAGACTAACAATCCTTTAGAGGATTTGGATTTCAAAAGCATTTATGTTTTATGTGTATCCTAATGCAAAGAGATGTGTCTTTAATCTAGTTTTAAACTGACAGAGTGTGTCTGCTTCCCAAACTGTGCTAGGAAGGCTGTTCCAGAGTTTATGTGCCCGATATGAGAAAGCTCTACCGCCTACAGTTCATTCATTCATTTTCATTTCGGCTTAGTCCCTTTATTAATCTGGGGTCGCCACAGCAGAATGAACCACCAACTTATCCAGCATATGTTTTACGCAGCGGATGCCCTTCCAGCTGCAACCCATCACTGGGAAACATCCACACACACCCATACACTACGGACAATTTAGCCTACCCAATTCACCTATAGCGCATGTCTTTGGACTTGTGGGGGAAACCCACACCAACACGGGGAGAACATGCAAACTCCACACAGAAATGCCAACTGACCCAGCCGAGGCTCGAACCAGCGACCTTCTTGCTATGAGGCGATCGTGCTACCCACTGCGCCACCGTGAGGCCCCGCCTACAGTTGATTTTGATATTCTGCGAATAATCAGTTGTCCAGATTTAATTGAGCGTAGTGGACAAGAGGGGCTATAATACACCAGGAACTCCCTCAAATACTGGAGAGCTAAGCTATTCAGGCCTTTGTAGGTAGTCAATAAAATTTTAACATTTATACGATATTTAATAGCAAGCCAATGCAATGATGAAAGAACTGGAAAAATATGATCATATTTATTTGTTCTAGAAAGCATCTCCATGTTTTTTTTTTTATGATATCGCCTAGCGGTAGCATATATAGTGTGAAAAGTAAGGGACCAAGAACTGAGCCTTGTGGTACCCCACAGTGTACTTTTAATCAGTATGATGCCTCTTCATTAACTGATACAAATTGATAACGTTCAGATAAGACCTGAACCAGGCCAATGCAGTTCCTGTAATACCAACATAATTTTCAAGCCTATCAAGGAGAATATTATGATCGATTGTATCAAATGCAGCACTGAGGTCTAATAACACTAAGAGAGAAATGCAACCACAATCGGATGACAGGAGGTTATTTGTAACTCTTAGGAGTGCTGTTTCTGTGCTATGAAATTCTCTAAATCCAGATTGAAATTTTTCATAAGTATTGTTTCTCTGTAGGAAGGACATCAGACATCATCCTCAGAGGTCTCCTGGAATAATTACATGAGTTTTTCTTTTTCCATGGACTCCAATTCCTCTGACATTGGATAGCATGGTTTTAGGTTACAAACGTGTGCTGTGTGGAAATCCTCTCCCGTTTCTTCCATTGTGATTTGGTAGTTTAATGGACCTAACTTCTGTAACACCCGGTAAGGACCTTTTCAATTCGGAGCTAATTTTGCACTGAAATAATGTTGATCACTGAATTGAGGGAAGTTGCTTATCCAAACAGGCAGGTTTTATTATAGCTTCTTAATTGTCTCTGTTGAGCTCTCTTACAGCACTATTTGGGTTTCACTTGCTGTAACCCTGGAGTAATTTATCCATTGGGCCCTTTAATTTTCTTCGCATTTGGAGTTCAGCAGGGGACATTCCTATGCTCTCCTGTACAGCTGAGTTGATTACAAATCTGAGTTCAGGTAAGTACTGATCCCACTTCTTGTGGTTATCCACATACAGTGGGTGACCATTACCGTGTAACAGCAGTTTGCGACAATGCTGCCAGGGTGCGAACCACAAATTCAAATATATACAACCAGGATGCGAATAGACAGAAATTTACAGTAGCTGTAAATACCCTGCTACTAAGATGAAATAATGAACAAAGTATTATAATTTCTTCATAAATAATTAAAAACTTGTTTAACGAGCTTTATTATCATTGTAAACTATTTAAGTGCAATGAGGATTAATTTTGGAAATTAAAAACTAAAGAAATAAAAAACAACTAAAATGAAAGTACAAACATAAATAAATAAACAAATAAATAAATAAAGCAGCCTAATGTCACACCCTCGGCTCGTTCTTGCAGTACCAATCACCGCTCTCACTCACCATCCACCACACACCACACCCGTGACCCTTCACCTGATTACTAATCACCCGCACCTGCACCTGCAATCACCCACATACTATATATACTCACCTATCTCACTGGCTGGAATCAAAGATGCATGGTTCTCCTCGTCTTCTCTCATGAATTCTCCTGTACTCTTCCGTGGATGCTCTCCTCCTCCTATGGATGCCAACACGCCTGTTTAAGGGAAGTGACTATTCATATGTTGAAGCTTACCAATGAACTGAACTTACCAGCTGAACTGTTTGTGTGTGAGATCGCTCACCCTCTGCACCACATTCACCTGCTTCACCACACCACTATTGTGCATCTTAAAGAATAAACACCATTAAAGTTTATCCCACTTTGTCTTCCTTGTATGACCGTGACAGGATTCCAGACCCTTAAAACAACTGCGGCTAATGGAGACTAACGCCACTCTGACCGAAGCTTTGACCGGAGTTGCTCCGGATCCATTCACCAGCATGTTAAACTCTCTCAGGCAAACCTTACCTTACCTTACCTAACCCCGCTGTAATCACGAGCACGCCGCCCCTCGCTTGGCTGTAATGGTTTCCTCCTGCAATGTTCTCTCTACCTAGAGGCTAACATTCATCAATTTCCCAATGAAATTTCAAAAATTGCTTTTATGATTTCCCTTCTCACAGGACGAGCTCTCCAATGGGCAGATGCTCTCTGGAATGCCCGCAGTCCAGCGATGGCCACCTATCAAACCTTCGTCAGACACTTTAAAGAGGTTTTTGCTGTCTCACTTACCCCTCTCTCAGTGCACGATGAACTTATCACTCTACGTAAAGTTAACACATCCATCCATGATTACACTCTACGATTCTGAGCACTCGCCGCAAATAGCAGCTGGAACCAAGTAGCTCTGCTCGCAGCCTACTGTAAAGGTCTAAAAACTTATATTAGTAAACGAATGGTCATTTATGATGACAATGCCAATCTAGAAACTTTTATTAAGAAAGCCACCAGCGTTTCTCAACATCTTTTCGCCTGTACCATTTCTCTGTCTCCTGACCATGTTACCATCACCAGAACTCCCTCACCACCACAGGAGGAGGATGAACCCATGCTAACGGATTCCTATCATCTCGAAGCCTCGGAGCGACAACGACGGATCAGAATTAAACTCTGCTTATATTGTGGAGAGACGTCTTACCTCATCTCCACCTGCCCTGTTCGCCCGCC
Organism: Danio choprae; assembly: GCA_903798125.1. NCBI lineage: Eukaryota > Metazoa > Chordata > Actinopteri > Cypriniformes > Danionidae > Danio > Danio choprae. The sequence continues at coordinate 577,928 of CAIGQW010056847.1, read as the reverse complement.
TCATCTAATGGTGAGTAACGTTACTCTTACTCCTAGAGTCTCTCACATTCCTCATATGAAAGCCCAACTAATCGCTGATTCTCATACTTATCCCATATATATTCTGGTGGATTCTGGAGCGGCAGAAAACTTTATTTCATCTCGGTTAATCACCAAACATAATATATCTTCCGTGAATAATGAAACCCGCTATAAAATTACCACCATCCAAAACTCACCATTAGGCGATGGCAACATATCCCGATGAACCAAAGAAGTCACCATCCTCTCTCCTCTACATCATAAAGAGAAGTTGGTTCTATTAATCCTACCTAAAGCTAATGTAGATGTCATCCTCGGCAGACCCTGGCTTGCACAACAAGCAGCCTGCAAGAACCATGGTCATCTCACTTCCCCTGCTGGTTATAAACCTACCCTGAATCCACTTCCCGTCCACACTACCACCATAGAAAACAGCTCCACCTCCGTGACCATCCCGGCCATCTACACTCCCTTCTCATTCACTCCCTGAATATGAAGTAATTGAAAATTACATCAGAGAAGCTCTCCATCAGGGGTTCATCAGGCCTTCCACCTCACTGGCTGCTTCAAGTTTCTTTTTTTGTTAGGAAAAACGACAGAGGTTTAAGACCATGCATTGATTATCGGGTACTCAATGATACCACCGTCAAGTTTGCTTACCCGCTACCATTTGTACCAGCCGCCCTAGAAGAGCTCCGTGAAGCACGGATCTTCAATAAATTGCACCTCCGAAGCTCCTATAATTTTATTTATATCCCAGAAGGGGACGAATGGAAAATTGCCTTCACCCCTACTGGCCACTAAAAATATCAAGTTCTGCCCTATGGCCTAGGCAACAGTCCATACATTTCTTCACCATTTTGCTATTGTCTACATAGACGACATCCTGATCTACTTCAGAAATCCAACAGAACACCACTCCCATATCCAACAAGTCCTCCAAAGCCTGTGAGAAAACCAATTATTTTTAAAAGCTGAAAAATGTGAACTTCTATCTCCTTCCTTGGGTACGTAATCACTGCTGAAGGGGTCAGCATGGAGATTGGTAAAGTTGACGCTGTGTCCAAATGGGAGGAACCCAAGACCGTAAAGGAGCTGCAAAGATTTCTTGGGTTCAGCAACTTCTACCGGCAGATCATAAAAAATTACAGTCTCCTCTCGGCTCCTCTAACCCCCCTTCTTACAGGCGGACGGCCTACACTATCTTGAAATGCAGATGCCAGCCAAGCCTTCAAACTACTCAAGCAAAAGTTTACTACCGCACCCATCCTCAGACACTCAAATCCAACACAGCCCTTCACAGTGGAGGTCGATGCTGTCGATATAGGAGTTGGTGCCGTTTTATCCCAATGGTCTGGTATACCCAGAGCTCTTCATCCATGTGCGTACTACTCCAGGAAATTAACCCCTGCTGAACGAAATTACGGTATGACTGATCGTGAAGGGTGGTGCCACTGGCTCGAGGGAGCTCAATTCCATTTTACCATAATCAGCGACCACAAAAACCTCCAATATCTCCGCAGTGCTAAATGCCTTAATGAACGTCAAGCACGCTGGTCACTATTCTTCCATTTCGATTTCCAGATCACCTACCAACCTGGCCATAAAAACCTCAAAGCCGTCGCCCTCTCTCGTATGTACTCTCCAGATCCCTATGATGACATTCCTGAACCAGTCCTTCCCTCATCTGTCTTACTAGCACCCATATTTTGGCAAGTGGATGAAGATATTCGCACGGCCACCTTAGAAGAACCAGCACCCCCTGAACTTCTTCCGGGCCTTACCTACATACCCACAGGACACCGTCTTCAGCTCCTGAATAGTATGCACACTTCCCTAGGTTCAGGACACCCTGGCAGCAGGCGAACCCTCTCAATCCTCTGACAGAGGTACTAGTGGCCGAACTTGACCAAGGACGTAGCCCAGTACGTCCGAGGATGCTCGGTCTATGCTCGGTGCCATCACTACTACTCCTCATCACCTACCTGAAGGGAAGTTATAACCTCTGCCCATTCCCCACTGACCCTGGACCCACATTAGGGTAGACCTTGCCACGGACCTACCTCCATCGCAGGGTAACACTGCAGTCCTTGTAGTAGTAGATTGATTTTCAAAAACCTGCAAATTACTACTTAAAGGTCTTCCCACGGCTCTCGAAACCGATGAAGCCCTGTTTAACCACGTCTTCCGTAATTTTGGACTTCCCGAAGACATCGTGTCCGACAGAGGACCGCAGTTTATCTCTAGGGTCTTGTGGGCACAACTCCTGGGCACAATAATCAGTTTATTGTCTGGTTACCACCCTCAAACCAATGGACAGACCGAGTGGAAAATCCAAGAAATCGTCCGCTACCTTCGGACGTACTGTACCCACCACTAGGACACCTGGAGCCAGTATGTACCGTGGGCTAAGTATGCACAAAATTCCCTTCACCAGATTTCCACTGGTCTAACCCCTTTTCAATGTATGCAAGGTTACCAACCATCCTTGTTCCCATGGACTGGTAAAACCTCCGAATTGCCCACGGCAGATAGGGTGTGGGACTCAGCACAAACCCACCTTCAGCAGGCAGTATGGAGGTATACGGACGCCACCAATCACCACAGGTTACCTAATCCTGTATACCACCCAGGAGATAAGGTATGGCTTTTCACCAGGGACATCTGCCTCCGTCTGCACTGCCGAAAGCTGAGTCCCCGCTACATAGGACCATTCCCCATTCACTCCCAAATCAACCCTGTCACCTACCGTCTCAACCTATCACCTCAATATCGAATCTCCTCCACATTCCATGTATCTCTTCTCAAACACCACCTGACCCAGTTCTCCCTCCTTCCACAGATTCGGAACTGCCTCTCCTTCCAGAACAAACTGAAGTGCTCTGTGACAACATCTACAGAGTCCAGGATGTTCTCAACTCCTGGCGGTGGAACAGCCAGCTCAAGTACCTCATAGACTGGGAAGGATTTGGTTCTGAGGAGAGATCATGGACACCCCATAATGACATCCTGAATCCGACCCTTCTCGAGGAATTCCACCACCAACATCTAGACCACCCAGCTCCCCGAGGTCGAGGCCGTCCCCGCCGCCAGTCTAGGGTGCCTGGAGTTGTAGTACTCCTAAAATGAAGTTTTAAAAAGAAAGAAATAAAACACTGCAGACAAGCGCTCGCGTGTTGCTTCATTTACTCTTCACTTATTCTGTAAGAAGAGCATCACAAGCGCACTCGCTACTGGCGCGTGCAGTGACGTCATGACGCAGGTACGCGAACAAAAATAACCTTTTCTTTAAAACGCACATAACTTATTTTCCTTCATTTAAAGTGCAGATAAACAAATAGATATTTTAACAATATAAGAAAAATAACATAACATTTTTTATATAAATCTGAAGAAATAAATGTACAACAAAATCTTACATAAAATAAATGCATACAATCAGGTTATCACATTCTCCCCTTCAAAATAAGATGTCGTCCCGACATCTGACTGCCTAAATTAGTCAATCACAGTGATGCAATTTACAGCATTTGGTCTTTTCACTCCACACAGTTGTTTTATGCAACATTATATATAAAACTGTTACCACACAAAAGTCATTTTTTTATCAACAGACAAGAAGCACTTGTTTGTAGTGTCAAAATGTGTCAAGAGAGTTTGTCCCTTTTTTCTATTCCTATTAAGTCCTCTTTTAGGTAGAAAACAGTTCACTTTGTTTGCTCTTGCAAAAAAAACATATATAAAATAAAAAAAGTTCCTTGGGCATGAAGAAGAGTGAAAAAGTGTCACACAAGAAAGTCTTAAAGTGACTTAAACTGTCCAGTTAACAAACAACAGTACATGTTTCCACTATTTGGCAGTTTTTATGTCTGCTTCTGCAACATTATATATAAAAAAGGTTCCTTTTTTCAGTCTCTAACTATTAGCATTGACCAGTTATGGTATTTCCTACTTTCAACACAGACCATAAAGTGATCACAGTGACAATTGCAGTCTTGAGTGGGGATGCAAAAGAGGACCAACAGTTTTAAAAGTCAGTTAATAACACGTTGTAGGGGACTGCGGGTAACAAGGTGGTATTGTTAACCAGTGAATTGTAGCAGTGATCCCACTATTAGCAAAAGGGTGGTGGTGGATATTTTCACCCACCCATACATTGTAGCAAGTCCCAAGCCGTAAGTAAACCGTTTTGGTGCCCAGCGCTTTCTTTTGTGGAATTTACATCTCTTTTCTCTCACATCCCTGGACTCAAGTGCTTTAGATGTTTCATTAACAGGTATGTCTGATTCCTCTGAGTCAACAGTGTGTTCATTATTTTCAAGTTGTTCTCTAATTGCAGGTGCACGCACAGGTTCTAGGTGGTCTATTTCCGATGCAACTGGAGGTGATTGGGGTCTTGGTGCAGACACTGAAGAACAATCCTCTTAAGGCACTGGCTGTGAAGGTAGCAGATCACATTTTTCTAAGTAATCACTGGTTTTCTGTGGTCCTATTGCATAAGGCTCCACTTGGAGGTGGTAGTCATCTTCTTCACTATCATTATCAAACTCAGACTCACATGTCCTTCCCCTTGTGAGATCATTTTTTTTGTTTCTCAGTTTCTGTCCTTTCTTTGATGTGGTACTTTGGGTATGTGTTATATTAAGGGGTTAGTGGTCACATGGAAGAAGAAGATTACGATGTAAAATCCTTGATCTACCTTTGCCTTGCTCAGGTTTTAATTCGTAGACAGATGCATCATCTGCCACCTGACGTATAACAACGTGTACTTCATCCTCCTATTAGTTCTGCAGTTTGCCTGTACCACCTCTCGGAGTCAAATTTTTCATGAGGACCCTACTCCCTGACTTGAGGTAAGTAAATCTCACTTTTTGGTCATAGTTTTTCTTTTTCCTTTCAGCAGATTTTTGTGACTGTTCTCTTGCTATCTCACAAGCCTCATGCATTCCTTTTGTCCACTGTTCCAAGTACTCACTATAACTCTGAGAGCCATTGTCTGAGTTGACTCCGAAGAGGGCATCAATGGGCAACCGAGGGGAGCGCCCAAAGAGTAACTGAAAAGGAGAGAAGCCAGTCACTTCAGATCTGGTACAGTTGTAGGCAAAGATTAATTTGTTAAATGCATCCTTTTAACTAGATTTTTGTCTCTCAGTCAGAGTTTTGAGCATTTGGAGTAATGTCCGGTTAAAGCGTTCCACTTGCCGATTTCCTTGGGGGTGGTAGGGAGTGGTCTGTGAGCCTGTGACACTACTGTACTTCTGGAGTTGAGTAAGTGACTGGTTTTCAAATTCTTTCCCTTGATCGTGATGAATTCTAGATGGAAAACCAAACTTAAGGCATACTCATTGAATATACGCTCGGCCACTGTTTTTGCTGACTTCGAAGTTGTGGCATAAGCCTGTGCAAAGCGGGTAAAGTGGTCAATGATCATTAAGATGTACTCATAGCCCCCTTTGCACTTGTTCAGATGAAGAAAATCAACAGACACCAATTCGAATGGGTAGGTTGTTTTGATGGTTTTAAGAGGTGCTCTTGTCTCACAACATGTTTTTTTTTTTTTTGCTTCATGCAGGAGCAGGTTCTCAGGACGTAATTTTCAATATCTTTCTGCATATAGGGCCAAAAAAATCGATCTCTAATAAGACTTGTGGTGCGGTCAACGCCCTGATGACCCATCTCATCGTGTAGTTCCTTGAGAACAGTTTTTTTGAATTGAGGTGGTAGTACCAGCTGTGCCCTTTGAGAGGTATGATGAAACAGATTGCCATTTTTATTTAGTTTTAGCTTGTCCCACTCTCTCGAGTACTCTGGATGATGAGTTGACTAAACGCCACTGCAGAGGAAGCCTAGATCCTGCTTGTAAGTGTTTGACAACTATTCCGATGTCCTTGTCATTCCTTTGTGCTTGTCTAACTTCCTCCTCTGACAGGGGTTTAAGGGAACTCCCATTTTCCTCTTCATATCCCAGAATGCTCTGACAGGCTACAGTAAGGGGTATACCTGGACTATCCTGAATCTCCACCACCTGTATTACAGCTGCCACACACTCAGATGAGAACTCCTCAGTACATTCTCTCATTGTTGTCTCCAGGTCTACCGGCATTCTGGAGAGTGAGTCTGCGTCGATATTTTCTTTACCCGGCCGGTAGCGGATGGTAAAGTGAAAGTCTGCGAGCTCCGAGACCCATCTACATCCAGTAGCATTCAGCTTTGCAGAGGTAAGTACGGAGGTTAATGGGTTGTTGTCACTGAACACAGTGAATGTTGGCACATAATAGAAATAATCTCTAAATTTTTCAGAGACGGCCCATTTTAGAGCTAGAAATTCTAGCTTGCCACTATGTAGATGGTCATTTTTCTCTGCTGCTGTCAGTGTCTGTGAACCGTAGGCAATCACTCTTAGCTTACCATTTTGATTTTGGTAAAGGACAGCTCCGAGACCTTGATTAGATGCATCGGTGTGCAATATGAACGGTTGAGAAAAGTCTGGGAATCCCAAAACTGGAGGCTGGGCCAGGCACTTAATCAACTGCTCAAGAACCTCCTGATGGTATTCCGTCTACTCAATTAACTTATTTGATTGCACAGCATGACTCTGTCTGTTGTTCCTGCCTCTGCATTTCTCTTTCTCCTGTGGCGTGTTACACTCTGTGTTCCCTTTCAGCAGGTTATAGAGGGGACTGGCAATTCAAGAAAAATCTTGGATGTACTGTCGATAATAACCGAACAGGCCTAGAATTTGATGTAGTTCATCCACTGTACTTGGTTTTTGCTCCTTGAGGGCCGTCACAGCAACTGTATCCACAGGATCCACACGACTGCCTTCGGCTGAGACAATCCTGCCCAGGAAGAGTACCTCTTTTTTTTAAACAACTCACATTTCTTTGGTTTCAACTTCACTCCGTAGGTTTGCAATCATTGGAGCACTCTCCTTACCGCTTCCACCTCTTTGTCAAAGGACTCATTGAAGACCAGGATATCATCCAGATAAGGGCTGGCAATCAGGGATTGTTTTGCTGTTCAGATTCCTGTAATCAATGCACAACCTTTCTTGAACAATCAAGTCATGTAAATAGTCCTTCATTTCCTGATATAAAGGTTTAGGAACGGACGTATAGGTACGGGCAACAGGGGTGTTATCACTCAAGGAAATACTCAATTTCAGGTCTGGGACACAACCAATATCATCATCTGTTTTTGAGAAGGCATTACATTCCTTACGCAACATCTGCTTCACTTGTTGTTGTTGGAGCAAAGTTAAATGGTTCACATCAACAAGTGGATCCCAGAAGTCCTGAATGACATTTCCACCACTCGTATCTGGGGAAACCTGGATGACAGAGGCTGTGGTTGCAGTCTGCAGGGGTGCCACAGGTAGGACCGACTTAACTGGCTGCAGAGTCCCTAGTTCCGTTCTGCCATGCAGGGTAATGTCATGATTTGTCCCATTCTGTACACTTATGTACTTTACACTAAAGTACTTCTTTATTAGACAAATGCATCTTAAAACATTTCTTAAAACATTTTTAGCTGTTCCAAAAAATTGCAAAAATGTTCATAAATGTATTCCAAGAGTATGTTTAAAAGTATTGTTCAATGGCATGCTTGTCAAACATTCAATAGGCACCAAAAAGAAAACAAAAGATAATATACATTATTGAACAGCAAATATCAACATAACATATTTAACACAGCATCTTGTTCTTCAAAGTTAGAATCTTGGGAGACAGTTTTGCACTGTCTAGTTCAAGATTTTCTGAAAAAAATAAAAAGTGTACCTCAGTGGCTTGGGGTAGCTCAGGTTAACGGCATACTGTACATGAGTCCAAGAAGGGCAATATATGCATTTGCAACATTGAACAATCCTCCTAGAGGTTAAACACCTTCTAAGGCGATTCCTGCCTTTAAAGAAGTCCAATCTGGAGAGCTCCATTTGGTCATAATTTTCAGTATGTGCTCTCCAATGTCCTGCTGGTCCGTTTCCCCACAAGTGTCCTGAAACAAATCATTAAAACAAAATGTATATTATCTATCATTTCATTAAAAATGAAAAAGGCACAGCCAAGTAAAAAAGGGGGGAAAAGTAAGAAACCTAAAGAACTATCAGATTGTGGAAGTCAGAACGTTTCTTCAGTAGAACAGTAAAGAAAATAACTTAAACTGTGGTCTTTGTTTACTAACTTTCATTTCATGAAAGACCACAGGTGCTTCAGTTTCAAATATTCTTTACTGTTCTACTGAAGAAAAAAAAGAAAAAAAGTTCACTAATATTCACTAACCAGGTAATGTGCAATAAGCTTCGAGGTTCTCAGGCAGGTACAAAATCAGACAGCACATCACCACCTCCCAGCAAATGTCCACACTGTGAGTGCAAATAGAAAAAAATAAAATAAATTTTAATATTTTAAAATGCATTGCAAGGGTAATGACAGTGAACATCTAAGATTTAAATGCTAAAACAGGCAAGCAGGATTTTCAGTAAACAATACCTGGTCCAGCAATTTCATCACATCACAGATTTTGCATCCTGCATTTCCTCCCTTATTGTGAAATAAATGGAAGAGCTGTTCTGTGTAATTGTCCAAATTTTCAATGAAGGTAGACTTCACATGAGCAGCCGTCAATCTTTTGAATTCTTCTTTGATCTTCAAAAAAAAAAGAAAATCAACAAATTGAATACTTTAATTTTTAATTAAATAAAAAAACAATACAATAAAACTTTTACATTTTCAAAAGTCAGGTGGTACAATGTGAGTATACCACCATTTCCCACAAGCATTTTAATTAGAATCTGATCGATCATTATGTTCACATGCTCAACAGTGTTTGGCCACAATGATAATCGTTTAAAGCTCAGTAAAAAGCACCTAAAC
>CAIGQW010056847.1:548251-564034 GCA_903798125.1 Danio choprae | reverse complement strand
TATATATATATATATATAAACTAAGATAAGTAATTTTATTATAGCAACACTTGTGACAGCTTTGGGAAATAACTCATCGAATATGTCACGGGATGACTTATTGTGAAGTAACGTGAAGTCTGGCACATGTTACCCACGACAAGATACGATTTTATCATGACAAATCGCATAATCTGAGAAAGTGACTATCGTAACTGACAATAAAAATCATGTGATCTGACCGGGGCTTTAAACAACTAACTTGTTCAACAAGTGTATCATTTCTTTGACTTAAAGGGGACAAAACAGATAACATAATTTTGTATGACTGTAGGCTAAATTTTTTCTACATTTATTTATTTTTAAGATTTATTTTTGGCCTCTTTGCCTTTTTAGTGATAGGACAATAGAAAATAGAAATTGGAAAGAGACAAGATGAATCTGAGCAGTTCCTGAAGCGGGATTCAAACACGCATTGGAAGCCTGAAGTGCACTCTGTGTCAATGTTCAGACCACGAGGCTATTAGCGGAGCATGAATTCCACAGCCTTTTATCTGAACTTTTTGTTTACATAACCGATTGATATACCTTTAAGGGAAACAAAGTATTTAATTAAAATTCATTTAAGCGAATTCTTAAATCATACCATATATTTTCAAAAGCTTCAAAGCAATACATAGCCTAAAGCAGGTATAGCCTATACAGCAGGGGTGTCAAACTTAGTTCCTGGAGGGCCGCAGCCCCTCACAGTTTAGTTCCAACCCGGCATCAACAGATTTTTAGTTTGAAAAATCCAGGGTTGTTCTTGTAGATCGACAACAGATAGCAGATTTTGAAAACGATTTATCTGCGCTTGAGTATTTTGGATTATTGCTATTCTTATCTAAATCAATTTGAATACTTATTTTTAAATATTCTGTATGGTCAAAACCGAAGGAAGTTATTTCAGTATTAAATGTCAATCTTGTATGCATATCACATTGTAGCCTGCAGTGAAACAAATTAGACAGGCTTTGAAAAAGGTTACATTGTGCATGCTGAGTGAAAAACAAAGCCCTTTTCCATTATGAAAACATTTATTTGTTCAGAATGAGAGACATTTGATTAGCTTTTATTAAACCTGTCTTGTCCTGTGTTATAACAAAATGCCATTACAATCTGTTTCATTTATTTATTTTCATATTCTAAATAAAACTAAAGGATTTAGAAATTGAACATTCTTTTTACTCTGACATAATTTAATAGGGCACTATAAAGGCTAAAAAACTTAGTTATTATATTTGCAGCTAATGGGCTATGCGTCTCACCATGTATTGTAGACATCTTTTCTAAAACATACAGTATAGTGTAAAAATATGTTTATTACTAAGGAAACTAAAACAACCAAACTACATTTTATTTTAATTGAACACATCACATCACACAGTACATTTGCATACAGTACATATACAGTACTGTCCTATCTAGTATTGTGAAAAGGCAAAGCTGAAAATTGCGTGTTCATTCTTTAACTGACAAAGTTTATTGTTAACGCGCCACCCAGCAGTCAAAAGCTGTAGGCTGTAGCTGTAGCTCTTTGAATATGGAGGAAACAAAGTTGCCACAATCTGATATGATGAAGTCAGGTACACCTTAGCATGTAAGAATCTCAGCATGTAAGAACTTTTAGCACAGAGACTAGTATCACTATCATCTGTATACACAATGAAAGGCAGTTGAACATTTGGATGGCCCAGGATAGGAAGTGAGGTGAGATGTGCTTTCAGTGTTTCAAATGACCAGTGAAAAGACTGTCCCTTCTTTTCAGTGTATTGATGGACTTTGCAATCTTGGAGAAATTCAGGACTAAGCGAAGATGGCATCCCGCTAATCCAAGAAAATGTTGTACCTCCTTGATGTTATGTGGCACAGGGTATGATTGAATGGCTTCAACTTTAGATAAGTCTGCTGTGATTCAATTCATCATTATTTCTATAGCGCTTTTACAATGCACAGTCGTGGCCAAAAGTTTTGAGAATTACATAAATATTGGAAATTGGAAAAGTTGCTTCTTAAGTTTTTATAATAGCAATTTGCATATACTCCAGAATGTTATGAAGAGTGATCAGATTATGATAAATTGCATATTCCTTCTTTGCCATGAAAATTATCTTAATCCTGTAAAAACACTCCACTGCGTTTCATTGCTGTCATTAAAGGACCTACTGAGATCATTTCAGTAATCGTCTTAACTCAGATTGACGAGCACAAGGCTGAAGATTATTATGTCAGGCTGATTGGGTTAGAATGACAGACTTGACGTGTTAAAAGGAGGGTGATGCTTGAAATCATTGTTCTTCCATTATTCCAGGCAAGGATATTGTTGCTACTAAGATTGCACCTAAATCAACAATTTATAGGATCATCAAGAACTTCAAGGAAAGAGGTTCAATTCTTGTTAAGAAGGCTTCAAGGCGTTCAAGAAAGTCCAGCAAGTGCCAGGATCGTCTATTAAAGAGGATTCAGCAGTGCAATCGGAGTGCCACCAGTGCAGAGCTTGCTCAGGAATGGCAGCAGGCAGGTGTGAGCGCTTCTGCATGCACAGTGAGGCGAAGACTTTTGTAACATGGCCTGGTGTCAAGAAGGGCAGCAAAGAAGCCACTTCTCTCCAAAAAAACATCAGGGACAGATTGATCTTCTGCAAAAAGTATGGCGAATGTACTGCTGAGGACCGGGGCAAAGTCATATTCTCAGATGAAGCCTCTTTCCGATTGTTTGGGGCATCTGGAAAAAGGCTAGTCTGGGGAAGAAAAGGTGAGCATTACCATCAGTCTTGTGTCATGCCAACAGTAAAGCATCCTGAGACCATTCATGTGTGGGGTTGCTTTTCTTCCAAGTGAGTGGACTCACCCACAATTTTGCCCAAAAACACAGCCATGAATAAAGAATGGTACCAAAACACCCTCCAACAGCAACTTCTTCCAACAATCCAACAACAGTTTGATGAAGAACAATGCATTTTCCAGCACGATGGAGCACCGTACCATAAGGCAAAAGTGATATCTAAGTGGCTCGGGGACCAAAACTTTGAAATTGTGGGTCCATGGCATGGAAACTTTCCAGAACTTAATCCCACAAATCATCAATCAAAATCATCAGATTTCACAAATAACAAATATAATATTTTTTCCCTTAAAAAAATCAAGTCCATAGGAAAAAATAATACACAAAAGTCTGCGAACTGCCATGAAAGAATTCTGTAGACATCAATGACAAGCCAAGCAGAGTGTCCATGTCACTCAGGATTATCATTCAAAATAAAGAAAAAAAAAACTGCAAAATAAACAAGCAAAGGGGAAAAAGAAAAAACTAATTAGTACAATTCTTATATTTTTTATATTTTTCAAAGAAAAAAAAACTTTGTGGGATAGTCGAATGTGTGGAAGTAAATGTGTGTGCATGCAGGGACATTTTTCTTTAATGTTGTCAGCTTGTCCATGTGTGTGTGTATGTGTATTTGGGAAATGCAGTGAGAAAAGAGTGGCATTCGGAGTAGTTATTCTGAGGATGAATAATACCTGAACTTCAACAGGGATAAACAGCAATGGCTGCAACCAGAATGTAAACGTCAGCTTTCAGTGATACTTGCGTTACTCCAGCAGATACAGCATGCATACCAGCCTTTGGATGACGTGGACAACAGCTCTCAGGTGAGTTGCTTTCCTCTCTCCTCCAGTAAAAAAACAGACCCTCTCTCCCTTTATCACTTCACTTTTATATTTTCCCCATAATTGATGGACTTCCAGATATGGACTCAGAAGGGAGGCGGTTTGTTTACGCATTATTCCTCACATCGCCACACAGTCCTGAATGAAGCAGCTGCTGCCAACTTTGATTTTATGAGTGTCGGCAGAGTTAATAGAAGAGGTGGAGGCACTGCTGCTCTGTTTAAAGATATCTACGAGTGTAAGCAAATGTCATTTGGTGACTATTTGTCCTTTAGAAGCTGAACAGCTTCTTTGTGATGGCTTTGGCAGAGGCACCGCCTCAGGTTAGTGGGTGGCATAATCTACCATGACGAGGATGTGTTTATGGCCCGGACGGATTTCGGCAGAGACCTTTCCAGGTTCATCCCAATATGGCTGAAGGGCACCTCAATGATGGGGTGGGGTATGACCGGGCTTGCAGGCTTGACAAAAGTGCTTAACATTAGCCTCCAGTCCGCTGGGCGATGCATTAAAGCAGACCATTTTCCACTTTGAAGTATGGGACGGGGTGAGGCGCTGGCAGCCGGAAGGCTCCCTCCATTACAGGGGCCAGAGACCAGCAGTTCTTTATCCAATCATCTTCACATTGCTCTCGGCCAAAGGAGCCACCCACCATCACCTGCTGGAACAGATCTATATACACGTCATTATTATTATTTTCAGACTCACCCCCTCTGTCGCTTCCCAAAGCCACTTGGTGACGGCGTGGTTTTGCAATGGTAACTGTCTCCATTGTGACAGCAAGAAGTTGATCAAACCCCAGCCAGTCTCTTTCCAGAAGAACGGGGATAGGTAAGTCTCATGCTACTCCCATGGGTAGCACAGAGATCATGATGCAGCAAGCTGGCACTTGGCAGGTATCTGATTGGTATCCTGGCTTTGCTATCCACCCAGGTTCTCACTATTTCCTGTTGGACCAAGGTGATGGAACTTCCCGAATCCATAATCATTGTCAATAATTGACCTTCCACCTGGATGGTGCAGCCAGTAAGCCTAGACCAGGTGGCCAGAGAAGGTGGTTCAGTGGGCATCGGTTTATCCTTGGTGCCAATCCAGCCCTCTTGCTCTCCAGTGTCATGGGCAAACAATGCCTCTTCCAACTCTATCGCCGTAACCAGTTCAGAGATGGTTGATTGGTTTCTCATGCACCCTGAACCGGCAAGGAGGTGCCCCTAGCAGACGGTCAATCAGCACTTTCTCAGCAACTTGGGTGGCAGTGGGACTCCCAGAGAAAAGCCACAGGTGTGAGGCGCATGAGCTGGGTAGCCTGCACTCTTATGGGGACATTTTCACTGTAAGACCACTGAAAATTGCTAATACCGACTAATATCTCCATCTTCAACATCTCATAATCATCCTTTTGCAGGGCTTGTAGGGAATAATACATTCGTTGAGCTTTTCTGTTGAGGAAAGTTGACAGCACACATGCTCACTCTCCCTGGTGGCAATAACCTCAAAGGTGTGCAGATTTGCTTCAATATCATCCAGGTCGCTGAGTTTGGTGAGGTATTGGTGGGCTTACTGACTGCAGTTTGGGAAGGAAGACAACTTCCTGTCGGTGGCGACTTCTTGTAGCTGCTTGATCATTTGCTCTGTCCTCTCTTGCCCTAGAGCAAGCTGCTCTGCAAACATTTACTGACGTGTAGAAATAACTGCAAGTTGCTGTATCAGATTCTCCATCCTTTCACTTGCGGTGGCAGGAAGGTAGAGAGAGCAAGTCGGTGTCTGAAACAGATGTAAACATAGTAACCACTATATGTGGCATATTTTCATTAATTTAATAAAATGCTGGGGGTGACTTGCAACTTATAAAAAAAACTTTGGCATGTTAATAATAATAAGAGTTAATAATTGCTTACTGTAGCAGGACTGTACAATTACCTCATAAAGACACCCAAGCAACTCCCTAGGGACAATGTACAGAATATCCATAACAGAAACCATCTGACATCACCCTACTAACCATTCTGTAGCACCATTGTATCCCAAAATCATACAAAAACTGTGAAAAACAATGTGAATTTAGCATGGGCAAACACTAACATTTACTTCGGACAGCCTGTATTTTTGTTGTAAATAAATAAATAAGTAAAAATAAAAGATAAATAATAAAGACATTCATAGAATCTAACAATATCTGTGGAGAGTAGATCACAAAGGACTCAACATATGTTTATATCTTGTGAACGACATAAACGACACATCTGTCTTATCTGCCCTTTCTATTGAAACCTGCTGATGACCCCCTGTAGGATGCAAAAAAACTTGATTCAAACAATACAATTCTTTGTGATTGAATGTGACCCACAGGCAGAATAAATCAATACAATATACACAGGTACAAATTGGCTTCAGCAGCAGGTATGAGTGGCAACTCCTGAGAAAGTGAGTGATAGATGCATCAAACATGTTGTCCCATAGGAATCCCTCAGCTTGATATATTTATGGGTCAAATAAATAGAGAGGCTGATAATACTCCTAATAGGACAAATTGTAGAGCACTATAAAAAAACAATAACTTTGACTGTGAGGGGGGCTTCACACATAAATAAATAAATAAATAAATAAATTTCACATAGTAACATTAGCACAAGCAAGAAGTAAAACTAGACAGAATATTGCAGGCAGCATGAGTTGGAGTATGGCTTGTGTGAGATCCAATTATCTTCTCATCTCCGGGCAATTTCCTGATCTCTACCAGTACAGGTCAAAACAGATGACATTTTCTAAAACAAAATACGTATAAGCCTTTTTAAAAGTTTTTATATATATATATATATATATATACACATATACACACATATACATATATACACATAAATACACACATATATACATATATATATATACATATATATACACAAATATACATATATATATACATCTCTTTGTTTTCTTGTCTCCAGCTTCCAACCGTTTGTATCCTTTTGATACACATTTTTTCTGTTCATTAAATTCACTCGCTACTGGATCCTCCCTGTCTTGTGTCGTGACAAAATGGACTGATCTTTCATGGATCCAGCGAGTATCCCCGGCCTGAGAAACGGTGAGAAACACTGCCAACAGTTCCAGGCAATTAAAATGCAAACGGAGTTTGGTTTACAAACCTGTAGCTGCATGCTCGATACACACAGCCCTTACTGGAAGCATCTGTCAGAATGACAACATGACTGGACACTTGTTCTAAGAGCACCCACGTCCGTAGAAGGCAAGGCCCATCCAGGGACTGAAGGTGTGGCAACACAGCATGATGATGGACATCCGGTGCGTCTCCATGCCCATCTGGGGACCCGTTCGCAAAGCCAGCGCTGAAGTGGTCTCATATGAACAAATAAGCGGCATGATAGCGGCTACAGATGTCATATGCCTTGTGAAAAACCTGGCTTGCCTGGGGTTTAGGCGATAAGGGCATACATTTTTATGGCCTGTAAATATGCCAAAGGGGTGTGTACTCCCTCCAGTCAAGGGGGTAGATCAGGATGTGGTGGTAACTTGGTAGCTCTCTTGGGGCAGAAGACATCTTGAGAGTCCTTAACATTGCAAAATGTCTACAGAGCATTGATTTACAAAACTTTCAACTGAAGTGCTACACAGAGATCATGGGTTAGATATTTTCTGTATCTTAGAGAGCATGTTAGAAAAACAGTGAGGAAAACATTCCTTACTCCATTTTAGTATTTACCTAGTATCCCAAGAGGGCACCATATTGTGTCTTATCAGGCATAGACGTCCAAGAATGATATCAGCTGTTGAGCCCTCCAGAACCAGTAAATCGATGATGTCGATTTAGGGTTTTTCTCTTTGTTATAGATTGTCTAGCAAGGGTCTTGAAGTGGAGCTGGAGACAGAGGGTTCCGGAGATGAAATTGCTGACTGAACTAGAGTCAAGGAGCATGACCACTGAAAGAGACTCATTAGGGGCAGTGTGGTAAGAAAATTCATTTTTATTATTTATTCATTTATTTAAAAAAGCAGAGCGGTTTTGCAAAAGGTTTGTCATTTGTAACACTCACAATGTGCCAATGTACTGTCTGGTGATGGTTGACGTGGTCAAAACGAATTGAAGCTTTCCCAACATTGAAACAGGATTCGACAGCAGTGGCAAAAGCTCTGCTGACAGAGATTGTTCCAAGGTGGGGGATACCACAGGAAATCAATTCAGATAATAGCACACATTTTGTAAATGAAGGTATTAACCAGGTGGGTCAGTTCTAGAGAATTGATTTGAAAACACATTGCAGTTACTATCTGGCCTCTGGTGGGACTGTCAAGAAAACAAGAAAATGGTATTTTGAAAAACAAATTGGAAAAATGCTGCAAGACTTTGCCGTGGACAAAGGCCCTACCAATTGTTTGCATGTATATGAGAATGAGAAAAAGATCAAGGGTAAATCTCAACCTATTTGAAATTCTCTTTGAGAGACCTCCAAACATTGGAATCGGAGGGGGTACACAACAGCTGCCTTCAACAGAATTGTATGTACGCAAAATGTTGAATTAATTCAATTCAAGTTTATTTATATAGCGCTTTTTACAATGTAGATTGTGTCAAAGCAGCTTAACATGTTCTAGTAAAGTCTAGATTTCAGAGTTGAAGTTCAGATTAGTTCAGTTCAGTTCAGTGTGGTTTAAATTTCACTGCTGAAAGTTCAAACACTGAAGAGCAAATCCACCGAAGCGCAGCTCCACAAGTCCTGATCTGCGCAAGCCAATGGCAACAGTGGCTAGGAAAAAAACTTCACCAATTGATGAAGTGAAGGGAAAAAAAACCTAGAGAGAAACCAGGCTCTGTTGGGCACGACTGCAAAGAAATGTCTTCTCTGTTATCTAATGTGTGTGTGCAGGTTAAAGCAGCCCAGAGCGAAAGTTGCATAGTTGCATGATCTGAGGCCTTGAGACTTTGTGGTAGTGAGGGACTTGAGAAGAAAGAGTTGGAGGGCAAAAAGGTGGCTAGGACCTTTTCAAGTGCTACTGGCGATGGAGACGACTGTCAAGGTTGAGGAGACCACTGCTGAAGAGTCTCAGCACCATCTCAGGGTGAACCAAGGAGAGAGTAGAAGATGGCGACCATAAAACAATAACTGTCAGGATAAGGATCAATATGAGGGATTGCGGGACGAACAACTGCATGACAATGATTAACGGTAAAGCCATGAACTTCACCTGTTCATTCAGGAGGCCAAGCGACACAACACCTGCTGCATTGAGGGTGATCGGAATGTTGTTATCCTGCTTTAATGAATGTAGGTACTACTGTATATTTACCAGGTAATGGTCCATTAAACAGACAAAAGAGACACACAGACATTTTGCCAGGCCATATGCCTGATTGATAAAACGGGTACAGGTTATTTGACCACTGGATATATCCAGGTGCTAACATTGGGTGATCACTTTTCTTGGGGGTGGGCACTGCTGTGAGCTTTAACAAGATTAATTGGTTAGCCTGGACTGTACTCAAAATTGCTTATAGCACTGAACATGCTTTAACACTGATTAATGATGAGATGAAACACATGAGGGAAGCTGTGGTTCAAAACTGATTGGTACTTGATATGTTAGCTTCGGAACATGGGAGCATGTGTTGGTTGCTAATGACGTCTTGTTGCTTCTTTGTACCTGATTACAGTGGAAATATTACCAATATTGATGCTGACAAATATGGCCGTAAAATTGCCTGAACATGTGAGTAATACTTGGGTAGACTGGGTGAGCACTCTGTGGGGAGGCTGGGGATCATGGCTGTGTACAACTGTGTTACCAGTTGTGGGGTGAGAACTGTGGTTGTTATTATGCCTGCCTTCCATTTTCCAGGTAATTGTGGGGAACGTAAACAGTGTCTCACACCAGATGGTAAAAATGACTGCTTATGATGATGACAAATCATTGGATGATGACTCCATCAGCAGTGGTAGTTAGGCTAAAATGAAGATGGCTCAGACTAAGTGAACAAGATGTCACTGAACTACAAAAAATACCTAAAACTTTTCATGCTGCCTTAAAAAAAAAGAAAAAAAAAGGGGGTTAACTTCTTTCAAAAGAATTTATTACATTTAAGAGAGTGATTATTTATATAAATATAATGTATGAAGAGTGTAAATGTGATGTGGGCTTAAATGTAATAGTTTGACTATTATAATAATAACATTATACAATTCTATAACATTATAGAATTATAAGTTACTGGAGAGAGGAGTAGGATATGAAAAAAAACAAAAAAACTTTGTTTAATCCCAGTTAATCTCGCTCTTTAATTCCTCTCTTGGGTTATTACATATAATGGTTACGTATAATTACAAGAATTTAACATAGAAAGTAGAATCAATTATTTTGAGGGTACTTACTAATAATTAATTTTACTTGAAATTTTATAACAAATTATTATTTTTTTTTTCTTGAATGTTTTTGGTCTCTGAAGAGGTGACAGAGGGTCTGGCTTCAGTCAGGAGTGCAACAGCAGTGTCTGTTCTTTTTGCCTCACAGAAATCTTGGACATTTCTTAACTAACAAACAACTGTTAATCAAATTAACCAATAGTAAGTGTAGCTTAGTAACATGTAATGAATTATTTTAATGATCAGTTATCAATGAATGATAAAAAGGGGAAATTGTGGTGGGAAGTTTTTTATTATTACTAAAACATTGATTTACATAAAATACATTTTTCGTACTAGAAACACCATATATTAAGAAACATATGCTTTCCTAAGAAAAAAATGGTAAAAAAACATATATTGCAATGCTTTAAAGAGAGCTGGTTGTCGTCTGTGATAAAGTGGGCCTTAAAGCAGGGAAAAGAAGATAAAACCTGGTGTCTGGTTAGCCTTTGTGTCAAATTTTGCAGCAACTGGTGTTCCTGTATGACTGTCAGACCTATTCTTTGCAAAGACAAAATCTTTTTGGAAGTAAACCTCTTGATCAGTAAGAGTCGTATTATTTGAAATTGCCACAACAGGCAGTAAGAGTCACATTTGTAGTGAGAGGAGGCATATTTTCCTTGATAGGAATACTCACACTCACCGTAGGATGTTGGGCTGCATGGGGCATGCTGCACAAAAAAATGACCCACGATGCCACAATACAAGCACAGACCCTGATTCAGCCAACGTAACCTTTCTGTCCCAGATAGTTTCCCAGTGTCCAAAATCATGGGCTCCGGTGCTGGTTCTGGAGGGCTAAATAATGTGGGCTGGCAGAGGAGCGCATTGTTGTTGCATAACATAACTTACCATAACAGGCTTGCATGTAGGACAAACAGGAAATGGAGAACTGGATAAAGTTTTCCAGACTGTAGGAATCATCATAGGCGAAAACCTGCATTCTCAGACGGGGTACAATTCCTTGTTGATAGGTTGTTATAAGCGCTTATTTGTCCCATAAACCAAGGCTGTTATGGTGCGGAATTATATATAGTATTCGTGAACTGTCATTGTACATTGTTACAGGAGATAGAGATGTTCATCAGCGAATGCTTCCATAGCCGCACAACCAAAAACCAGTCAAAAATGGTCCATAAACAGCTTTTTAGATTGCGTGACTACACCTCTATGGTTTCATGATGTTTTAGCCGAATGCAGCACTTCGCCTGTGAAAAAGAGAAATTATGAAAGCAATTTTGGATGAATCATTGGGATAACAATGGTTGCATTTCAAACACAAGTGAACATTTTAAGAGAAATCCATTGCAGTCCTTCACCATGCCTAAGTATGGCACTGGTCTGGCATTGACAGATGTGTGGAAATGGGATTGACGGCGGAAGTGCTCCATGGTGGTGGATTTATTAACCATTCTTATTTTTCAATGAAGACGAACTGTCAAAGTTTATTAAAGATGTAAACCCCTCGCTGCATGTCAGCTGATGCCTTCAGCAAACCACCTAATACGTGCTGCATGAGGACTTTTATGATAATTTATGAGCATCAAAAGTGGTGGATCTGTTCTGTAAAATATTTGACTGTGTGTCACTGCATCCCAAATGACTAAAAATAATACAAAACGATGTAACTAAAGCAATGTCCACTGTGCTGAGCAAGAGCGCTTCTCTTCCTCTTAAACTGAACAGTTGCATCATCGATGACGTAAGCATGCTCCAGCAGGTAAAAAATGCAGTGTTGCCGTTGGAGGAGAGTGGAGGAGAGACAAGGTTGCTTCGGCACGGTTCAAGACAACTGTATCTAGTTTGAGCATGCCATAATATGGTCATATATTCCTAATCAAAAATATTCTGAGGGCTGTCAAATTTAGGTAAAAATCTTCAAAAATGCTGGCAGTGACTGCTTCTTTTTAAACTTCTTTTTAAAAAAAACATGCTGGCAAGGAACAATTTGAAAGAGAAATCATTTTTACTAGTGTAGCATATAAGGCATAGGTTCAATAATAACGTCATTTTCATTGCAATTTAGTTGATAGACTTGTGTTCAGTAATAGATAAAACAGTCATGGGGTAACCTTAGACATTGGTTTATGTTTAATAATGATTAAAACTGTCATTGATACATTGAAATGTCATTGGTTAGTGTTCAATAAGTTACAATTGTCATATAATGTAACCTAATTGTGTTCAGTCAGTGATAAAAATGACAAGACCATTGTAGCCTAAGTTATAGGCTCGTATTCAATAATAAATGGTAAAAACTGCAAATATATAATATATATATATATTTTTTTAATTTATATTTGTCTTTGTAGTCTTTGTAGGGACAGTTAGAGGTTGTTTTCACATGTCATTGATGACACACAAAATTCAGATGGAGGGCAGAAAGTGATTAAATAAGACTCGCTATCAGAACATCAAAATGTTTTGTGTTGTTTATAATTGTTTAAATCGGGCAAAATGAGACATGCTGAACAACTTTTGTAGAGTTCCAAAGGTTTTTGCTCATAAAGAGGTAAAAGTTCATGAAACTTGCTGAAAACGGAAGCATAAGCTGCATGTAATAAACATTTTTTCAATACATTCATGTTTACAAACTTTTTTTTGATCGCAATAATTTGTTTGACAGTACTAATAAAGATGATATACAGGACTCTGTGTATTATATGTTAATGTGTTATAAAAAAATCAGATACAAACACCACCCCAATTATAAAAATCCAAGAGAATTAATAAATAACTTACCCTGCCATTTAATTGCTGCAAAGAAAACTCTGTCATGTTTTGCAACAATCCATGTCTTTACTGGCATTTCAGTGAAATAAACAACTCTAACATTAACATTGAGATATGCAGCAGTGGTGAATGTTTGTTGCTGGTTAAGTTTATTGACATAACAAAAAAGAAATGCTACCATTGTGAGCAAACCTAGACAATTATTTTTGTAGATCTCTGTTTACCCATCCACCAAAAAATCCCCAAAAAAACAAAACAAATGATAATGATAATAATGTAGACTGTATCCAAGTTTTTGTTTTATTTCATCTGTTTTTTTTCATGTATAAGGATGTCAGCAGATAACGTTATCCACATGGGAAACAAAACCTAGTCATTTATAACAAACATGTTTTTGAACCACACTATAACTCTTTGTTAATGAATGCTACAGATTACTCTAAACTTTAAACATTAGTGTAAACTGTGGTGCATTGCGATGGTGTATAATTATATTGTAGAACAAATGTAGCCTATTGGATAATTTATTTATTACTACAGTTGTGTTGTACCACAGAAACCATAATTACTATGACAGCTTAAATCCATTAATTATCTAAAGTGTGCTATACTATAGTATTTACTATTATATTTTTTCATGTAATAGCTTACAGTATACCGCCTCTGGCAGGCAAATATATTTTAGTTCAGTAGAAAACTCGGTCCTCTTCTCAATATAAGGATCATGCCAAACATATGTGGTTATTTTCTATTTAAATCTCCTTTGAAATATGGAATAAATTGCAAAAATACAGACTTTATAATATGTTTTTCATTCAGTTTTTTACTTCCTGACATCCATCTGAATTCCGTGTGTCACCAGAACTATGTGATTGCAAACAACCTATATAGTGGGGGAAATAAGTATTGAACATGTCATGTAAAAACCCAAACAATACAAAGATAAAATAAAAATAAATACATTTTATGTGTGAAAACAATAGAATGGCAAAAGGAGAATATACTGAACTACTGAAATGTATTTAATACTTTATTTAAAAGGCTTTTTTGGTGACGGCAGCTTAAAGTCAACTCTCATTTGGAGAATAACCTCACATGAATTGCTGAGGTGAGATTTTTAACAGACTTCAACAGAGTGTAAAAATCTGGATGATTCTGTGGGTCTCGTCTATTCAAACCGATCTTTAATTTGTTTAGCTTTAATTAAAAGTCAGGTGATTGGTTGGGCCATTCTATAGCTTGATTTTCTTTTTTTGAAACCATTTGCGAGTTTCCTTGGTTGTGTTTTGGATCATTGTCTTGCTGAAATGTCCACTTTGGTTTCAATTTCATTATCTTGGTAATATATATGTTGGACTGAAGCCTCTCTTTCTTCAAGTGTTCTATACTTCTTTTTTTTTTCAATACCTCCAACATGGTTACTATGGTTTCACTACAAAAACCACAGTAAAAAAATAGTTCATTTTGTATTTACTATGCTTTACTACAAAAACCATAGTAAAACCAAAATGAACTATAGTTTTTACAATGGCATTTGAAGTAAAACCATTGTAAATACAAAATAAACTATAGTTTTATAATTTGCATTTAAAGTAAAACCATAGAAACTACAAAATTAAGCATAGTTTTACTATAGTCTTTGAAGTAAAACCATTATAACCATGGTTCTTTTGCAGAAATATGGAGCTGGTTCCTCTGAATTATCATTCTGTGATCTATAAACATAAACATTTTTAACTCATAGGATGACAGGATTCAGTTCCTCATCAAGTGTTTTATTTATTTATTTATTTTTATCTAAGATTGTGAGACAAATGAGCAATATCACATGAGTAGCAGTGCGATATGGCTGTATATCAGCACTGGTGGGAGGCGTAAGTTGGCACAAGGCCACAGGCCGAGTCTATATCACCAGTGCTGTATATCACCACAGGTTGTATATCACCAGTGCTGATATATAGCCATATCGCACTGCTATGAGTGTGATATTGCATTTATACAACAGTTTGACGGCACAATTGTGTATATAAAAAAGAAAATCAAACACGGAGAGTCTAATAACCTTTTTGTATTAGAGACTGCTTTCTTCCACCATTCATTCACATCTGCAGCTGACATCAGAACAGCAGAAGCTGTTACTAATTCACCAACATCACTTTAGAGCTAGTGTTTAAATGATTTTCTAGTGTAATGTCTACGGGGATGACAAAACAGGTGATTTTGCTGACATTTTAAGATTATAAGGCTGAACGTGACATGAAATGCCATCCGTCTACAGAGATATCTCCTTACAGTATTACAGTCTACAGTATTTCTCTGTTGCAATCAGGATACCACAACAATTAACCCCGAAAAAGCAGCACAAACACTAGCAGATTGCTGTTGTGTTTGCGATAAAGAAAAACGGTAAACACGTGGGCACTTCTTCTTTCTTTCTGCCAACACAACACACATTCCTGATATGCAAGTCCCATCTCACACTTAATGCACTACAATTATATGGTATAAATACAGTACTACAACATACAAAAGAGAGAGATCCACTTAGAACATCACTTATCAGTATAATAATGATTTCATCAGCTGTAGTTAGAAATTACGCTGTTTTAATCTTCGAAGGGCTTATTATGCAGTCCTGTTACCATCTTGTGGATAGAAAATATCAATCATCTTTGCTGAAATACAGGCTAATGGCCGCCAACGCACTGTCTCTCAGAAATTATAAACATTTTAAAATAGGCACTATCCTTATTAATAAACTGCAGAGTTGCAATCTAAACAACTACATTCAACTAAAAAAGCCCTAAAAGTACATTATGTTGCCCAACAGAAGCAATATTTGTCAAACTGTAGTGTCCTCAGCTTGTTGCTGTATGTGGGCGGAGTAATACACAAGTGTGGGTGAAGGGTTAAGAGGCTGGTCGAGTGCTGTTACTGGCAGAATTTAT
>CAIGQW010056847.1:497479-538975 GCA_903798125.1 Danio choprae | reverse complement strand
TGTTTATTTTTTTTCTTTTTTTTTTTTTTTACCTGGAACAGAACAAAGGCTGAACGCAACTGATACCATGAATACTACGTTAATGCAACAATTAGAGCTTGATTTAAACTTCTGGCTTTACTATTAGTATCAATTTGGAAGGAGACTACTAAATTGTTTGGAAATTACAAGCTAAATGCATTTTGAAAACCTATGTGGTTAATAATCATGTTTTAGCTAACTTTTGTCTATAGTGCTGCAAATTATGCAAACAAAAGGCTACCTTTAACAATGAGCTTACTTATATCAGAGTCACAAATCATTATGAATCTTTTCTGAATAGCAATGGAACACTACTAAGTATAATTAATCAGCAGAATATTAATCTCTGATACAGTTCTAAAAAGTTTTCAAAAGGTAAAACTTTTTTTTTTTTCATCATTGCAAACCTTAATAATTCTATGAGCCAGTCTTGGGTAATAGTTTCAAAGGGAGTTTTTTTTTTCTGCTTGGCGAGTATTGCAGTATTTTTTTGTAATTGCCTTGTTTATTGCATTCCCTTCAATCAGATGTACAACATCTTGATCTCTGACAGATTGTTCTGAATTTGCAGTTTCCATCACAAGTAAAGCGAAGTGCTAATTGGTCATTGTCACATCCGAGCACTTCATGTTTTGACAGAATCTCTAGCAGATGCACTGGAATTGAGCTTTCATTTTGCATTTCAAAACTTGACAACTTTGAGATGAAAAACCTTAATATTTTGGTTTGTGACACCATATCCATAATTTAATAGATGCTTCTTATAACCTATCTAAGCTGATTTGAATAAAGTGAAGGAGCTGACAGGCATGTGAATGATTAAGCCTGCACACCGATTTGCATTATATATGTGAATAAGTGAACTGCAAGATAAAAAAAATATTATTTGATAGATACTAATTATTTATTAGATACTGCTCTGTATCGATGGATTTCTCTTCAGTGAATTGTCCTTAAGCAGTGTTATTTGCATTATACTGAACTGAGCTAAACTGCTCAGTGTGTCACAATGTAAAATGTGGGATATATGGTTAACAAATTTACTCAGGGCCACCTCCAAGAGCCAAAAGGTAGGTGTATCTTCTGTTAGTTTACACATGTATTACAATTGTGCATGAAATGTGCAATATAAATAAACTTGCCTTGCCTTGCCATTTAAACTGCTGAATATAAGAGCTTATTGCATTGCTTGATACAACTTAATGATTCAATATTATTTATTTTACTGTTGAATTAGTTAAGTTAAATTTTCTCTTTTTTTCTGCTAAAATTTCTTACTAATAAAAGCCTACATGTATTATTTAGTGAAGATTAAAACCTATTTACTGTCTCCCAACCACCTGTACGACCATTTGCAATTCAACTTTTAAACCATAATATTGTAGTCTAGACAAAGAAATCATAGTAAACTATATATAATTTGAAAGCATATAGTTTTCATATTCCATGCCCAATGATGGGACTAATAGCATTATAAATAAACTGCATTACTAATGGAATTACTTTCAGTAACAAGTAATCAAATAAATGACAACGCCTTTACCATTACTGATAATAAAATGTGTGTGTGTTGGGACAACCACATGATGATTTCCAAAGGAAGAGACAAAAGGTGCATTCGACATGAACCACGGCTGCATCCAGGAGTTGAAAATGTGGTCGTCAGGTCGAAAACGTCAAGGCTCGTAGTTTGCTGCAGTCAAGATGACAGATCACATGGCATGATCAATTATTTATTCATTTTGTTATGATTACTGCAATAACAACACAGTTACAGTATATACAAATAAAACACATTATTGTCTGTGCAAACCATACATAGATATTTGTTTTTCAATAATAAGGGAATTATTAATTTAATTTAAATAGTATAACAAAAGTACAATGGGAGAAATAATATGAGGAAGGAAACGAGAGGGCACATGAAAATAAATATTAATGAATATTAAACAAAGCACAAAATCAGTCTTGTTATGCTGCTACAGGAACCGGTGGTAATGGTAATTAAATACTACTCCAGTTCTTGTTAAAATTGCTAAATTGGGATTTACATTTAAGATATTTACATTTATGGGTGTAAAACTTTCCTACAAATAACATGAGGTTTATACAAAAAACTTATTTCTTTAGTGTAAAACCCAAAAACTAGTATCTATAAAGATAAATCATTAAAAACACTTTATATAATTAAAGCATTCACATTAATCTAGCCTTTATAAACAGATTATTCAACAACAACAACAAAAAATATTGCAATTAAATATTTATAGTCTTTTAATAAACAAATGTACGAGATAAAGATGGCTCAAAAAGTTACCGTTTGCATGATGGAAGTGTCAAATAATAAACCCAAAACACACATAGTTGTTGTCTTGTGGCGAATCTAACCAATTGTGAAATAGCAGTGTCGTCAGGTACTTTGATCCCACAGTGACATGGCGTCGGCGACATCTCTCAAGTCGGACAAAAATTTCTAACCAGCATGCACCACTTTAAGACAGATTTCAATCGGTCTGCACAGCGCTGCATGAAGTGGAATGCATCTAAATCCAGAAGAAATCCATTAGAATTAGTCTAGTTGTGTTCTGACGTGTGTAAATAATCAGTAGCAAAACAAGTCAATCATGTCAGCATAGTTACAAAAAAGTACTTTACAACTACCTTTCCATATCAGCTTGCAGAAAATGAAGCCTGAAGTTTAGCCACACTGCATCAGTGACAGAGTGTGGACTCTCTCAAGGCACAGGAAGGAGGACCCAAATGCAGAAAGATTTCAGGGGGTGTTTGACAAAGTAAAGGTAAAACGGGTTAGGTGATAAGTTCAAAAGGTGAACGAATGGGGTAGTGCTGAAGAGTCGTGAATGCCACAGACAGAAGCTAAAGAAGGCCAAGAGACGGAGCAGGTATGAACGGACCAAACAGGAGGTGGTGAAGGCCTTGGATGAGGCACTGCAAAGCAATTACTGAAGGGTTGTAGTCACCAGTAGCAGCCTTGGCTGAGGATACCAGCAGCCAGGGACTAACAAGGAGCAGGGCTAGACAGGACCAGGGAATGAAGAGACAAGATACACAAAACTAAACTAAGACACACATGGAGAACTTGGAGAAAAACACACACACACACACACACACACACACACACACACACACTGACAGTAGAAAATTAAGCAAAGTGAAATAAAGTTAAAGCGTTAATGAAATGAAGCAGGATGAAATAAATAAAAACCAATAGAAAATAAACACTCTTAAATGCTAATTAAACAAAGAAGAAAAATAATATAATTTCTGAAAAGACACTGGGAAAGAATAAACTAGATCAGGTTGCGTTTATTCTTAAAACTCAGGAACAAACAAAAAGATAACACAGAAAAGACAGAAGGGAAGAGAGAACAATATATAGGGAGAATGCACATGAGGATCAGGTGAAAACATTTAAACAAATGAGGACTAGAAGAGGGCTAAACAAGGGGGCTTGGTAAAGGGAAACAAGGAGGATGGACAGGAGCACATGGCAAACACACAATAGTCTTGTTTGAGACAAGGCTATTGCAGCAAAATCTGCTCTGAGCTGCAAAGTCTGCTCTGAACCAATCACTGGTGATCACCGTGAGATGCATGCCGGTTATAAATCGCTGCGTTTGACTTCATGCAGCACTGCACAGATCGATCGAAATCTGTCCTAAAGTGGTGCATGCCGGTTGGAAATTTTGTCTGGCTTGAAGCTGCACCGACGTCACGTGACTGTCACATGTGGCATTAAAGTACAGCGACAGCTCCGAGATCAGACGATGGATTCAGCCGGTGAAGCGTCTGAAGAGCGACTGCAGAAGCTGCGATGACGACACCGATATTACACGATTGGCCAAGTTCACGCATGACAACAACCATGTGTGTTTCGGGTTTATTATTGGACAACTTCCTTCTCACAAATTTCAAAACAAACAATGATCTTTTTATGCCATCACTATTTTGTACACATAATGTTTATTAAAAGACTACAAATATTTTACTGCAGAAATCATCTTTTGTTAAATAATTTGTTTATAATGACTAGATTGTTTGCATAGGTTTATTCTGCCTTTTTTATACAGACTACTGTATTCATCTCAATAAACAATTTAAATGATATACTTTAGTAAATAACCTAAATATTAACTCAAGTCTTACAGACTAATAAAATAATTATCATCATTGATGCTGACGCTAAATTAAGTTAAAAAAAATATTTTATTAAATATAAAAATATATGATTATAAAGTCATATATTAAAAAATAAAAATATGATATATAAAGTATAAAGTGTAGCTCATTTATTTTTGGTCCTTTTGTTTAATCTTTTTGGATTAAAGTGCTTTTTAAAAAATGCTTTTTATCATTGTTTAAGACTTAATCAAAACACCTTGTTTTGGGTTTTACACTAATATATATTGGAAAGTTTTATATCTATAAATGTAAATAAATGTAAACCCTTTTTAGCATATTAAAACATGACCTAGAACAGTATTGACATACCATTCAACATCTAGTAGCCTAAAGACTGATGTTTTAACTCCTAGAATTTTTGTTTATTGTTTTGTGTTTAATAGGCCTATTCATGGATATTTATTTCCTTTTTATGTGCCCTCTCGTTTTCCTCTTATTTCGCTCATGCGTTTGTTATATAGGCTACTTAATTTAATTCATAATTCCCTTATTGTTTAAAAATTAACTATAGTTTGTAGAGACTGTATTCTGTTTTATTTTTACTGTAAATCTTTTGTTGTTATTGCAATAAATAAATAAATGATTACGCCATGTGATCGTCATCACAACTGCAGAAACTTTGAGCCCCGAAGTGTACGGCTTGATGGCTCCGTTTTCAACTCCGCCCCAGCCTGCGCTCGGCTAATCTTGTTGATTGTCGGCTGCAGACTTGCATCAGCATTGCTCTGATGTAATGCTGGCAGATGCTGAAAAACTCTCTCGACAGCGAGGCGGATGAAATGGATTGAGCAGTCAGGCGCAGTTGCTCTCCACCCACTGCACTCACCAAAGCATGATGGAAAACGACTGGCTTATGATGCAGTTTAATGCTTATTGGATGAGACTGACACATTACACTTTATTCTCTGTCTTTTGTTTTTACGAAAGTTTATACCTGGCTTTGTTGTATACCTTTTACCTTTGTATTTTTGTTAATAATTTAAAAAAAGACCTAAAGACCATTACATATAATTGTATTTATTTAGATTTACATGTAAACAAAAACAAAACCTTTGTTGTAGCAGTAGTAGTAAACTTTATTGTCCTTGACAGGAAATTTGTTATGGGCATCACTGTATTGCTGCAGACATACCATAAAAACAAACAATAAAAACAATACAAAATACAGTACTTACAATAACAATAATGATAATTAAGATAAACTTATGTTAAATAAACCCACTGAAAAAGGTACAAAGGATTTCTTATATCGATTCAACCTACACTTAGGGACTCTATATTTCCTACCAGAAGCAAGCAGTTCATAATGTGGAAACAAAAAGTGAGTTGGATCATTCAGAATTCTTTCCACCTGATTAAGAGACACCATTCTCATATAAAACTTGAGAATTAAAATATTTATCATGCCCAACAATTTTCCATCCTGTCTTTAAGAGATGCATCAACTTAGATTTACACTGTACAGATGATACCAGTGATACCATACCTGACAATGCTTTCAAAAAACAGCTTTATAAAACAACATCATAAGCTTTTTGTTAACTCCAGAGATGTAACTTAATGTAAAAAATAGAATCTCTGGTGTAAACAAGAACAAACCCATTCTTTGTGTGTTTGCCATGTGAAAGAACTGTCAATGTAAATGGTCAAGTACTTATAGGTCTCTGACTGAGTAATAGGATAGTCATGTACAACCACTTGACAATGGTCAGATGGTCACCTATATACTTTGGGTTAAATACAGTCGTGGCCAAAGGTTTTGAGAATTACATAAATATTGGAACCTGTAAAAGTGGCTGCTTACATTTTAATAATAGCAATTTGCATATACTCCAGAATGTTATGAAGAGTGATCAGGTGAATTGCATAGTCCTTCTTTGCCATAAAAATTTACTTATTCCTGAAAAAAATTGCATATTGAAACTGCATTTCATTGCTGTCATTAAAGGAGCTGCTGAGATCATTTCAGTAATCGTCTTGTTAACTCAGGTGAAAATGTTGACGAGCACAAGGCTGGAGATCATTATGTCAGGCTGATTGGGTTAGAATGGCAGACTCGACATGTTGACAAAGGAGGGTAATGCTTGATATTATTGTTCTTCCATTGTTAACCATGGTGACCTGCAGAGAAACGTGTGCAGCCATCATTGCATTGCATAAAAATGGCTTTACAGACAAGGCTATTGTGGCTGCACCTTAGATTGCACCTAAATCAACAATTTATAGGATCATCAAGAACTTCAAGGAAAGAGGTTCAATTCTTGTTAAGAAGGCTTCAGGGCTTCCAAGAAAGTCCAGCAAGCGCCAGGATTGTCTTCTAAAGAGGATTCAGCAGTGCAATCGGAGTGCCACCAGTGCAGAGCTTGCTCAGGAATGGCAGCAGGCAGGTGTAAGCGCATCTGTACGCACAGTGAGGCGAAGACTTTTGGAAGATGGCCTGGTGTCAAGAAGGCCAGCAAAGAAACCACTTCTCTCCAAAAAAAAACCATCAGAGACAGATTGATCTTCTGCAAAATGTATGGCAAATGGACTGCTGAGGACTGGGGCAAAGTCATATTCTCAGATGAAGCCCATTTCCGATTGTTTGGGGCATCTGGAAAAAGGCTTGTCCGGAGAAGAAAAGGTGAGCGCTACCATCAGTCCTGTGTCATGCCGACAGTAAAGCATCCTGAGACCATTCATGTGTGGGGTTGCTTCTCATCCAAGGGAGTGGGCTCACTCACAATTTTGCCCAAAAACACATCCATGAAAAAAGAATAGTACCAAAACACCCTCCAACAGCAACTTCTTCCAACAATCCAACAACAGTTTGGTGAAGAACAATGCATTTTTCAGCACGATGGAGCACCGTGCCATAAGGCAAAAGTGATATCTAAGTGGCTCAAAGACCACAATTTTGAGTCCATGGCCTGGAAACTCCCCAGAACTTAATCCCATTGAGAACTTGTGGTCAATTTTCAAGAGGCAGGTGGAAAAACAAAAAAACCCTAATTCTGACAAATTCCAAGAAATGATTATGAAAGAATGGGTTGCTTTCAGTCAGGATTTGGCCCAGAAGTTGATTGAGAGCATGCCCAGTCGAATGGCCAACACTGCAAATACTGACTCTTTGCATAAATGCCATGTAATTGTCGATAAAAGCCTTTGAAATGTATGTGTAGCTAAGTTCGTTGT
Source organism: Danio choprae (assembly GCA_903798125.1). Classification (NCBI taxonomy): domain Eukaryota; kingdom Metazoa; phylum Chordata; class Actinopteri; order Cypriniformes; family Danionidae; genus Danio; species Danio choprae. The sequence continues at coordinate 531,577 of CAIGQW010056847.1, read as the reverse complement.
TTTAGTGGGAAGAAGAAGACAGGGATGGCGATATAAGGTAAGTATTTATTGTATTTCTTATGGCACAACACGCGTAGCTCTGTGTGTGTGTGTGTGTGTGTGTGTGTGTGTGTGTGTGTGTGTGTGTGCTTGCTCTCTCTCTCTTCTCCCGACTGCTCTTTCTCCTCTCCTTAAGAAGGGTGCCTCTCTGGCCAAATCACTGGAACAAACAGGTGTTATTCATTGTTTCTGATTGACCCGCTGACTAGCCGCCAGGCTCCAAACATGCTCTCCCCCCTAACTGGGCGTTCGATTATGCTTACCTCTCCACATACCCCCACCGCCCGCCTCAGGCCGGGGAGCCGTTCGGCCTGCAGCCCAAACCCTCTCCCCCCAACCCCCGGCCACGGCCACAGCCATCTGTGCACTCGACCTGTGGACCACCTTGAATTTTAAAGGCTGTAACGGCAGATACCAATGGGTGATAACGACCACGCCCGGCTCGGTCTCAATATGGTGCTGGATCAAGTTAGTACGACCAGGCAGGGGTGAGAACACGTCAGAATACCCACGTTGAAGGAGCCAGACATCGATGAGCTGGCTCGCTGAGAGATGGTCACCCCCGATGACCAGAGCACCCGGCCGCTGTCAGCCGGTGGTCTCTAGACCCAGGTCATCCTCGTTGGTAACAAGCGTAGACAGCGTCACCTCCTCTGGCTCCCTCCACTGCTTCAACAGATTAATGTGATATATCTGACGGGAACTAGCCCTGTCCGAATGTTTGACTTCATAATTGAGATTGTTGACTTGGCGTGTGACCACAAACGGCCCTTGCCACTTGGTTAGTAATTTAGATCTGGAAGTGGGTAGCAGTACAAGGACTTCAATATAGCAGTACAAGGTCCAGAATATACTGAATTTCATTGTTGCTGTTTGAAGGCTTGTCCTCCCAAGCCTCTCTAACGACATCCAAAACCCCTCGGGGCTGTCTGCCAAAGAGAAGCTCGAATGGGTAAAACCCAGTGGAGGCTTTGGGAACCTTCTCCACAAAGAATAACAAGGGCTCCAACCATTTATGCAAATTTTTGCGTCCTCGTGAATAAATTTACAGATCATGGATTTAAGCTTGTGATTAAATTGTTCCACCAGCCCATCTGTTTGTGGGTGATAGACGCTGGTGCGAATCGATTTAACGGCCAACAATCCGTAAAGTTTGCGCAATGTGCGTGACATGAACGCACTGCCTTGGTCAGTGAGAATCTCCTTGGGGATTTCCACTCGGGAGATTATACGAAACAAAGCTTCCGCAACGCTCTTTGCTGAGATGTTATGGAGAGCTACTGCTTCCGGATACCGGGTTGCATAATCCACTAGGACTAATGCAAACCGGTGCCCGCGTGCGGATTGCTCTGATGGCTTAATGAGATCCATACCAATTCTCTCGAAGGGGATCTCCATAACTGGTAGAGGGTGCAATGGCGCTTTTGGGGTGGCTGGTGGGTTTACCAGTTGACATTCACGGCATGCAACGCACCATCTGCTGACATCCCCGTGAATGCCCAGCAAAGAAAATCGGGCCATGAGGCAATTTAATGTGGCCGCCTGACATAAATGTCTGGCTATAGGATTAGAATGAGCACTCTTTGGTACTAAAAATTGGGTTGTATCTTCCTTTGTTTGAGTGTCTTGGTTCACTCGATACAACCTGTCAGTAATAATCACAAAATATGGATAGGAGAGGGGCCAATCTGGCTGTAGGTTTTGCCCATTTATGACCTGCACTCTTTTAAGTGCATGTCTCAGCGTGTCATCACACGACTGCTCCAGGGGAAAGGCTTTGCACCGGGAAGTCAGTGCCCCCTGAGTCAGCGCATGATGACATTGCTTAGGATTCCCCCAGCTGAGCGACCCACCCCCTGTCCAGCAATTTCTTCTTCCAAAAAACACCCGCACAGAAGACCCTTAATAATCTATTAAATCCAGGCCAATTGGTGTAGTAGATTTTTATTGTCTAAACTTATGTAAAGACACATTTAATTGTGTGAGTGGAGGGCCATTTGAATCTGCCATTATATGTCTTTGAAAACAGGTGATAGGTTAGGCCAAAGGGGTCATAGAAGAGCACGAGAAAGGACTTGGGCATACAATGAGAACAATCTGTGTCAGAAAAGCATGAAATGTATATAACATATGTTGAAACTGTCATATATGTTTGAAAAGACACATACTGTATGGTATAGGAGGGTCCTGTTTAAATGCTTGAAAACAAACACTAGTAATGATTGCCAAACTTTAACTATATGTGGTAAAATAGTGATGAATACATTAGATCTGTACATTATAAGGGCCAACAAGAAGAGGGGACTTTAAATTGGGGTCGTAAATGAGTTGGAGCTGGGAGAGGCCTGTTGACCCAGGAACCAGCTGAGAAAACACAAAGGTGGGAGGAAGCAAGGATAAAGGATGCAGTAAATTTGAGGGACATCGGATTTGTCCTGGGGAGAGACTGAGATGGGTCTGCTCCAGGCTGTCTCTACTTTGTTGGAAAATATTCCAATAAAGTATATTCTTCTGATATTCACAACCTCCAGACTAAGTTTGATTCATTAAGAGAAAAGCCGGAAACCACTACATTGGTTCCCAGAATTAACAGGTGTTTGAGGTGCGGGTTAACCGCTACCTCGACGCTATGCTTTTTACCCCTGAATTGGATATCTACAGCCGTTAGCGAGTAGTGAATTACATTCCCATGCAAACACCTCACCCTTACCGTGCGGCTCGTATTCAATGTTGAGTCTTGAAGCAGACCTTAGTGGATGGAGGTCTGGTCACACCCCGAATCCACCAAAGCTTGATATGTACCCCATTTTATACTCACAGGTATAGCCCGTCGTGACAAGGGGCGACATTGGCGCGGCAGGAACGCGGATCAACACACTCACTTCCTTAACAAAGTGTCTTTTTAGTGCATCGTCCTTACCCCCGCGGCGCCAATACATTGGCCCAAACCTTCCGACTACACCCCAGGACCAGCGGGACCAACCAATTGAACCGGAGAAAGACATGGTGCTGTCTGAGAAGCAGCCGGGGGTCGAAACTTCACCCCTCCGTCCTGATAGGCGCCTCTCTTCAGCAGAACATGCTGCGGATCCACCTCAGTGCACCGCCGCTTCCGGGTCATCCTCCGGTGCCATTTTGTGCATCGAGATGGGAGGGTGGGCAGCAGATGTCAGAGCGGGCTGGGTCTCCCGGGCTAGCAGGCTCAGGATTAGCTCACGGGCCTCCACTGAGGCCTCCATGAGGACTTGGAATCATTGGTTTTGGACCTTCTTCATTTCCACCAGTGCGTGGTGTTGTTCTCAGTAGAGAACCGTGAGCGCCTGATGGCTTCCGCAAACGGCAGGGTTGATGGAGTGGTCATTCTGGCAGTGTGGCTTCTTCTCCTTCCTGGGTTTCGGCACAACTGTAGCAATGTTTGTTGTTGTGGGAAAAAGAAGACAGGAACGAAGATATAATGTAAGTATTCATTTTATTTCTTATGGCACAACAGGTGTAGCTCTGTGTGTGTGTGTGTGCTTGCTCTCTCTTTTCTCCCGCCTGCTCCTTCTCCTCTCCTTAAGAAGGGTGTCTCTCCGGCCCAATCACTAGAACAAACAGGTGTTATTCATTGTTTCTGATTGACCCGCTGACTAGCCGCTGGGCTCCGAACATGCTCTCCCCCCTAATTGAGCGTTTGATCATGCTTACCTCTCCACAGTATAAAGTGCTTGTAATTATATTTCAGTACATTACAGAAACAACTGAACCAAATATCTAAAAGCAGTTTAGCAGCAAACTTTGAGCAGTCATTCTCAAAACTTTTGGCCACAACTGTACTATCTCTTTTGTTTTCTTAGTATTTATTTTTAACTTATTTTTATCACACCAATCAACAAACTGGTTTATTTCTGACTGGTAGATACCACTAATATCGTCATGTTCATAAACTTAGTATGGCTGTGTCATCAGAATATTTAAAAATAAAATTCTGTGAATGCTTACTTGAACATTCATTTGTAAAAAAAGTGTCAAAAGAATAGGTGAGCTGACACAGCCTTGTGGAACCCCAATACTACTGTTCTTTTCATCTGAAAGGATATTTTTACTTTTACCAGATTTAAAGTTTGGGCACCACATGGGACATAAAAAATCTCTTGAGTTCAGCTGAAGCAACTATGCCTGAACACCTTTATTTTTTCCTTTCATATTGGGACATTAAGTTCCTCTAGCCTTTGTAGGATTAGAGATGACAAATGTTCTCCTGTTGACTGTTCTACCACAAGAAAGCCCAAGAAATGCTCTTTTACTTGAAGAATGTCTTCTTGTGACACTATCCTGACTATGACAGAGAGCTGTTCCTTATGACTCAGATCAGGAGTGCAGTCTAAAATTATAATATTTGGATATTTAGATCTCTGTCACAATGTGTTCTATTATTTTTAAACTGATGGAGTCTATCAGCCAAGATAATGTCCATGACTGCAAGCTCTACTTTCCACCCTATTGACATTCTGCTTCATCACTGGATCAAATTTGGCCATAATCCATTGTCTGGTGTCTGCGGAACACCTAAAGGCAATGTTTCTTTCAGCTAAGGACAGAATTATTTCCACCAATCAATGTAAAATGATACGCCACCTTTTTCTCTCAGCCTCAGAAAGTGCCATCTCTTGTAAGCCCTTTTGCAAAATGGACCTCCAAGTCCTTCCATATTGCCATGTGAGCATTATACTCCGGACTATCCTCATGGAACTTGGCGAGTGACTTGCATTTTTCCAGTCCTTAAGTCCTTCCCTGTGCAGTTTGTATAAAAATATTTTGCAGCAGATGCAGTGTAAACTATCATATTTTTTAAGAGTACATAAGCCAGCTCTTCTTTTTCTCCATTAACTAACAGTCTGTTAAAATAGACTTGTTGACACCTTCAACCGTTTGTTTATGGAATGTAAAGCTGTTTTCTATTTGAAATGGACCACTGTGAACCAACTCTGTTTGTACCTTACCTCTGTTCGTCTATTGGAGCAACAGAAGGTCTGCTTGATGCTGCTACATCACTACTGGGTTGTGCTGCTGAGATGAAGGTGACCGGAGGAGCGCTTGATGCTGCTGCATCAGTGCTGGGTTGTGCTGCTGATGGGGAGGTGACAGAAGAATTTGCAACGGTGGGACTGTAACCTGTAACACAACAAACACCTAGACTTACAACTATGGAAAATGAAGAGCCTTTTGATTGACTATTTCAAGCTGGGAAAAGTCAGATAACCATGTCAATGCAATTAATGTTATAACACCTGCTGAATAGATCTAATACTTACACATTTGTCTGATGAAGGAATGATGGGTTGTTACAGTTGTGCTCAAAAGTGTGAATAATTGTGAATATTTGAATAATGTGGATAATTTGAACAAAATAAGAGAGATCATGGGCGACGCGGTAGCGCAGTGGGTAGCAGTGGGTATCACCTCACAGCAAGAAGGTCGCTGGTTCGAGCCTCGGTGTGGAGTTTGCATGTTCTCCCCGTGTTTGCGTGGGTTTCCTCCACAAGTCATGTGGTATAGGTGAATTGGGTAAGCTAAATTGCCCGTAGTGTATGAGTGTGTGCGTGAATGAGTGAGTGTGTATTGATGTTTCCCAGAGATGGGTTGCACCTAGAAGGGCATCCGCTACGTAAAACATATGCTGGATAAGTTGGCGGTTCATTCCGCTGTGGTGACCCCAGATTAATAAAGTGACTAAGCCGAAAAGAAAGTGAATGAATAAATGAAGAGAGATCATACAAAATGCATGTAATTTTTTTATTAAGAACTGTCCCAAATAAGATATTTTACATGAAATATGTTTACATATAATTTACTACACAAAAATCTAGCTGAAATGATTAAAATAAGCCCCTGCAAAAGTTTACACACCCTTGGCTTTCAATGCTGTGTGGGGTTTCCTGATGATCTATGAGTGCTTTTTGGTGGTTGTATATGAGTCTCTTGTTTGTTCTGAACAGTTAAACTGACTGCTGTTCTTCCGAAAAAATAAATAAAATCAATCTCCCGCAGATTCTTCAGTTTTCCAGCATCTTCTGCAGATATGAACCCTTTCTAGCAGTGGCTATTAATGTAAGATCCATCTTTATACACTGAGGAACTCAAACACAACTGTTAAAAAAGGTTTAAACCCACACTGATGCTTCAAAAGGAAACACAAGGCATTAACAGCTCGGTGAAAATGTTTAGAATCTGAAGATCAAAGTAAAAATTGCATTTAATTTGTGTTCCGGGATGAATCCAAGGCAAGGCAAGTTTATTTATATAGCACATTTCATACACAGTGGTAATTCAAAGTGCTTTACATAAACAGGAATAAAAGAGACAAGTATAAAAAAAATTAAATAAAAATAAAATAATAATAATAATATGAAAACAGATAAAAACAGATTAAAATGTGTTAAAACAGGTTATAAAAGAATGAAAAAGAAAAGAAAGACATAATAGTGCAATCTGTCGGACGTAGCACAGTGCTCATTCAGTAAAGGCACAGCTAAACAGATATGTTTTAAGTCTGGATTTGAATGTACCTAACGTTGGAGCACATCTGATCATTTCTGGAAGCTGATTCCAGCAGCGGGGGGCGCAGTAGCTGAAGGCGGATTCACCCTGCTTTGACTGAACTCTTGGAATTTCTAGTTTATATGATCCTAAAGATCTGAGTGATCTGTTAGGTTTGTATTCAGTGAGCATATCTGTAATGTATTGAGGTCCTAGGCCATTTAGTGATTTATAGACAAGAAGTAATATTTTGAAATCTATTCTGAATGTAACTGGGAGCCAGTGTAAAGACCTGAGGACAGGTGAGATGTGCTCTGATTTTCTGGTTCTGGTCAGAATCCTGGCAGCAGCGTTCTGGATGAGCTGAAACTGTCTGACTGTCTTTTTGGGAAGGCCAGTGAGGAGGCCGTTACAGTAATCCACCCTGCTGCTGATAAAAGCATGAACAAGTTTCTCTAAGTCCTCACTGGAAACAAAGCATCTAATTCTTGCAATGTTTTTGAGATGATAGTATGCTGATTTAGTTACTGCTTTGACATGACTATTGAAACTCAGATCTGACTCCAGGATCACACCAAGATTCTTGACCTTATTTTTTGTTGTTTGACCCTTAGAGACAAGGTACGCATTCACCTTGAGAATCTCATCTCTGTTCCCAAATGCAATGACTTCAGTTTTCTCTTTGTTTAACTGAAGAAAGTTTTGGCACATCCAACTGTTGATTTCATCAATGCATTGGCAGAGGGTGTCAATGGGGCTGTAGTCATTAGGTAGTAAGGCTAAGTAGATCTGAGTGTCATCAGCATAGCTGTGGTAGGAGATTTGGTTCTTTCTCATTATTTGGCTCAGTGGGAGCATATAAAGGTTAAACAGGAGAGGTGCCAGAATTGAGCCTTGTGGGACTCCACATGTCATGGGTGTCCACCTCGACCTATGGTCGCCTATACTGACATAGTAACCTCTCCCTTCAAGGTAAGATCTGAACCATTTAAGGACCATCCCAGACAGCCCAACCCAGTTTTCCAGCCTATCCAGAAGTATGCTGTGATCGACAGTGTCAAATGCAGCACTGAGATCAAGCAATACCAGCACTGTTAGTTTGCCTGAATCTGTATTTAGGCGGATATCGTTGATTATCTTTATAAGGGCGCTCTCTGTACTGTGATGTGCTCTGAAACCAGATTGAAAATTGTCTAAACATCCCTTGGAGCTTAAGAATGTGTTAACCTGGTTAAAAACCACTTTTTCAATGATTTTGCCAATGAAAGGGAGGTTTGAAATTGGCCTGTAGTTGCCCAATAGGGTGTTATCCAGGTTACTCTTTTTCAAGAGGGGTTTAACAACTGCAGTTTTAAGTGAGTTTGGGAAAGTCCCTGAGAGAAGTGAAGCATTTACCACTTTTAGAAGATCCATTTCTAAACAGTTAAACACCGTTTTGAAGAATGATGTGGGGAGCGTGTCAAGACTGCAGGCTGATGTTTTCAGAATTTGCACAATCTCTTCTAAGATTTTATCATCAATTGCCATGAAATCAGACATACTGTCTGATTTCTTAAGTTGTGGTTGAGGTTGTGTGACGTCGACACAACATGGCTGATTGGATGAGCTGATTGCCTTCCTGATATTATTGATCTTATCAGTAAAGAAATGAGCAAACTCATTGCATTTGCTTTCAGAGAGTAGTTCACTGGGAATCCTACCGAGGGGGTTTGTGAGTCTCTCTACCGTTGTAAAGAGGGTGTGAGCGTTATTTAGGTTGCTGTTTATAAGGTTTGAAAAGAAAGTCTGCCTAGCAATGTTTAGTTCCACATTAAAAGCATGAAGACTGTCTTTATAGATGTTATAATGGACTACTAGTTTAGTCTTCCTCCACATACGCTCAGCTTTTCTGCACTGTCTTTTCATCATCTTTACCGCTGTTGACCTTGTCCAAGGTGCTTTCTGTCTCCCAGTCATGTTCCTGACTTTAACAGGAGCAATGTCATCTATGACATTCTTAACTTTAGAGTTAAACAAATCAAGGAGAGAGTCAACAGAGTGTGCAGATATGCTTGGTGCTAGTGATATGGCCTTCATAAACTGCTCACTAGTGTTCTCATTTATGCATCTCTTTCTGACAGACACAGATCTGTCTTCAATGGCTGGAGTGATCAATATATCAAAGAGAATACAGAAATGATCAGATAGTGCAACATCCTTAACAACAGTCGATGAAATGTGTAAACCCTTAGTTATAATTAAATCTAGAGTGTGTCCACGATTGTGTGTGGGTCCTTGAACATGTTGAGTCAGATCAAAAGTGTTAAAAACAGTCATGAGTTCTTTTGCAGCATTGATTTCTGGATTATCAATGTGAATATTAAAATCCCCAGCAATAGTAAAATGGTCAAATTCAGAGGTCACTATTGATAGCAGCTCTGTAAAATCATCAATAAAAGTTGGAGAATATTTTGGAGGTCTGTAGATAATGATCAGTAAGATGCGTGGAGCACCCTTTAGTGCTATACTCAGATATTCAAAGGACAAATAGTCACCAAATCACACTTGTTTACACTCATAGACATCTTTAAACAGGGCAGCAATGCCTCCACCTCTCCTATTGGCTCTGCAAACACTCATAAAGTCAAAATTTGCCAGGGCGGTTTCATTCAGGACTGCTGCACTACAGCTGTCATCAAGCCAAGTTTCATTTAAAAGCATAAAATCAAGGCAATTTGTGCTGATAAAATCATTGACTAGAAGTGACTTATTGTTTAGTGATCGGATGTTTAAAAGTGCTAACTTAACAGTTTTAGCTGTTTTCCCTACAGTAGTCTCAGATTTACATTTAATGTACACCAGATTTGAATGATTTGCTCTATGGCTTGAAGAGGGCTTTGATTTTCTGTCACGTAATACAACATATATCTGCGTAGAGAGAGCTACAGGCACACTGGGTTCCTGCTTGTTCTGTAAACATTTGATAAACATACTGTTATCTAAGCAGGCACCCGACACACATCAATGAGATTTGTTTTGTTCACTAGCTGAAGATGGGGCGTTGTTTGGGCCCTGGCGGTGTGGCAAGAGTCGCCAAGTATTTTCTTTTATTTCTGAAGGGCAGTGCTAAATGAAGGAAAAAAAATATTTCAACAAAATAAGAAAAAAAAATTGGATAGCTTCATCATGTTTAAAAGTTTTTTGTGAATGTACGGTGCCCTTGACATTTGCCTATACTGCCTATATCAGGGGCCGGCCCTACATTCTGGTTAGACAATTTGTTCAACTTTAAAACAACAAAAATCAAAACAAAAAAATATCAACAGGTTATCTGATCTGAAGATATAATAAATAAAGAAATTGAGAGTGAAGAGGGCAAAAAAAAAGATAGAGATTTAATAGTTTATACATATTAAAAGGTCATGCAAATTGTAGACGTTCTGAGTGCTTTTGTCACAGAGCTGTGAGTATGAATGGCAATTTATTTGGATAATGAACAGGAAACAGATAAAACAGGTGTAAACAGAAAGTCTATTTCAGGATATGTTGAGCAGTGGACCAGATGAAGTGAGACAGAAGGGAATCACACTAGGAAGGAGGAGAGACGCAGACACTGAAGATAACTGTCAGTGTTCGTCCGCGTCATCATTTGTTGTTGTCACGCGCTTTCTTTGTCTTCCTCCCGCCACCGTCAATGTTAATCTGTTCCACCTGTGTTCATCCCTTGTGTCTCTTTAGCTTAATCATTCCTTCATCTATTTATACCCTTTCGTCTGTGTCCTTCGTTGTCCGGTATTCTGATTCGTGGGGTTCTGTTCCTGTGTCGTCCTGTCTTCCCGCATCCAATATCTGTTCCCCGTAAGTGTTCAATAAATCCGTTTTGTTATATATCTCGTGCTCCGTCTCGTTATGTCACCATCCGCCAACCAGGCGTTACAATAACAAAGAACAGACAGGTAAGTCATTTAAAGTTTCACTGACCGTGAGGATTGGTCCTTTTCTCTAGTGACTAGGCCAAACACTGAGTGAGGGACAGTGAGGGGTTTTATGGGCTGGAGTGATGAGCGGGGAATGATTGGGGTGCTTCGGGTGATTGTGAGTAGGGAGTACCTTGCCTGGCTGTGACAGCTTTTTTGGAAGTGAATCAAGTAATATTGTAAGCAAGTAATATTTAATCTCTTGCATAAATGCTACAAAAATGGCTTGCAGTTTGAAAATTTACATTTATGAAAATCATTGAGGAAGCAGAGACTGGGGATGCAGGGGGGGACTCACCCATCACCCAAGCTGAGGTCACTGAGGTTGTTTGTAAACTCTGCAGTGGCAAAGCAGCGGGGGTAGATGAGATTCACCCTGTGTATCTTAGGTCTCTGGATGCTGTGGGGTTGTCTTGGCTGACATGTCTCTACAACATCGCATGGAGGTCAGGGACTAAACCTCTGGACTGGGCAACTGGGGTGGTGGTTCCCATTTTTAAGAAGGGGGACCGGAGAGTGTCCTCCAACTATAGGGGGATCACACTGCTCAGCCTCCCGGGGAAAGCCTATGCCAGGGTACTGGAAAGGAGGATCCGGCCGATGGTTGAACCTAGGATCCAGGAGGAACAATGCGGTTTTCGTCTGGGCCGTGGTATACTGGACCAGCTCTATACCCTAACCAGGGTGCTCGAGGGTTCGTGGGAGTATGCCCAACCAGTCCACATGTGTTTTGTGGACTTGGAGAAAACATTCGACCGTGTCCCTCGTGGCGTTCTGTGGAGGGTGCTCTGGGAGTATGGGGTCAGAGGCGCTCTGTTAAGGGGTGTGTCGTCTGTGAATGAACAGTGTAGGAGTTTGGTTCACATTGCCGGCAATAAGTCAGACTTGTTTTCAGTGCACGTTGGACTCCGGCAGGGCTGCCCTTTGTCACCAGTTCTGTTCAGAATTTTTATGAACAGAATTTCAAAGCGCAGACTTGGGCTTCAGGGAGTTCGTTTCGGGGACTACAGGATTTCATCTCTGTTATTCGCAGACGATGTGGTTCTGTTGGCTTCATCGAACATGGATCTTCAGCATGCACTGTGGCGGTTTGCTGCCGAGTGTGACTATTAGCATGCTGGGATGAGAATCAGCACCTTCAAGTCCAATACCATGGTGCTCTGCCGGAAAAAGGTGGTTTGCCATCTCCAGGTTAGAGGAAAGTCCTTACCCCAGGTGGAGGAGTTCAAGTATCTAGGGGTTTTGTTCACGAGTGAGGGAAGTATGGAACATGAGATTGACAGGCGGATTGGTGCAGCGGCAGCAGTAATATGGTCAATGTCCCGGTCTGTTGTGGTAAAGAAGGAGCTGAGCCGAAAGGCAAAGCTCTCAATTTACCGGTCAATCTACGTTCCTACTCTCACCTATGGTCATGAGCTTTGGGTCATGACAGAAAGGACAAGATCTCGGATACAGGCGGCCGAAATGAGTTTCCTTCGCAGGGTGGCAGGGCGCACCCTTATAGATAGGGTGAGTAGCTCTGTCACCCGTGAGGAGTTCGGAGTAGAGCCGCTGCTCCTCCACATCGAGAGAAGTCAGCTGAGGTGGCTCGGGCATCTGTTTCGGATGCCTCCTGGACGCCTACCTAGGGAGGTGTAGGTTCTGCTTCCTACTGCTTCCTACTTACCGTCAAGGAAATTAAAGGTTCAGTACAATTTTTGCTCTGAATGAATGCTATTAGCATGCTGTGAAGTACAGAAGCTGCTCTTTGCCAATAACTGGAATCTTTTCTGGGAGCGTCCTAGGCTTTTCCGTGCTGATGGTCTGCACCCCAGAAGAGCTGGAACTGAACTCCTGTCAGACAACATCTCCAGGATGCTTCATTCTGCTTGACTAGTAAGTGAAAATTCACATTTTAACCATACAGACACCTGCTAATTCCACTTAAATCACAGAAATGCGTATCTGGCTAACCCCATAGAAACTATGTCTGTTCCTCATATTATTAGATTAAGAAGTAAATTTACTATGTATTCTAGAAAAAAAAATCTAATAATAATCAATTCAGAAAAACAGCAAATAAGTGAAAATATATATTTTTTAAAGTTTGGTCACTAGCACCTCAGGTCACTAGCACCTAAATAACTTATTGTAAATGAAATAATAACAGACAATAATCTTAATGCACTCTGTCTTACTGAAACCTGGCTTAAACAAAATTACTATATTAGTTTAAATGAAGCCACTCCTTCAGGATATAACTATATGCATGTGTCTCGTCAGACTAGTCGTGGTGGTGGAGTTGCATCCATCATAAGTGATATTCTTAATGCTAATGAGTGAAACGGACAAATGTTTAATTCTTTCGAAGTATTTTTTGGTAAAGACAAATTTACAAATAACTTGCCTAATCTTTCTCTATTTCTAAATGCAAACGCAAATGACCTTGATGTGGTTACTAGCAGTATGGGTGCTATCTTAACTAACACACTAAATACTGTGGCACCAAAAATACTGTGGCACCAAAAATTTAAAAAAGCAAGAGAGAATAAAACTACACCATGGTTTAACAATCATACTAGTGCTCTCAAAACAGCAACTGGTGCCCTAGAATGTAAGTGGAAAAAAATAAATAATTAGAGGTCTTTAGAATTGCATACAAAGATAGTATGTTCAGCTATAGGAAGGCTCTAAAATCTGCCAGGTCTGAAAACATCTCCACACACTGATAGAAAATAGCCATAACAATCCTAGATTCTTATTTAACACCATTGCTAAATTAACAAATAATTGTTCATCGTCAGAACAAAATGTTCCACGGCAAAGTAGTAGTGATGACTTCATTTTTTCAGTGATAAAATAGAAGACTTCAGACAGAAAATAGAATATGTTAAACTTTCTGCACCGCCTTGTACTTCAGATTCATTAAATATTCTACTAAATCAAAATAATCTACAGTGCTTCAAAATCATATGACAGGAAGAGTTAGATAAACTTATAAATATGTCTAAACCAGCTACATGTATGTTAGACACAATTCCAACAAAATTACTGAAAGAGTTGCTACCTGTAGTACGAGAACCTCTTTTTAATGTTAATCAACTCTTCTTTATCTTTAGGCCATGTTCCAAACCCTTTCAAGCTAGCTGTTATTAAGCCTATTATTAGGAAACCACAACTCGATCCCAGCAACTTAGCTAATTATAGACCTATTTCAAATCTTCCATTTATGTCTAAAATACTAGAAAAGGTTGTTTCTGCCAAATTATGCTCTTTTCTACAGATGAACAATGTTTTTGAAGTGTTTTAGTCAGGTTTCAGGCCCCATCACAGTACAGAAACTATGTTAGTGAAAATAACCAACGATTTACTCTTAGCTGCTGACAGAGGCTGCATCTCGTTACTAGTTTTACTTGACCTCAGTGCTGCATTTGACACTATCGATCAAGATATCCTCATAGATCGTTTACATTTTACAGGTGTCCAAAGACAAGCTTTACAGTGGTTTAAGTCATACTTAACTGACCGTTACCAGTTTTTAAATATAAATGGACAGCTTTCACAAGTCAGGCCAGTAAAGTAAGGGGTGCCCCAAGGATCAGTTTTAGGCCCTTTGCTGTTTACCATATTCATGCTACCTCTGGGAGACACTATTAGAAAACACGGGATCAGATTTCACTGCTATGCAGATGATACTCAGTTATATATTTCAACAAAACCTGATGAGACGTCTGAACTGTCTAAGCTTACTGAGTGTATTAAAGATGTTAAAAACTGGATGACCAACACTTTTCTTCTCTGAAATTCAGACAAAACAGAAGTATTACTTATTGGGCCAAAATGTTTATTTTTGCACTTCAATCACCGTCTGGTTCGGCTCAGCTGCCAAAACCAACCTCTGCAGACTACAGCGAATAGTCCGGACAGCTGAACGAATCACTAGCACTACCCTTCCTACACTTCAAGAACTGTACTCTTCCAGAGTAAGTAAAAGGGCTTACAAAATCACTCTGGACCCCTCACACTCAGCACACTTCCTGTTATAACTTGTCGCCGCTACAGAGCACCAAGCACAAAAACAGCCAGACACAGGAAAAGGTTCTTTCCCCAGGCCATCTACCTCATGAAGAGTTAAATATTCCCCTACTGTGCAATAAACATGTGCAATACTTTCTCATACACAGTTGTACACAGCACCTTATAACTTGTATATTTATAACAAATCTGTACATACAATTCAACATCCAGAGCTTTTTGACTGATTGAATCTCTGTTTAATTTTTGTTGTCTTTTTCATATTTATTTTGTGTTGTCACTTGTCACTTTATGTACACTGGAAGCTTCTGTAGACAAAACAAATTCCTTGTGTGTGTAAGCACACTTGGCAATAAAAACCGATTCTGATTCTGATTCTGAAAATCCTGTACACAGCAGATCTCACAACCCGACCTCCAATTAGAGGGATATAAAGTTAGTATTAGCTCTACTGTAAAAGATCTGGGTGTTATATTAGACAGCAACTTAACTTTTGAAAATCATATATCCCATGTCACAAAAACTGCCTGAGAAATATCGCTAAATTATGAAGCATGCTATCATCTCAGTTGCAGAAAAGCTAGTTCATGCTTTTTTTTACTTCTAGGCTGGATTACTGTAATTCTCTGTTCACTGGTTGCCCAGCATCCTCTATTAATAAACTTCAGTTAGTGCAAAATGCAGCTCCCAAAGTTCTTACCAGGTCTAGAAAATATGACCATATTTCCCCAATTTTATCCTCCTTACACTGGCTGCCTGTTAAGTCCTGTATTGATTATAAAATATTGCTTCTTACCACAAGATGGCTATGGATAAAGAGGGCTGATCCATGGGGGATGGCTACTGGGACACAAGCTGGGGTCTGATCAACTTCAGTTGGGTCACCTGGGCAAGGTTGTCTGATGTTGAAGGACCCGAAACACCCAATGACCCCAGGATACATCACTGACGATGTGTCCCAGTGCATCCAGATGGTGTATCTTGTACACTGTAATCTGCTTTAGTCAGTGACACCTAGGAAGAGACTCGGTGACAACAAAGAATAGTTGTTGACGGCATGAAAAGACAGCACTCAGGGGCAGGATAGGTTAGCACCTCAGCCTGCATCCCTCATGAGAGAGAACCCAAACTAAGCTACAGATCAGTTCTTAAAAAGATATCCCTAGGAGATCCCAAGAGGGAGGGGAGGGGGGATGAGATCTCTATCAGGACAGACCAATCGGCATTGACCCAGGCTAATGACATTACTATGAGATGTGTCTGCGGCAAGTTGTGCAAGAACATACAAGGCCTAAAAGTCCATCAAGCCAGAATTAAATGCATAGAGAATGTCTTCAGACCTTGGGCCTGGTGAGATACAGGAGGAGCCCGGCCAGGAGTTGTCCCCGCACAGTAGTTAACCAACAACAATGGATTAAATGGCCCCCAGCCAGCGAAGGTTGGGAATGGTTGCAGTTTGACAGAGATGTAATGAAGATCATCCAAACTACAGCAAAAGGAGATGCAGATCGCTGGCTTTACACAATGACTGCTATAATTGGTGGCTATGCAGCAGAAAGATTTGGCCTTGTCAAGAAAGAAAACACCAAGCCATGAATCGCAGAGCTACCAAGATCCAGGAATTGAGGAAGGAGCTTTACACCCTCAAGAAAAGATACAAGGGGTCTACCAAGGAGGAGAAACTAGGATTAGCTGAACTGTGAGACATCCAAAGAAGGCTGGCAACCCTTCGGAGAGCAGAGTGGCATAGAAGAAAAGGGAGAGAGAGAGCTAGAAATTGTGCTGCTTTCTTTGCAAATTCTTTTGGTTTCACAAAGCAACTACTTGTGGATAAACAAAGTGGCAGGCTCACCTGTTCAGCAGAGGAAGTTAAAACATTTCTGCGTGACACACTTAGGGATCCAATGAAACAACAGGAGCTTGAACAGAACAGAGCACTAATAAACCCAGCCCTCCCAACAACAAATGTTCGACCTGAGGGAGTCAAGCCTAAAAGAGGTTGAGAACATTGTTAGAGCAGCACGCTTCACCTCTGCTCCAGGCCCCAGTGATGTACCATATATTGTGTACACCTCTGGAAAATTCTAAGAGTGATATGGCGATGAGGGAGAGTTGCTGACCAGTGTGCAGAGGAAGTGTGGATCCCAAAAGAGGAAAATTCCAAAAGTATTGATCAGTTTCGATCCATCTCACTGTTGAATGTCGAAGGGAACGTGTTCTTTAGCATTGTTTCCTGGAGACTTACAGAGTTTCTGCTCAAGAATAACTACATCAATTCCTCAGTGCAGAAGGGTGGTATACCTGGAGTTCCTGCTTGCTTAGAGCACACTGGTGTAGTTACACAGCTCATCAGAGAAGCCCATGAGAAAAGAGGGGATTTATGTGTGCTGTGGCTGGATTTGGCAAATGCATACGGATCCATACCTTACAGGTTGGTTGAGCTCACATTACAATGCCACCATGTTCCCAGTCCAATCAAGGACCTAATCTTGGATTGTTACAACAATTTCAGGATCAGGGTAACTTCTGGGTCAAAAACATCCGCTGTCATCGGCTTATAAAAGAGTAATAACTGGGTGTACAATCTCAGTTATCCTTTTTGCCCTGGCAATAAACTTGGTGGTCAAGTCAGATGAGGTGGAATGTACTGTAGAGGCCCTCTAACCAGGTCTGGTTTGCGGCAGCCCCCAATAAGAGGTGGGAGGTGAACTTTTTTCTTGAGAAATTGATCATTTGGGCAAGGATGAGCTTCAAGCCAACCAAATCAAGATCCATGGTGTTAAGAAAGGGAACAGTAGTTGACAAATTTCGCTTCTCATTGGCAGGAACTGCCATTCCCTATCACTAAGCAGCCAGTAAAGAGCGTGGGAAATTTGTTTAAACGCATCTCTGTAAGACCAGGTACTAAAGGTGGTGGCAGAAAGCAATGCCATCATTTCTGGTAGGTACCATCTTGCCCCGAAAAGGAGGATTGACTTTGTGAAAGCTGGGAAGGAACCCTGCCAACTGCAAAGGACAAGGTCGGGCCTCCTCCACTCAGCCCCTATCTGGCAGTTGCAAGTCGACCTGGGGAAGTAGTTAAAGTTCCCACAGCACATAGTTACAACATCCCTCTGAACAGACATAATTATCATTTCTGAGGCAACAAGACAGTTGATTATGCTTGAACTTACATTTCCTTGGAAGAGCGGATGGAAGAGGCAAATGAAAGGAAACACTCAAAATACCAGGCTAGTAGAGAAGTGCCAGAAAGGGGGCTGGAAGATAAAGGTGCTGTAGAGGGTTTGCTGGGGGTTCACTCTGTAAAGTCTTCAACCAACTAGGCCTAGCAGTAGCAGCTAAGAAGAGGGCCATTAAGTCTGTTTGTGAAGCTGCAGAGAAAGCCACAAGATGGCTATGGATAAAGAGGGCTGATCCATGAGTGATGGCTACTGGGGTGCAAGCTGGGATCAACCTCAGCTGGGTCACCTGGGCAAGGGTGTCTAATGTTACATTAATTGTTTGCTTTGTTTGCTATTTACACCTTGGGATACTCATCCCAAGGCCTCTAAAGATTGTGCAGTGCCATTGATATGACCCAAGTCCTCTGAAGAGATGATGCCAACCACAGAGGACTTCTAAATGTCTCCATAACCCTGGACCAGGCCGTATCCTGAACAGATGCTGTGGCAGTCATCAAAAAGTGAAGAGCATGAGAATTAATTTCTGAAAGACCCCAGAGACAGATGAGTCTCCGCAGTGATATCATGGGCCAGCCTGTACACCCACCTGTGATCTACTCACACCTGCAGCTTTACCACAATGGACATCCAGTGTTCTCCATCCCTGGCGCCTAGACTGCAGCTCTGCACAAGAAGTTTGGCCAGAGGAGAAATGGTCTTGCCTAACTGAGCCTGGTCTCTCTCGAGGTTTTTTCCTTCACTTTTGTCAATTGGTGAAGTTTTGTTCGTTGCCACTGTGGCCACTGGCTTGCTTGGTTTGGGACTTGTGGAGCTGCACATCGATGGATTTGCTCTTCAGTGTTTGGACTTTCAGCAGTGAAAATTCAACCACACTTAACTGAACTAAATTGAACTTTAACTCGGAAAACTAGACTGATGCAGTTTTTAGTTTCAATTTACTAAAACTTCTATGTAAAGCTGCTTTGACACAATCTACATTGTAAAAATAGAAATAAATATGAATTTTATTTAATTGAATAAGGAAAAACTTTTTTTCTGTATGGGCTATATTTTCCCAGTTTAAAATTATCAAAAAGACTATTTCAATGTGGCATAGCAGGAAGGGTAGAGAGAGTATTTTCGAGGAACGGAGCTTATTTTATAGTTTTTATTTTTCTTTATAGCAAACAAATCTCACCAATAGGAGTTCTGGCCCATTCTGGAATGGTAACAGTTCCTAGTGATACTGTATTGTTATTAAAAAAGCATGCACAGTAAATTTATCAGTGTTGATTTACTGGTGTTACAACAAAGAATTAAAATAAAGTTCTGCGTCAACACTATACAGATTGAGTTTAACACCAGAAGTGTCAGTTTTGATTAAGAGTTGGTGTCATTTTATATCGTTGCAAAGGCAACTCCTTAGGCGTTAACCAGGCCACACCTCCATTAACGTGCAGACGTCCTTTTGATTCAAGCAGACCACATACAGACACCATTTAAAATCCTGCACGTGGAAGAAAGTTGGAAAGTCTAATATATAAATGTAATTATACAGATTAATTGTGTCAATTGAATAATATGTTTTTGTATCTTAGTTAAAAAAAGAAATTCATAATGATCAGTATATCAAGCATTTCACAGCCAAATAATTAATGTAAAGCCAACTTGCCTTAGCTTATATTAATATTAATTCTCGCACACGGAGATTCCTTTATTTATTTATTTATTTACCATATGCACATGTCTGGACATGAGCACAGTGTATAGTTAGCCTCGCACGCAAAGGCTGCCATCCATTTTAGCAGGTATTAAGGTGAAATATCATGTGTGGATTTCTTGCAGTGTTCAACAAGTAAATGTACACAATTCAAAGACAGCGGCTGAAATACCATAACTTGTTTTAATGCAAGGTTTATGCTTGGATTTCTGCTGAATGGTGTCTGACTAACCGTGGATCGGTGACAGTACGATGGATGACGCTGTTTAAAAGTATCGTGGTTTTAATACTGCATAGTTAAAGCAGCTTATTTTTTTAACTTGTAGTGGTTTCTAACACTTTTTTTAAGGAATGAAAGTCAATGTGATTGCTCGCTTCGGTGATAGAACGCACGTTGTGGAATATGGTTAATATGATATAAACACACAGCTCTCAACTTCCGATGAATGAAACAACTAGTCTACATTATCGACAAAAACTGTTGTCAGATATTTTAATGTGAGGGCATAATCTTACGTGAATGTAAGAGAATACAATAACAAGGTTTAGCCATCAAGGCGCTATAGCTTAAGACAATACAGCTGTCAGTAAACAGAAGAAGTCAGCACGCGTAACGGTAGTCAGAGTGAATGCACAGAATGCACAAAACTGAGACGATAAAACATTTCATAAAACTCCCTCCAAGATACCCTTGTCGTGTAAGTGTGCTGCAAAACAACTAGCATTAACTTTAAGTTGTCCTTATTTATATAAAAAAAATATTTTTATAATTATTTATTCTTACAATTTTTAGTCCAATTGTATTACATAAACCCAATATGATGTGTTTCTTTCTCTCTACACCAAGAGTTTAGAGGTAAAGACAATGCGTGTCAAAGCACAATATCGAAACCAAAAGAAGTTCATAAAAATCCCAGAGACTTGCTTTGATTTATTTCTGTCACGACATGAGACAGGGGGAATCCAATAGCGAGTGAAATTTAATGAACAGAACAATGTGTATCAAAAGGATACAAACGGCTGGAAGCCAGAGACAACAAAACAAAGAGGTCCAACAACAAAGAGTGCCAACAGGTCAAACGAAGTTGTCAACCGACGAACAGACTGCAGAGGATCTTGAGAGACAAAGACAGAGGAACAAAAAACAAATAACGGACTAATAACCAACGTTAACCACCGACTGAATATATAGCCGGTGAAACCGGAATCAGCTGGAGGATGCAGATTAAGTCAGCTGATACGAGAGCACGCTGTCAGCACAAAAGGTAAACAGACACACACCCTAGCACACGACAACACACATACCATACAAAAAGAATGCACAGACGCATAAACCGTGACAGTACCCCCTCTTCTAAGAGCGCCTCTTGGCGCTTCCAGAAGAGCTTACCTGGTGATTGTAATCATCGATGAGAGAATAGTCCAATACGTCCCTTGCAGGAACCCAATTTCTCTCCTCTGGACCGTAACCTTCCCAGTCCACCAAGTACTGGAATCCTCGTCCCCTCCTTCTCGAGTCCAGAATGCACTTAACTGAATAAACAGTCTCCCCTTCAACGAGACGCGGTGGGGTTGGGTGCAGGGGTGCAGGGGGGATCTGGAGTGGGCGGATTAATGGCCGTATGAAAAACAGGCTTCAATTTAGAAACATGGAATACGGGATGAATTCTCCTGTACGCTGGAGGAAGTTTAAAGCGGACTGCCACCGGACTAATGATTTTGATGACAGTAAATGGGCCAATAAATTTAGGTGCAAGTTTATTACATATGGTCTGGAGAGGAATATTTCTAGACGAAAGCCACACTTTTTGACCAACGACGTAAACAAGAGGCTTAGACCAGTGGCGATCAGCTTTAGCCTTAGTGCGCAAACCCACTTGAAGGAGAGTCTGTCTGGCCTTGTTCCAAGTGCGTCGACACCTCTGGACAAAGGCATGGGCGGAGGGAACCACGACTTCAGATTCCAGACCGGGAAAAGCAGGTGGCTGGTACCCTAAACTACATTCAAATGGAGAGAGACCTGTGCCAGACACTGGTAATGAGTTATGCGCGTACTCAACCCATGAGAGCTACTGGCTCCAGGAGGATGGATTCTGAGACACTAAACATCGTAACATACAGTCAAGATCTTGGTTGGCTCTCTCTGTTTGACCGTTACTCTGAGAATGGAAACCAGAAGAAAGACTAACAGTTGCTATCAATAAATGACAAAACTCTCTCCAAAATTTAGAGATGAACTGAGGCCCTCTGTCAGAAACCACATCTGTCGGAAGGCCATGAATGCGAAAGACATGGTCAACTACAGCAGCCGCTGTCTCCCTGGCTGATGGTAATTTGGGCAAAGGAATAAAATGGGTGGCTTTCGAAAACCGGTCCACTACTGTCAAAATCACCGTATTCCCATTAGAGGGTGGGAGACCCGTGACGAAATCTAAATCGATATGGGACCAGGGTCTCAACGGCACTGAGAGCTGCTGAAGAAGCCCAGTGAGAGGACGATTGGAAGTCTTAGAAACAGTGCAAACTGAGCAAGCCAACACAAAATCCTTTATGTCACAAGCCATAGCTGGCCACCAGCTGGTTACCCCTTCTAAGGCCATGCGGACCCTCGAATCGATCTCCCAAGAGATGGCAGAGATAACAAGTCTGCATGGCACGATGGATTCCAGAGATGATGCATGCTCAGAGTGATCAAAAATTTGAGACAGTGAGTCAGGCTTAACGTTCTTTGAACCTGGTCGGTATGAGATGGAAAAATCAAAACGTCCGAAAAATAAAGCCCACCATGCCTGCCTAGAGTTCAATCTTTTGGCGGACTGGATGTACTGCAGATTTTTATGATTGGTCCAAATGATAAAGGAAACCCCCGAACCCTCTAGCCAATGACGCCACTCTTCCAACACGAGCTTGACAGCCAACAGCTCTCTATTACCAATATCATAATTACGTTCAACATTGTTTAGACGATGTGAAAAATACGTGCAGGGATGCATCTTGCCATTCGAGGAAGAGCGCTGAGACAGGATAGCACCGACCCCCACATCTAATGTGTCAACCTCCACCATGAACTGCTGTGATGGATCAGGGGCAATGAGAATGGGAGCTGAAACAAAGCAGCTTTTCAGTCGGACAAATGCAACTTGCGCTGCCTTGGACCACCTGAACTGAGTCTTGATAGAGGTTAAGGCAGTCAGAGGTACGCCAAGCTGGCTGAAGTTGTGAATGAAACGCCGGTAAAAATTGTCAAAACCAAGAAACCTCTGCAGGGTCTTGCGGGAGTCTGGGGTTGGCCAATCTACCACAGCCTGAACTTTCTCTGGATCCATGCGCATCCCATCGACCGACATGATATGTCCCAGAAAAGGAACCGACTGTGCATGAAATACGCATTTCTCCCCCTTGACATAAAGCCCATTCTCTAGCAGCCTCTGAAGCACTCGCCTGACGTGTTGAATATGTTCCTGGAGAGAATGGGAAAATATCACTATGTCATCCAGGTAAACACAAATGAAATGATTTATCATATCTCTCAACACATCATTCACGAGTGCTTGGAAAACTGCAGGGACGTTGGACAGACCAAAAGGAAAAACACAATATTCAAAATGCCCCCTGGGGGTATTAAATCTTATTAAATTATAAATTATCTTCCATTCATCGCCTTCTCTAATACGGACAAAATGGTTAGCGTTGCGGAGATCTAATTTCGTGAAAAAGGACGCTCCCTGTAGACGTTCGAAGGCGGAGACCATCAATGTCAAAGGATAAGTATTCTTCACCGTGATAGCATTCAGCTCTCGGTAGTCTATACAAGAACGGAGGGAGTCTTCCTTCTTTTTCACGAGAAAAAATCCCGCCCCTGCTGGCGATGAAGAAGGGCGAATGATCTTAGCTGCTAGAGAATCTGAAATATATTTCTCCATGGCCTCCCTCTCTGGAATGGAGAGCAAATAAAGTTTGCCTTTAGGCGGAGACGTACCTGGCAATAACTCTATAGCACAGTCATAGAGACGATGCGGAGGCAGAGAAGCAGCTCGAGACTTACTGAACACTCTCTTCAGATTGAGGTACTCACTGGGCACGTTTGACAGGTCCATGTGTTCTTCCTGAAAAATAGAACGAGACACAGAAGAACAGGCAGACAACAAACACGTAGCATGACAGCTCTCACTCCAAGAAATTATTGATTCCTGCCTCCAATTAATATGTGGATTGTGCATTACCAGCCAAGGAAGCCCTCGCAGCGTCGTCTGCGCTTCTCCTCCAGCTACAGCCTAGATCAGCCCATTTGCATGGCTTCGGGTTCCAAGAGGGGCGTGTCCATCACCCCCGGAATAGGGGAATTCTCCAGAGAGTGTGTGTGTCACGTGTGTCTTTCCCTGGGCTGTAGACAAGAATTCACATGAATGGCCAGATCAATGAGCCCGTCCAGGGTTTGAGGAAGATCAAGTGCAAAAATCACGTCTTTTATGCAGTCTGACAGCTCGTGGAGAAAGACGTCCCACTGCGCCTGAATGTTCCATTCGCTCTCCGCAGCCAGGGTGCGGAACTCAATGGAGTAGTCAGTAACACTCCAAAGCCCCTGCTGCAACTCCGTAAGCATTCGAGCCGCCTCTCTGCCCACCACGGCTCGATCTAATACCTTTTTTTAGCTCTGCCGAAAAGGTGTCAAACGAAGAACAACATGGGAGTTTCTTCTCCCATACAGCGGTTCCCCATAGCGCTGCTCTCCCAGTGAGGAGCATGATGACGAATGCCACTTTAGATTCCTCCGTGGGAAATGAGGAAGGTTGCAGGGAGAAGTACAAAGAACATTTAGCCAAAAAGGCGCGACACAATTCTGGTTCCCTGGAGTAGAAGGCTGGAGGTGGAAGCCGAGGCTCAGATATATATATATATATATATATATATATATATGGTGGCCAACAATCAATCTACCAGCTTGATCAGGAAGCGACACAAAAGGTGGACTAACATTCAGCTGCAACAGGCTGCTGAACGTTAGCATTATGAAGATGTTGGAACTGGGCTGTGAGTTCAGACACTTGTGTGACCAGCGCCTGGATAGTGCGACTAGTAGTGGTCATCAGATCGTCCTGTCTGTCCATGCGTGTGGTGGCATGTGTTACAAACTCAGCCAGGCCGGGGATACTCGCTGGATCCATGAGTGATCAGTTCGTTCTGTCACGACACAAGACAGGGAGAATACAATAGTGAGTGAAATTTAAAGAACAGAAAAATGTGTATCAAAAGGATAAAAACGACTGGAAGCCAGAGACAACAAAACAAAGAGGTCCAACAACAAAGAGTGCCAACAGGTCAAACAAAGTCGTCAACCGACGAACAGACTGCAGAGGATCTTGAGAAAAAAAGACAGAGGAACAAAAAACAAATAACGGACTGATAACCAACGGTAACCACCGACTGAATATATAGCCGGTGAAACCGGAATCAGCTGGAGGACGCAGATTAAGTCAGCTGATACGAGAGCACGCTGTCAGCACAAAAGGTAAACAGACACACACCCTAGCACACGACAACACACATAACATACAAAAAGAATGCACAGACCCATAAACCGTGACAATTTCTAGCAGAGGGTGAGTGATATTAAATGTTATATATTTAGTAAAAAAATAATCTCAATCAAGCATTATTAAATGTGAATAAAGCATTTAACAATAATATTTATTCTCCCTCCTTTACAGTGAATTACAGTTACAGATGAAACTGCTACAGAGGTGGACAAAGATGTGTTTCCTGATCTAATGAGCACCAGTGGACTGCTTCTTGTCATAAATGCTTTAAATGAAAGTGGTGAGTGATAACAGTGGAGCTATTGAATGATGTAAGATGTAAGTGAATGCTGCCAATTTTAAGTACTTCACTATATTTTAAATGTGTGCAGTGTTGATGTGTGTATAAATATAGTCCCAAAATGTAAACTTGTATTAAATGTTTTTTTTGTTTTTTTTTTACAAGTACATAGACCTGTTGGTCAAGTGTTAAATTAACCTGTTGAAATGTATTTGTCCTAATCTTTTAAACAAAGATAAGTTCTTGTCTGTCATCAGAAAAGCATAAAAAATATATATTTATACAAAATGATTTTTTTTTAATGGAGTGTTAAATGTTGAGTCTGAATTTGTGTTATTTTGTCAGGAACATTTTTATTATGGCCAGAAAAACTCTGGATTCTTGTTGTGCTGGATATTATGCATGATATTCTGGAGGGAGTGGCACAGTATGAAGTAAACCTGCTTTTTGAATATATGAGTTGCAATCTAATACCTGGTGATTCCATTCCTCAAAGACTGTATGCCTTCAACTATGTTTTTTTGGACCGAAATAACCACCCAACCAAGGTCAACCTTCAGCACCAAGGAAACAGCATTGGACTCAATGCAAGTCAGACATTGTGTCTCATCAGGAACATCCCTCTTATATTTGGAGATATAGTTCCAGAGGGAGATAAGCACTGGCATTAGATGATGCTGCTCTTGCAAATTGTTAACACTGTGTTTTCTCATTGCATTTCTGAAGGAATGATTGTGGAGCATTATTGATTGTTCAAAGACTTGTATCCTTCTAGAAATCTGATTCCGAAGCATCACCTTATGATTCACTACCCTGAATGCATCAGGCAAATTGGCCCATTGATTCATGTATGGACGATGAGGTACGAAGCAAAACACAGGTTTTTTAAGACAAATTTAAAAAAAATTCAAAAATCTCACCAAATCGCTTGCAAAAAAAAACACCAGCTGGCAATAGCCTATCACTGGGAATCCTGTACATTGAGGGGTATTGAATCTGGTCCTGTTTCAAACGAGTTGTTGTCTGACCTTGAAAAGTGTGATTTTATTTTAGAGCAACTCAACATTGATCTCTCTAGTGAAGTAACTATCACTCCTTGGGTGAAGTGTCATGGTACGGAGTATCGAAAAAATCTTGTTGTTTGCTTAGATTTGGTTGAGGATGTACCAGTCTTTGGAACAATTGTTCAAATTTTGATCAAGGATGGAGTTAAATTTTTGGTCTCTGGAGTCAGAGTTTGTTGAACATCTCCATACTTTCAGGGTTTTTGCACAAGAGCACAGCCTTGTTCTTAAAAAAACAGAACAATTGTTTTACTACAAGCCATTTGATTTGCAAATGGCATATGGCAATGATATTAATTTAAAAATATATATATATTTATTTTATATTGTTTTGGACTGTTGGTGGTGTAACGCCCGGAGGGCGGAGGATAACATGACGAGACGGAGACGGGATATAAATACAAAAACGGGTTTATTCAAACTTACGGGTAACAGATAGGGGATACGTGAAGACAGGACGACACAGGACGAGACCCACACGATTCAAGATACCAGACAACGAAGGACACAGACGAAAGGGTATAAATGGATGAAAGGATGATTACGTTAATGACACAAGAGGGATGAGTACAGGTGAAACAGATTAACAATGACGGTGGCGGGAGAAAGACAAAAGGCACGTGACGACAACAAACGATGACGTGGACGAACACTGACAGGTGGCTTGGTGTTCCATGTTGGAATAAAATTTTGAAAGAGTAATGTGAGATGTGTTTTCTACACAGTTTATTTTTTTAAATTTCACAATGTATTATTTTTAAATTAAAAGTATTTTTATTTTAGAAGCCTTAAGTTACCCAGTTTAAAAAAGTAACATTTTTTTAATAGTTCTGTCAACATTTAATATTGATGTAATTGATTCTTTTGAATTGATGTAATATCTGATTCATACAAGCTTGAATAAATTGGAAAAAATTATTATTATTTTTTTTCAAAAAATTCCAGAACAGTGTAGGATTTTAACTCTGCCAGAGTTTGCGACAAAGTTCCTCCTAGCTCTGTAGCAGTGTTGCTGTTATCTTCATTGGTGTTAATACTTCACTCTTTTAGTGTTAATATTTTGACACCGTGTTGGTGTTAAAAGAGGCAACACTTTTGAAATTGCACTTTGCGGGTGGTTCCCATATATACACTTTTAAAGTGTCGAAATTAACTCTATTGGTGTTAATTTCTGGATTTCAAATTTACTGTGTGTATAATCCAGAAGGAATAGTACCTATAGTTATTGTAAACACTTTAGCAGTTACTGGAATTTTGCATTTTGTAAGAAATTCTGTGTATCTCAGCAGTAGACCTCCTCATTAAATAGCTGGCTAACATGTACTATTCCATTATTGAACCATTGATTAAAATTTAATTTATTTTTAAATAAAATATTTCTGTTGTTCTATATGCAGGAGAGAAAAGTTATGTTTGTAGATAAGAGTCTGTAGATAAGTTTGTAGATGAGATGCCAAAAACATGTTTGTGGAAACTTGATAGTTTAATAGGAAGTTTTTGAATATCATAGTTACACATAAAGATAAATTTTACACCACCTGAGAAAAGACCAATTGGAGGAAAAGATTTTAAATAGAAGTAGGATTTTTCAATTAAGTTTAATTGTATTATTTAAAGAGTTAAAATGAATAAAATTGAGATCGCCCTTATTGTGAGTGTTTAATATCACTGATTTCTTCAAATAATGGGGCTTGTTTTTCCAAAGAATTATATAAAATCCCATTGTATTGTTTTGCATATTGATTTATCAACATACAGTGATTGAGAGACATAGGCTAGGTGAGATAGAACCTCTGCTTTAACCAGAAAACTTATACCTTTAATAAAAAGGTCTTTCTGTAACCTGTAACTTCTGTAAGTTAAATATTTTCTTTGTCTTTGTAATGATAGGATTCATATTTGTAGACCATCTCAGATTATCTGTAGTTATCTGTATGCCCAAATAAGTTACACAGTTCTTAACTGCAATACCATTATTTGAAGAAACCATACTACTCTTAATTGGGAATAATTCTCACTTATTAAGATGAAGACCTGACGCTTTAGAAAACTGCTGAAGAGTATTTAGGGCGGCTGGAATTTGAAAAGCCTTTTCAAAGAACAAAGCAGTGTTGTCTGCTAACTGGATAATTATTATTTATTTCGTTCCAATATTAATGCCTTTCAAGTTTCTTCTTTTAATAAATAAACTTGAAAATTGTGTTGCGGTTATAAAGAGAGAGGGCGAAACTGAGCATCCCTGTCCAATGCCCAATTTTAAGACAAATATAGGAGAAACACCATTATTTAATTTAATATTAGAACTATTCACATATAACATTTTTATCATATTACAAAAAGGGTCACCAAAGCCAATGTTTTGCATTGCCTGAAACAGAAATTGATGTTCAAGTGTATCAAATGCTTTATAATCTAAAAATTATATAAAACTTTCATTTTGGAGTGGGTGTAAGTAATCTATTTGTCAGGGTTGGCGGGGTGGAGGGAAAGGAGCGAGGACTCAATTGCAGGGAAATGGGTTTATTAATAATCAAAATAAAACAAAAGAGCAAAACAAACTACCCCAAGGGGGAAAACATTAACAAATAAAATAAACAAACAAACAAACTTGACTGGGCAAGGTGGCAGGAAGCAGGAAACAGGACAAGGCAGGATCTGACAGGACACAACAAGGGCATATCAGATGGATATCAGACGACGAACTGGCACAGGACAGCAAACATGAGGAGAATATAAGCACAAATAATTAACATACAAACAGGTGAACATAATAAACTAATAATGGGTTAACAAGGAGGGTGGGACTAGACAATAGACGGGAGAGCACATGACAAACAAAACACAAGACATGTGCTCACACAAACAAGACTCGAACACGCAGCCAATGAGATAACTCATTAACCGCGCATTCACATGACACGCACGCAGCGCATGTAAACATGCACCACGTGCTAAACACAACACCAACAGAAGACTGAACGCAGGACACGAGTACACGATAAATGAAAACACTTACCGTGCACTCACACATGCAACGTGCATGTTTCATCCCAGCGCCAACCAAAACCGAAACCAACTAGACAGAGACGCTGGGAATGAAACACCACGCTGCCGACAGAACAAACACAAAGACCAGGACAAGTGCGCGCATCCAGACCGTGCGCAGACCGCGCGCTTCCGCATTACGCGGGAGCGCACGCGTCTTGCGCGTTATCAAAAATGCCGCTCAAACAATGACACAAGACAGAAAACGAGTGCTCGACCCGAGAAAACTCGAGCCAAGCACAACATACAGGACAAGACATGACTAGTGTCTGGACTCTACCACCTAAACATGAATTTACAAGACAGGAGTGGCAGAACCTTGACACTATTATATCCAAAATTAAACGTATATTGTTTGATATATGTCTGTCAGGTAACAATCCTGATTGTGTTGCATTGATAAAAGAATTTAGAATGTATTTTAGTCTTTTGGCCAAAATTGATTCTATAAATTTGTAGTAATTTATTTTGTGAAGAAATAGGATGCCAGTTGTCAATTAGAAATTATTTGTCATATAGATCTTTATTTGGCTTTGGGATTATGGTTATTATCCCTTAACATTTTGTTGTGCCTTCTTTAAATGCCTCTAATAGAAATTGTGATGTTTCCTTGCAAAATAATTTAGAAAACTCTGAAGTGAGTCCATTGTTTACATGGGATTTGCTATTTTTTAGTAACTAAATTGCATTGCAATAGGGGCATCACAAAAAATATGTATCTGCCTTATTTTATTTTATTTTTTTACTTTACTTATAGACCTTTTTATTGAAAACATAACACCTCAATAGTGTACATCATGTGTATATGTTAACAAAATTATCTCAAATTATGTGTTATTACCTGATACTAAATAGAACATGCACCAAAACACTAGCAAACAATACAGCAATTATACAGCACCATCAAAAATAAATAAATCTCCATCAGACTAATGGAATAAGAACGAAAGGAATAAAAAATCTAACAACAAAGAAAATAAATCAAAGGAAGGGGCCCCATATTTTGTCATACATCTTCTGTTTGCCAAATCTAAAAAAAAGGTAACCTTTCCAGCTTGAGGGCAGAAACCATTTCAACTAACCATTTAAAAAAAAACTTGGAGGTGTTGTGGATTTCCACTCCATCAAAATCACTCTCTTGGTCAGCACCATGCCAAACATAAAGGGAGAGTTGTTGATGTTTAGGCCAAGTTAGAGCCTGGTCTGAACATCCAAACAATGTTAATTCCACATTAATTTTAATGTTCATTTCAAAAGTCTGGGAATAAAGTCCCAGGAATAAAGGAATAAAGATACTTTTCAAAAATTCTGATACTTTTGGACAGAACCAGAATATATGACCAGCTTATTAAATTTGGCTTTAGTATAGTATAATCTATGCATCACTTTAAATTGTATGAGCTGTAGTCTTACATTTATAGTGCAAGAGTGAACGACTCAATCCCTCCTCCCAAGTAGAAGATGAAATGTCAATTTTTAATTTCCTCTCCAAAGAATCTTTAAGGTGTGCTATAGAAACTGAAATGTGAGCAGCAAACAGATATATAAATTTGGTCACTAAATTTCTCAATTGGGCACTGCCTCAAAAGGAAAATTGTGTTTGATAAAATGACGCACCTCTAAATAACAAAAAAAGTGTGACTGTGAGAGGCCAAAAGTTATATTCTTGCACTGAACCATTTTCACTGATAGAGATTTGGACCACAAAAATTGCAGCTAAATAACTGTTACCAACTGAACAAGCCTCAAAATGTAGCCACTTAGGATATGTATGTAACTGATCGGAAGCAACTTGATCACACTCATGCCAAAACATCATAGCCCTCATGTTAGCTGCCCAATAGTATTGACGGAATCTGAGCAGCGTTAGCCCTTCCACTTCCCTAGATTTTTGCTAATGAGATTTTGAAATTCTGTGTGCCCTATATCTCCAAATTAAAGGAAAAATCACGGAATCTAACAAATTAAAAAAGAATTTTGGAAGAAATATGGCTACATTCTGAAAAAGAATGAAAACGAGGCAAAATCTTGATGGCATTTAATCGACCTGATAACAATAATGGAAGAATCCTCCATTTCTTGATAGATAATTTTAATTTATTAATATCCTCTAGAAAATTTTGGGGAATAATTAATCCCAAGTAAGTGAAATGATTATTTACAATTTTTATGGGCAAAAATCTCAAAGATCCAGAGGCTAAACCATCTCCCAGAGGCATAAACACACTTTCCCCCCAATTAACTGAATAACCGTAAAAGGAACAAAAAATATGGCAAAGCAGTGGATGGGTCATTTAAAAATAATATCAAATCATCTGCATATAAAGATAGTTTAACCTCAGATTTTCCACAAGGCATACCTCGAATCTCAGAATGGGTAGATAAGTATATAGCCAAGGGCTCTAGGGCCAGATCAAACAGCAGCGGACCTAAACAAATTTCTTGTCATGTTCATCAGCCTTATTTAATTGTTTTATATTGTGAAGAGACTCAAATTTATTTGTATCTTGTTGGCAACATTTTGATGTGCAATGGGTACTGAAAGTATTCAGACCCCCTTAAAATTTTCACTCTTTGTTATATTGCAGCTATTTTTTTAAATCACTTAAGTTCATTTTTTTCCTTATTAATGTACACACAGCACCCCATATTGACAGAAAAACAGAATTGTTAACATTTTTTGCAGATTTATTAAAAAAAAAAAAAACTTAAATATCACATGGTCCTAAGTATTCAGTCCATTTGCTTAGTATTTAGTAGAAGCACCCTTTTGACCTAATACAGCCATGAGTCTTTTTGGGAAAGATGCCATTGCCTCTGCCATTTCTCCTTGCAGATCCTCTCCAGTTCTGTCAGGTTGAATGGTAAATGTTGATGGACAGCCATTTTTAGGTCTCTCCAGGGATGCTCAATTGAGTTTAAGTCAGGGCTCTGGATGGGCCATTCAAGACCATTGTGAAGCCACTCCTTCATTATTTTAGCTGTAGGCTTAGGGTCATTGTCTTGTTGGAAGGTAAACCTTTGGCCCAGTCTGAGGTCCTGAGCACTTTGAAGAAGGTTTTCATCCAGGATATCCCTGTACTAAGACGTTTGTCCCTGCAGCTGGAAAACACCTCTACAGCATGATGCAGCCACCACCATGCTTCATTGTTGGGACTGTATTGGACAGGTGATGAGCAGTGCTTGGTTTTCTACACACATACCGCTTCGAATTAAAGGCAAAAGTTCTATGTTGGTATCATCAGACCAGAGAATCTTATTTTTTATGATTTTAGTAAACTCCATGCAGGCTTTTATGTGTCTTCCAATGAGGACAGGCATCCGTCGGGCCACTCTGCCATAAAGCCCCGACTGGTGGAGGGCTGCACTGATGGTTGACTTTCTACAACCTTAGAGAAAAGTTATAATCAAACTAAACAGAAATTGAATTAAGACATGTGGAGTATGCCTATTTTAGTCGCATTATTGAAGTGCAATACAGAGATGTAAACAACTTAAACTATTACCCTTATGTAAGACATTTCACCGCATTTTGTGACAGGACACTATTCCCCATTTGGCGTGCACTATCAAATTCCATTAACTTCCCAAGGGAAGTTTTATAGTCCCTTGTTGAGAAGCTTTGTAATTTGCATATGCATTCTGGATGAATGCTGATAGAGAAATGTTTAAAGTTTCTTAAAATGTTAATATGTTGCACATGTTGTATTAACATAAAATGTAAATAATAGTTCAGTACACAAAAATAGCTAATCTTGTTTAGCTGTGGTAGAGTTGATTGATTGCAGGAGTAATAAAACCATAATAATAATACATGAGCAAGAGACTTGTTGCAAAACGCCTGATTACACATAAAGAGGGAATACATGAAAGGGTTACATGAAAAAAACAAAACATAAGTCTTGAGCAAGTTGTATAGCAGCGTATAGGAGCATGACTATGTGTCTGTCCATTTTCAAGCAACACATTCCTTTTGTGTCGTAAATACCTTAGGAATCGCATTACACACTAACCATTGCTCTTTACTGGAGGGGAGAGGTTGACTGTGCATTATTTGTTGAATTAAGCAAAATAAATATGTGTCTGATCGACCACATCTGTTACATACTGTTGCGAATGGAGGACGTGCAGACAAATTCAGCTTTATTTAGAATGGCCAGGCAGGCAGGGGTTGAAAACCAGCATAAACAGTGTAGTAGATGATCCAAGAGCGTAATCCAAAGACAGGCAAAAGGTTCAGGGCAGGCGGCAAAGAATCAGACAAACTATAAACAGTTCAAAGTCAAAAACACGAGAAACAAGGAAAAAGCTTTGAATGACAGCAACAGCTAATCAATATTGAGCAACGTGTGTGAAACAGAGGGGTTTAAGTAATTAATGATCATGAGTCTCAGCTGTGTGTGTGTGTGTGTGTGTGCCCAAAAGACAGCTGTTGCTGGAGTGATTTGTAGTTTCTGGGATTTGTAGTTCGGTAGGAAGGGATTTTCAATGGAGACAACCCCACTGGTGATTACAACAAACTACAGGAAGTAATCTCCAGCAGAGAAAACACTGCTGGCGATCGCATCACATACACGGTATTGCTATATAAAAAGTTCAATTTAATTTATACTTACAATAATTATGTAAAAGTGTACTAACTTTGAACTATTTTAATTGCATTCAAATTATACTTTTAGGCATTATACTTAAAATATATTTTTGAAGTAGTACACCTTATTGCTATATACTAAAAATCTATTTATATATATTTTTTAAAAGTT
>CAIGQW010056847.1:425837-477479 GCA_903798125.1 Danio choprae | reverse complement strand
AGAATAATAACAAATCTCCAGTACTAGCCTTTTCTGTTTATTTTAACCAGGTAGAAGTGTTGTCACAATCAGCTACAGAACTGCAGAGCATCTTGTGATGCAAAAATAAAACATAACTAGGAAACTTTGTATTAAACTTTCAAAGATTAAGCTCAGCCCTCTAATAAACAACAACAGAAAAACAACAATTGTGTATTAAATTTAAGATAATAAATTATTATTCAGTAAGCTTAAAACCTGAAATCTCTTGTATTAAAAATGCAGCACTGTGTCCATCCATAACAGCAGCTGCAGCAGACAACAACTGTTTTGTGTACAGAAGGCACTCACTCACTCACAGACTTACAGTACAATTTCACAAGATGAGACAATATCTTATATTTCCATTCTTTGACGGATGTGCGTGAGTGTTATACACTTGTGTCTCTTGCAGCACCACGTTTTTTTAGAAGTGGTATGAAGATAAAACGATATCAACTTTTAGCCACAGCAGCATTTATTTGTCATGCAGTGTCAGTTCAAGAGCAGTGGACCAATCAGAAGAACTGGGAGGGGGGAGATGTGTTCAGTGCTTCTGTTTAAGGGGTAGAAAGTTGGCATGACAATGACAAAATGGTGGAGGCACTCCTGACCGCTGCTGTGTTGCATTTTCAGACACAATCCAGAATTTTTTTCTGATTGGCTCCTCAGTTTTGAGCCTCATACTGTACCTCGTACATTGTATGAAAACCTTGTGACATAACACAGTCAAATTGTGTGCTTACACAATCAGATTTCATGCTTTATTTTTAAAGACATTTAGCCTGAATTTACTTCACAGTCAACTAAAGAGATATTTTACCCCCAAATTACTGACCTTTTGTTATTGGCAACACATTGGAAAGGTTGTTTTTAACCAAATTTCCACATTGAGTACACAGATAAACCTGCTGAATGCAAAAATAAAAATAAAAATAGGCTTCAGATGTAGACATTCCACTAAGAATCAGAATCAGAATCAGAAAGAGCTTTATTGCCAGGTATGTTCACACATACGAGGAATTTGCTTTCGTGACAGAAGCTTCTACAGTGCAACAGAATCACAGAGACAGGACAAAAAACAGATAATAAATATATTTTAAAAATAGAAGTAAGTAGTGAATGCAGATATGCAGGTTGACAAGTGTATGTACAGGTATTATGTGCAAACTGGCATGTAAAGTATGTTTTAAATAAGTATATGTGTCTAAAGTGTATAGCAAGTAGTGATGTTTGTCACAATTACTATCATAAAGTGTTCATAAGATGGATTGCCTGAGGGAAGAAACTGTTTCTGTGTCGGGCTGTTCTGGTGCACAGTGCTCTGTAGCGTCGACCAGAAGGTAAAAGTTCAAAGAGGCAGTGTGCTGGGTGTGAGGGGTCCAGAGTGATTTTGGCAGCCCTTCTGCTCGCTCTGGATAAGTACAGTTCTTGGAGAGTAGGGAGGGTTGTACCAGTGATTCGCTCAGCAGTCCGAACTATTCGACGTAGTCTTCGGAGGTCTGATTGGGTAGCTGAGCTAAACCAGACAGTTATTGAAGTGCAGAGGACTGATTCAATGATGGAAGTGTAGAACTGTTTCAGCAGCTCCTTTGGAAGGTTGAACTTCCTTAGCTGACGAAGGAAGTACAGCCTTTGTTGAGCTTTTTTGACAATGGAGTCAATGTGAGTGTCCCACTTCAGGTCCTGAGAGATGGTGGTGCCCAGGAACCTGAATGACTCCATTGCTGCCACAATGCTGTCCATGATGCTCAGTGGGGGGAGAGCAGGGGGGTTATCCTGAAGTCCACTTTCATCTCCACTGTTTTGAGCGTGTTCAGCTCCAGGTTGTTGTGACTGCACCAGACAGCCAGCTCCTTAACCTCCTGTCTGTAAGCAGACTCATCACCGTCCTGAATGAGGCCAATAAGTGTGGTGTCGTCTGCAAACTTCAGGAGCTTGACAGAGGGGTCCTTTGAAGTACAGTCATTCGTGTACAGGGAGAAGAGCAGAGGGGAGAGGACACACCCCTGTGGGGCGCCAGTGCTGATTGTGCGGATACTGGATGAGAATTTTCCCAGCTTTACCAGCTGCTGCCTGTCCGTTAGGAAGCTGTTGATCCACTGACAGACAGAGGTGGGCACGGAGAGCTGAGTTTATTTGGGCAGGAGAAGTTTTGGGATGATAGTGTTAAAAGCCGAGCTAAATTCAACAAACAAGATCCTCACATAGGTCCCTGGTCTGTCTAGGTGTTGCAGAACATAATGCAGTCCCATATTGACTGCATCATCCACAGACCTGTTTGCTCTGTAGGCAAACTGAAGAGAATCCAGTGAGGGTTTAGTGATGTTCTTCAGATGGGCCAGCACCAGTTTTTCAAAGGACTTCATGACCACAGATGTTAGCGCCACCGGTCTGTAGTCATTTAGTCCTGTAAGTTTTGGTTTCTTTGGGATGGGTATGATAGTGGAGCGTTTGAAGAAGGAGGGCACTTCACACAGCTCCAGTGATCTGTTGAAGATCAGGGTGAAGATTGGGGCCAGTTGGTCAGCACAGGATTTTAAACAGGCTGGTGTTACAAGATCTGGGCCTGGTGCTTTTTTCCTCTTCTGTTTCCGGAAAACCTGGCGCACATCATCTTCACTAAACTGAAGTGCAGGTGTGGGGGAGATGGTGGGTGGATGAGGTGTTAATGGTGGTGTGAAGAGCAGTTCAGAGTGGGTGTGGGTGTTTTCTCAAACCTGCAGTAAAACTCATTCAGGTCGTTAGCAAGTCGTTTGTTGTCTACAGTGCTGGGGGATGGTGTCTTATAGTTTGTGATATTTTTCAAACTTTTCCACACGGATGCTGAGTCGCTGGAAGAGAACTGACTCCTTAGTTTCTCAGAATAGTTCCTTTTTGCCACTCGGATCTCCTTTTCCAGTGTGTATTTGGCCTGCTTATACAAGGTCCTCTCCTCGTTTCTGTAAGCAACCTCTTTGGCCTGACGTAGCTGTCTGAGTTTTACAGTGAACCATGGTTTGTCATTGTTGTATGTGAGTTGAGTCCTGGTGGGAATGCACGTCTTCACAGAAACTGATATAAGATGTTACAGTCTCTGTGAGCTCATCCAGATCGTTTGTAGCAGCTTCAAAAACGCTCCAGTCAGTGAGGTCGAAACAGGCTTGTAGATCCCGCTCTGTTTCGTTAGTCCATCTTTTCACAGATCTTAATACAGGTTTGGCTGTTTTCAGTTTCTGCCTGTAGGTTGGTATGAGATGAACCAAACAATGATCAGAGTGCCCCAAAGCTGCTCGTTGGACAGAGCGGTATGCATCCTTTATTGTGGTATAGCAATGATCCAATGTGTTACTGTCTCTTGTGTGACATGTAACATGTTGTCTATATTTTGGCAGTTCACGGGATAGTTTTGCTTTGTTAAAATCCCAGAGAATGATTAAAACAGAGTCCGGGTGTTGTTGCTCCATCGCCGAGATCTGATCAGCTAGTTTCTGTATCGCCAGGCACGCGTGCGCGTGCGGAGGAATGTAAACACTGACGAGGATGAACGAGCAGAACTCACGCGGTGAGTAGAAAGGCTTACAGTTAATAAACAGTGCTTCTAGGTCGGGACAGCACATCTTCTTTAAAACTGTTACATCTGTACACCACCTTTCATTGATGTAAAAGCATGTCCCAGCCAGGTTTCCGTGAAACACAGAGCAGCAGAATGCAAAAAATCCCTGTTTGTCTGAGAGAGCAGAATGAGTTCGTCTATTTTGTTGGGTAGAGAGCAGAGATTTGCCAGGTGGATGCTAGGCAACGCGGTTCGAAATCCACGCTGTCTGAGTTTCACAAGCGCGCCTGCACGCTTCCCCCGTCTGCGCGCCCAAAAGCATTTGAAAACGAAAGCTCCGCCGACTACTATGTCCAGCAAAACATCACATAAGTCTATGTCTGGAAAGATATTTGGTGGAGTATGCGTCCAAATGTCCAACAACTCGTCTCTGGTGAAACTAATTGTAGGAATGTGACTAAAAACAGGACAAACTAACAAAAATACAATAACAACTGCAGAGCATGACACGGAGGCGGCCATCGTCGTCGGCGCCATCTTGTATAATGGCGTAAGCATAAGACTGTACTACTCACAGTCCCTGTGGATTGTAATCCAAAGTTTGCAAATCATCTGTTCTGCTTTTACTGGACTTGTCTGCTATTTTTGATATGTGATTGGTTTTAGCTATAAAACCAATGATGTTTTACTGATGTAAAGACCACATATACATCAAAAGGTCAAGGCAAATTTGTTTGTTTTTTTTATGTCACAAGCATTATAAAGAAACTAGAATGGTCAAGTTTCATAATAGAC
This sequence comes from Danio choprae, assembly GCA_903798125.1. Lineage (NCBI taxonomy): Eukaryota > Metazoa > Chordata > Actinopteri > Cypriniformes > Danionidae > Danio > Danio choprae. The sequence goes on along the minus strand of CAIGQW010056847.1, from coordinate 473,131 downwards.
GGTTTTCAGTTCAGTAGTATGTTGTAATTTTTTACTTAAATGAGCTTTCTAAACAAGTGCACTTAACTCATAGCCGTATCAAATGCTGTATTTTGAAAGCTCCCTAAAATTGACATATAGGAAGCAGCGCACATTTATAAAACACAAAGTGCATTTTTACCTCAAGCTAAAGGCTAAAAAGATATTGACAAGAAGAGCATAAGCATATTTATTTGGGAGACTTTTATAAACTAGTCCAGAGAGCAGCAGAGATTCACTATTGGAAATCTAGCAGATATGGCATAATGAAGTCATTTCTGTTACTGTTCTCCTGTTCAGAATAGAAGGGCAGAAAATAGCCTTGTCAGAGTGAGTGACGCTTCAAATTTCTATGTATAATTTAAGGCAAGCTTTCATCAGACTTATGCCTAGTCCACATCACTCTGAGAGGAATGAAGACAAAGTGCAAAATCAAAAATGTCAAGAACAGAGTTTTAAAAAAAGTAGAATTTCATGAACATCCAAAATAGGTCTAAAATAGTCCTACTGGAAAATAATAATAAGCTCAATTTGGTGATTAACTATTATCTATGCATCAGACACGTTCTTACAATCACTCCATCTCTACAAAACATGGTGCAATTCTCATTGTGCTTCACACAGGTGACTGGCCTGAACAAACGCCTGTAGAAACACTCCACTCAATATGACACTTTCTTAAAGTCTGCATGAACCAGAAGTTGCTGAGAATTTTTTTTAGTATGTTGATGTAGTTCAAACTGAAACAGAACATTGAGTTGAGGGCAGGACTTTCTTTTTGCACTTCATTCCCTCATAGCAAACTATCTGTAGGAGAAAATTTGTTGGCAGAGCTGAAAAACCAAGGCGACCAAGGCAGCCTACAAATCTGACTCAGTTACAACAGTTCTGTCAGGAGGAATGGGCCTAAATTCCAGCAAACTATTATGAGAAGCTTGAGGAAGGATAAAAAAAGAATGTTTGACCCAAGTTATACAGTTTAAAGGCAATGCTACAACATACTAAGGAAATGTATGTCAACTTTTGACTGTCTGGAAAGTAATAAAAAAATTCTCAATACAAAAAATATATCTCATTATTCAAAATATTAATAATTTTGGTAATCTTAACTGAACTAAAAGACAAAATGTTTAGTATAACATCAGACAAATATGACACAAACTGTACAATAGAATCTTAATGCCTTAGTATATAATAATATAAAGGAAATATTTTAGAAATAAAAACATATAATTTTGAACTCCAAACTTAAAATTGTACACCAGAGGACCAAATAACTGTAATGTAATATGGAAGAGCAGAGTCCACAATGAAACAGCTCATTTACTCTAATAAAAGGGAGATGATTAGATGGATGGATCTATTGTTGTCTATGGTCTGTTTCTACGGGTGGTTTTTAATAATGGCATTTTTAACAAAAGTCTTTGCCAGAAGTGCAGCATAAGAGATTTCATCAGCTGCTTCTCACACAACCTGCATCTTTAACTGGCACTGCCAGGATTGATGTGCATGGTCATCAGCAGTGCAACAGTGCCATCTCTGGCAAAGATCACATACAGAGGGCTGTTTTTTTTAGTTCACTGTTAGAGAGCTGGAACCTCAGGTGCTGATGTGTTCTCATAATCATCTTTCTCCATTTACTGCTATTCATTTAACTGTATTATTTAAAAATAATAATATTAATAAAAGTCAATATAGATATAAAAAAGACAAAAAAAGGAGATACTTAATGTCATGAGCACATCATGCAAGTTTATAGCAACTGGATAAAGTGAGGGCCTCACAGTGGCGCAGTGGATAGCACGATCGCCTCACAGCAAGAAGGTCGCTGGTTCGAGCCTCGACTGGGTCAGTTGGCGTTTCTGTGTGGGGCTTGCATGTTCTCCCCGTGTAGGTGTGGGTTTCCTCCGGGTGCTCCAGTTTCCCCCACAAGCCCAAAGACATGCGGTATAGGTGAATTGGGTAGGCTAAATTGTCCGCTGGGCATCCGCTGCGTAAAACATATGCTGGATAAGTTGGCGATTCATTCTGCTGTGGCGACTCCAGATTAATAAAGGGACTAAGCAGAAATGAAAATGAATGAATGAATGGATAAAGTGACATATTGTTTAAATTTATATGAACACAATTAGCTCTCCTTTTTTAGTTTTTAACGACAAGAACATTTCTGAATGACTAGATGTGGAATGTTCAAATTTGGAAGAATTGGCAGAAATAAACAATGTTTTTGTAAAAACAACTTAACTTGTAAATGAGTTAACAGTGAGTGGATTAGGGGTCAAAGAAACTTTTCTTCCAGTGACTCCATTATCTGCTCCAGCGACTAAAGTTACTGTCTCCAATGTCATCCTTTTTAAATCGAATGATGCTTTTGTGAAAGAGTTAATGAGATTTGAAAAGATCACAAGTCCCATGAAAGCATAACCCTCTCGGATAAAAAGACGCAGCGCTAAAGCATGTTCTGTCTTTTAAGTGACATGTCTATATGTTTCTTAATTCGCCAGAGCGGACCTTGGAGGTTTATTTCTGTGTTACTCAAGGCAAGTGTTCTTTCATGGTATACGCAAGCACCAAGAGTTTAAGGTGTTTTGAGTGTGGCAACTTGGGCCACAAGCACTTACAACAGTGAAACAGTGCGCTTCCACATCTAGTTGTGTTGAAAACGAAGTTGTTTCTCAAACAAACAACACACAAATTCAGGGAGCCGAGGAACATGATAAAGGAGCTACAGAGGACGTAAATGAGCAGCAGGAGGTGTGTGTCTTTAACGTTAATGTTGGCTGTGTGGAGAAATCTGGATCCAGTAATTTAGCTGCTAAAGCTGGTAATAATGATGATGATGTGATGAAAGTGATGAGTGATGCAAATGATGATAAAGATGGGGATGATGATGATGATGCTACTGAACAAAAATGTGGTTTGAAGGAAAATGTGGCTGATGACTAAGGATTTTGTGAAAGATTTATATCCCCTTGAGCAGATCAGTTATTTTCTTGATAAGACAAAAGGAAGAGTAGGTGTTGTAATAAGAGACTACTTTTCTAGAGACTAAAAAGTTTTTAACTGATATCAGATCAGTAAAAAAGGATGCGAAAAGCCCTCACTTTATTTTCTTCATCTGTTCTTTTTTCTTTCTTTCTTTGTTGTCCTAATGGAGATATTACAGGTGGGTTCTCTTAATATAAATGGACTGGGGGATAGGAGGAAGAATGAAGTTTTATCTGATATCTTTAGATTAAAAGATCTGGGTGTTACTTTTTTGCAAGAAACTCACAGTACATGTTGTATTTAAGTTAATTGGGGCATATGGTGGAAAAGAAAATATTTTCTCAGTCACAGGACAAATTTAAGTGCAGGTGTGGCTATAATTTTATCTCCTAATGTGAATGCAAAAAATGTATCAATAGATGAAAAGTGGTAGGCTTTTATCTGTTAAGGCTGAAATTTATAATTTTAAATTACTATTCATAAGTAGTGGAGCAGTTTCAGTTTTAAGAAGTTTGAAAATATAATCAAATATGAAAATGAGGAAGTGTTTATTGTTGTAGGGGGTGATTGGAACTGCACTCTGGATTTTACTTGTGATAGAAATGGGAAAGAACCACATGTACAATCAGCCTCCTGTTTAGTTAAAAAAAAGCCTCCTGGTATTGTTAAAAATCGGAATCTCTCAGATGTGTGGAGAGAGCACAGCCGGTCTATAAAGCAATATGCTTGGGTGAAAGTCTGTAATGACAGGATTTCTGCTGCTTGTTTGGACCGCTTTTATATATCTTGTAACTTGAAAAATAGAGTTGTTTGTACAGAAATTATCTCTAACATACTTTGATCATAAATTTGTTACTGTTGGTTTCACTTTGTCCAAACATACACTCAAAAGCTGCTATTTTCATTTTAGTACTAAACCTTTAGATGATAAAGATTTTTGTGAAGTTTGTAAGTTATTTTGGGAAAAATGGCAAACAGAAAAAGGTATTTTTGAAAATATTATACAGTGGTGGGAAGTTGGTAAAGCACACATTAGGGACTTTTCTCAGAAATGTTCTTCCTTTACCTCAATACAATTAAAAAGTTCAATAAAATGTTTGGAAAAAGAGATTATGAATATTAAAATGAAAATGTCTGCAAATGAGGATGTCCATTTAAAAGAACTGAAAAGAAAAATATTTTAAGCCTGATTATGAATAAAAGAGTGAAAGAAGCTTTCATAAGAAGTCGCTATTTAACTCTAAAAGACATGGATGCTCCTAGTACCTTCTTTTAAATTTAGAGTGAAAAGATGGTCATCAGAAACTGATGGTTTCCTTAAAGGACAATAATAGTAATAAAAGTATCCTTACCTGTTTTATCTAAAGATCACAAAAAGCTTTTAGAAACTGATATCTCTTTTGAAGAGGTCTCACTGGCTGTTAAGGGGCTCTCTTCAGGCAAATGTCCTGGCCTGGATGCACTACCAGCTGAGTTTTATATATCCCTTTGGCCAATAATAGGTTATGATTATTTTAGTGTTATTCAGAAATGCTTTAGTGAAGGTATTCTTCCTACAAGCTGTCAACATGCTGTTTTATCATTGTTGCCAAAAAAGGGGGATTTAAAACTTTTAAAGAATTGGAGAATTGTGGCAATTTTGTGCACAGAATATAAAATATTATCCAAGGTTCTTGAAAATCGATTAAATAATGTGCTGCATGAAATTTTGAGCAAAAGACTAGTCATACTTTGTTAAAGATGTGTCAATCATGGACAATCTTCACTTAATCAGAGATCTGTTTGATTATACTCACTCTATTTATTTATTTGTTTGTTTATTTAAAAGGGATAATACACTTGACTGTTTTACAAAGACAACCAATGCCGTGTACATAGGGCATATAACATGAAGCTAATTTGCAGCCCTCGTCCCTGGTTAGGCTTTACATATTTTTATTTTTATTTTTTTAAAGATGTCAATATGGGCCTGTTCTTCCTAGATCAGAAAAAAAGCCTTTGATAAGGTTAATCATGGTTTTATGTTTGACACTCTTAGTGCTTTTAATTTTGGAGAAAATTGTATCTCATAGGTTAAACTTTTATATACTGAAGCAACATGCATGATTAAAGTGGGTGGTGGGCTTAGTATTCTTATTGATGTTAAAAGAGGAATTAGACAAGGTTATCCACTTTCAGGTAAATTGTACAGTATTGTAATTGAACCTTTGTTGTGCAAATTGAGAAGAGAGTTAATGGGCTTACAGTTCAAAACTTTAAACTGTCCTATCAAACTTCCTGCCTATGCTGATGACAATACGGTTGTAATAAGAGAGAAGAGTGATATTCAGGTGCTTGAAAGTGCTCTTCAGTATTATGGAAAAGAATCATCTGCAGTTGTTAATTTGGAGAAAAGTGAAGCTTTATAGCGTGGCAGTGTTTCTAAAGGTCCAATGCTTCCTGGTGGACTAAAGTGTGGACAAGTAGGTTTTAAATAATTGGGAGGGTTTTTAGGGACAGAAGAGTTTAAGAAGAAAAATTGGGAGGCCTCATGTAGAAAGTGTGTGCAAGGTTGTCTCGCTGGAATTGGTTGCTACCCCAGCTGTCCTATAGAGGGAGGGTGCTGTTATGTAACAATTAAGTGGCATCTTCACTTTGGCACAGAATGACAATACTGGAGCCTCCTGAGCATCTAGTGTGAGAAATACCAAAAAAATGGAGGATCTTTCTGGTTGGGACAGCATTGGTTGAAGGCGATGGTGCTGCATCTTTCAAGACAAGAAGGAGGCCAGGGGTTGATAGACATCAGACAGGACTAAGGACCTTTAGAGTGCATACAGCACAAAGACTGTTCTACGAAGGGGATGTAAGTTGGGCTGAAGTAGCCTGCGCCCTCTTGAGGAAAGTTGAAAATATGGAGCTGGACCATCATCTTTTCTTGATGGACGTTGACAAGTTGAACTTAAGTGGAATAACTCACTTTTATAGATAAATTTTCATGGACACTTTTTAGTTTTTCACTAAGTTCAGATGACTCACAGAATCTTTGGCTGATAGAGGAACCTGTTTTTTTTATTTATACTTGGATTTGAATGTTTTAAATTTAAATGTAATAGTTTCAGAAAATCCATGTGGGCTGCAACCATTATAAAAGTTGCACATTTAAAAGATAAAAAAGCTGGATTAGTCCTGAAAATCTAGCTTAAAAAATGGGAATAAAATCAGTTAGACTGACAAAACATGTTGTCACAGATGTTAAACTCACTGCCTCAAGACTATAAATGATTGAAAGTTCTGAAACCAGGCACCTGCCCTAAAGGCTGCTGGAGGACCCTGTACATACCACCAACTAAGAAAAAGTCTGAAGACCTTCAGTGGAGAATAGTACATGGGATTATAGCTACAAGCAGACACAGAGCACACCTTGATCCAGAGGTAGGGGTAGGTTGTCCTTTTTGCAGAGAACAGTTTCCCTTTCATATGGGAACTCTAATGTGCGTCTGTAAACAGACTACGACCAATCACTCTGAAGAGAAAGAAAAAGGGCCAATGAATGTGAAACGAGTTGGCAGAGCTCGGCTCTGCAGGTGCGACTGATTAGTCAATAGTGAAGTATATCCGTGGCATCGGCGGAGCGAGCATCAGATTCTTTGCTTCAGACCTCAGATTGAGACTGAAGAGCTCCTGATCTGCGACTGGGCTCCTTTCCTGTCCCCTGGGCGTTTCACTGGTTCTTAATAAAAGAGCAGTTTTCTCTAAAAAGCAGATACCCTAAGAGAGCAATGCAGCCGAACAATGCGTCTTTTTAAAGGTGTCATTCCGGCCGTGCGTTTCTGGATGTGGTGGTTTCCTAGGCCCAGATGACAGGCACGAGTATTGCATCACATGTCTGGGGGTCCAGCATGTGGAGGCGGTGCTCACAGACAGTTCTTGCCCTCACTGCAAGGGCTTGACTGTTGCGCAGCTGAGGTCGCGGTGTACTGTAGCATTAGGGTGCCCCACCCCTGTTGCTCCCCGCAAGTTGGTTAGCGCATGGGCAGGCCTGAGGATTACAGTGGGGGCTAATCCGTCGCCTTCATTCCTTATCAGTGGGGTCTGTCCAAGCTTCGAGGGCGCCAGTCCATCCTCCGGGTTGGCCGTGCTCTCATTAGATGACACCGGGGACCAGGTGTCCATTGCTGCATTGGAGGGCAGGTTAACATGCTCCGATGATGATCCGCACCCACTGCCACCCTTCGGGGTTGACAGGGAGGCTCCGGATTTAGAATCAGACATGTTAGCCGTGTTATTCCGGGCTGCTTCGGCCATAGGACTGGAGATGGCTTGTCCCCTAGCCCCGTGGCCGGACCACTTAGATGGGTGTTACGTGGGGGCCAAGAAGAAGGTGAAGCCTTCCAAGCCCCCCATCCCCTTCTTCCCTGAGGTACAAAGTGAGCTCACGCAGGCATGGAGGGCACCCACCCATGGCTACAAGACCTGCTCCGACTCCATTGCCTGCTCCACCGGCCAAGCAGCAGCGCCGAGCCACCCGCGTGACTGAAGCGCCCCCGCACCAGGGCACCGTTAAGTCCGGTAAACGGATCGTGAAACGTCCCTGAGACAGCCATCCAGAGAAGAGGGGACCTGCTCTTTCTTCGGTGGGGGGTCGAGGACCGATTCAGTCTGCAACATCAACATCAATTCCACCGCTGGCCTCCGGGCTGGTGGTACCCACATTTTCAATAAAAGAGCAGTTTCCTCTCTCTGGATGTGCAAATCCAAGCCTTGCCAGTCTGGGACAATCCACCTTCCAGCTTGCAGTGCCGGGCCATATTGCCACAGGCTTCCTGGGTGCAAGGGACCGGTCTCCTTTCTTTCACCCCAGCCTCATCACAGGATCCAGGGAGGAAGATAAGAGACAATGTCTTATTTTCAGCTCTTCCTCGAGCCATTCTGCTTCCCGTGGTGAGCACTCCCCTCCCCAGCTGCCTCTCCGTTGGCACGTCAGTGTTCGCTTTAATGACGCCATTAGCGCGAGCTCTGCCAGCCTGGCTAGCGCTGCCCAGCCCGTCGCGCTGGCTCATGCGGACGGTCAGACTCGGCTACGCGATACAATTCGCTTCTCGCCCTCCCAAGTTCACGGGTGTACATTTCACAAGGGTCAGCCCCGTGTCCACCCCTGTCTTGCGAGAGAAGATTGCTGTCCTTCTGGTGAAGGATACAATCGAGCTGATCCCTCCAGCCGAGATGAGGTGTGGGTTTTACAGCCTGTACTTCATCATGCCCAAAAAGAGCGGAGGGTTAAGGCCAATCCTAGATCTGCACAAACTGAACCGTTATTTAGACAAAATGTCGTTCAGAATGCTTACGCAGAAACGCATACTCCAATGCGTCCGTCCTTGGGATTGGTTTGCAGCTATAGACCTGAAGGACGCGTATGTTTATGTCTTCATACTTCCATGCCACTGTCCTTTCCTCTGGTTTGCGTTTGAAGGTCGAGCATGGCAGTACAAAGTCCTCCCCTTTGGGCTCTCCCTGTCTCCGCGAGTTTTCACAAAGCTCGCGGAGGGTGCCCTAGCACCTTAACAGCTTGCGGGCATACGCATACTCAATTATCTCGACGATTGGCTCATACTGGCTTAATCCCGGTATGAATTGATTATGCACAGGGACAGGGTGCTTCGGCACCTCGACCAGAGATTGGCACATCGACTCAGAGATTGGCACATCAACTTGGCAGTGTTTCTCGCACTTCACCTTTTTTTTACCGGTTCTACAGCAGAAACACGTGCTGATTAGGACGGACAGCATGTCAACGGTGGCATATATCAACCGAAGACTTGGGGGACTTACCGGCTTCAGTGGTTAACACCATCACTTAGGCTAGAGCACCCTCTTTGAGGCATGCCTACACCCTGAAGTGGAGTGTATTCGCTGAGTGGTGCGCTTCTCGCCGAGAAGACCCCCGAACTTGCTAGATTAGCGTTGTGTTATCCTTCCTTCAGGATAAGCTGGAGCATAGGCTGTTACCCTCCACACTGAAGGTTTACATGGCTGCCATCTCCGCTCATCATGACACGGTGGATGGCAACACGTTCAGGAAGCATAATCTAATCATCCTATTCCTCAGAGGTACGCAGCGATTAAATCCATCCCGCCCCCCTCTCATGCCCTCTTGGGATCTCTCTGAAGTCCTGGTGGGTCTGCAGGGAGATCCAATCGAGTCACTCGACTTGGTAGCCTTAAAAATTCTATCCATGTAGACAGCTCTGCTGATCACGTTGGCATCGTTTAAGAGAGTCGGGGATATGGAGGCATTTTCGGTCATTGAATAGTGCCTGGAATTTGGGCTGGCTTACAAGGTTCCTACCACCCAGATATGGCTTACAAGGTTCCTACCACCCCATTTAGAGACCAGGTAGTGAACCTGCAAGCGCTGCCTGCGGAGGAGGCAGACCCAGCATTCACTGCTTTGTCCCGTTTGTGGAACAAATGCAAAACTTAAGATATTGTGAACAGCTCTTTATCTGTTATGGTGGCCAGCAGAAGGGAAGTGCCGTATCAAAACAGAGGTTGGCCCACTGGATAGCCATCGCCCTCGCTTATAAATGCCAGGGCATGTCGCATCCCCCGAACGTGAGAGCACACTCTACTAGAAGTGTCACCTCCTCCTGGTAGTTAGCACGTGGCTCCTCTCTCACAGATATCTGCGGGCTGGGCGACACCTAACACATTTGCAAGATTTTACAATCTTCGAGTGGAGCCTCCCGATTATTGGGTAACCCTGGTTAATCGGGAAGAAATTAAGCTCAGTGTCAATAAACGCTTGCAGAGCCATGCTCCCTAACCTGGAGATAAGTGAGCTTTTTCTATTCTGCTAGTAAGTTTCCCGCTTGGCGAACCCTAGAGAATTCCTCCAAGGCCCCCAGCATCCGACTCAGTGGAGGAGCCGGGTGCTTGGCTCAGTGTGATGTCTGGTATGCCCACTCTTGGTCTACCCACATGCTAAGGTTCGGTGCCAGCTATGCACAGTCCCCGATGACGATCCCATATGCTTATTTCAGCCACAAAGTGTTCGCCCTGACCAGGCGGACCAGTGTCTTCCCTACCCGCTAACCAACTTATCATATGTAGCACTCAACCTCAATAGGGCTAGTCCATATGTTCTTATTACCATCAAGTCTCCCCTCTTGGGTAGCAGGTGACCTCCGCATCGTCCTCCCCCTTAGAGGACTGGCATGCTTTCCCAACGTACTGTCGTATTTCTTAAATTCCTAGTCTATATTAGCTAGGTAAAAACACATTACAACCCCCGTTTTAAAATTTCTAATTATTCCCATTTAATAGTAATTAAAGGGCCCAGGGGATATTGGAAGATGTTGCGCTCTTGGTGATGCTTGTGCACCCACACTATGCTTGACAAACTTCACTTTAGGAGCGTGACGGGCTTAGCTGCTGTGGCGTTTTCCATACAGTCTCCCATAGTCTGTTTACAGATGCACGTTGGAGTTCCTATATGAAGGGGAACTTCCTGGCTACGTACTTAACCCACGTTCCCCGAATAGGCAACTGAAACATGCATCTTCACTGCCACAGCAGCTGAGTCTCCAGCTGTTGGCTGAGTGTTTGGTCTTCAGCTGGCAAAAATCTGATGCTCGCTCCGTGGACACCACTGATATACTTCACTAATGACTATTTAGTCGCACCTGCGGAGCCGAGCTCTGCCAACTCATTTGGCATTCATTGGCCCTTTTTCTTTTTCTCTTCAGAGTTATTGGTCGTCTAGCGATCTCCCGCAGTCTGTTTACAGAAACACGTCTCTGTTCCCTATTTGGGGAACGTGGGTTACGTACGAAACCAGGACGTTCATTTGTTTTTTAAGTGTGAAGTTTTTACTCCTGAATTCATCTATGGACCAAAGTATAATAGAAGAAAAAGGCAAGGCAAGGCAAGTTTATTTATATAGCACATTTCATACACAGTGGCATTTCAAAGTGCTTTACATAAACAGGAATAAAAGAGAGAAGTTTAAAAAATAAAAACAAATAACATGAAAACAGATAAAAACAGATTAAAATGTGGTAAAACAGGTTATAAAAGAATGAAAAAGAAAAGAAAGACATAATAGTGCGATCTGTCGGACGTAGCACAGTGCTCATTCAGTAAAGGCACAGCTAAACAGATGTGTTTTCAGTCTGGATTTGAATGTACCTAATGTTGGTGTACATCTTATCATTTCTGGAAGCTGATTCCAGCAGCGGGGGGCGCAGTAGCTGAAGGCGGATTCACCCTGCTTTGACTGAACTCTTGGAATTTCTAGTTTATATGATCCTAAAGATCTGAGTGATCTGTTAGGGTTATATTCAGTGAGCATATCTGTAATGTATTGAGGTCCTAGGCCATTTAGTGATTTATAGACAAGTAGTAATATCTACTACTTAAATGTAAAGATCTATTCTGAATGTAACTGGGAGCCAGTGTAAAGACCCGAGGACAGGTGAGATGTGCTCTGATTTTCTGGTTATGGTCAAAATCCTGGCAGCAGCATTCTGGATGAGCTGCAACTGTCTGACTGTCGTTTTGGGAAGGCCAGTGAGGAGGGCGTTACAGTAATCCACCCTGTTGCTGATAAAAGCATGAACAAGCATCTAATTCTTGCAATGTTTTTGAGATGATAGTATGCTGATTTAGTTTTGACATGACTATTGAAACTCAGATCTGACTCCAGAATCACACCAAGATTCTTGACCTTATTTTTTGTTGTTTGACCCTTAGAGCCAAGGTACACATTCACATTGAGAACCTCATTTTTGTTCCCAAATGCAATGGCTTCAGTTTTCTCTGTTTAACTGAAGAAAGTTTTGGCACATCCACCTGTTCATTTCATCAATGCATTGGCAGAGGGTGTCAATGGGGCTGTAGTCATTAGGCAGTAAGGCTAAGTAGATCTGAGTGTCATCAGCATAGCTGTGGTAGGAGATTTGGTTCTTTCTCATTATTTGGCTCAGTGGGAGCATATAAAGGTTGAACAGGAGAGGTGCCAGAATTGAGCCTTGTGGGACACATGTCATTGGTGTCCACCTTAACCTATGGTCACCTATACTGACATAGTAACCTCTCCCTTCCAGGTAAGATCTGAACCATTTAAGGACCGTCCCAGACAGCCCAACCCAGTTTTCCAGCATATCCAGAAGTATGCTGTGATCGACAGTGTCAAAAGGTGGGCTCAGAGGTGGTCTTCCAGGTGGGGTCAGAGGTGGTTGTGGAGCAAGCCGCTTTTTGGTTGATAACTGGGGGCTTGCAGCAATTGAGTGTGAAAGTTTGGTTCGAGCAAACACCAGTTCCTCCATCTTTTTTGAAAAACCCAAGAGAGGTGAGCAAGATGACAATGAGAACGTGTCAGGTGACAGAAGCTGTGGCTCTGGAGATTCTGGCTGCTGAAATATATTGTCCTGGCTATTTTCCTGAAGATCATTGTTGAGATCTGAGTCTTGATGCTGTTCTGATGCATCACAGTCTATCTTTGTTGAGCTCAGTGTGCAGGGCACAGGCGGCAATGTGTCTGTGTGCAGTGGTTGTTTTGACTGCGTGGCGTTATCACTGTCCTTGTGAGATGCGTCAGCCCCAAGTCTACTCAGAAGCTGATTTGAAGTCCTGTGTTCATTCGTCATACCCCTAGAACATTTACTAGGGGTGTGTGTGTGCCTTTTTGGTTGAGTTCAGAGGCACATACAGCTGATGGATGATGGAGGCAGAAATAGATATTGTCCTTTAGCACTTTTGCACCAAATTTGTTTGGATGAAGGCCGTCTGATGTAAACAGTTATCTTTGATTCCAGAAGAGATTGAAGTTGTCAATAAAATTCAGTCCTTTCCTGTTACACGTTTTCTGCAGCCATGCATTTAGGCCAAGAAGCCGTGAAAACATATTTGTCCCTCTTGCAGGGAGTGGTCCGCTGATGAACGGCTGAATTTTCAATCTTTCAACTGTTTCCAAGAGCTCACAGAAATCTCTCTTGAGCAGTTCTGACTGCTCCTTCCGAATATCATTCTTCCCCACATGGATGATAATCTGTTTTGCAGTCTTGTGCTCCTTCAGAATTTTCTCAAGTTCTTTGTTTACATCAGAAACTGTTGCATGAGGGAAGCAGTATGTCATTGTGGCTCTGCTCCTAAAATTCCTGATTATTGAATCTCCAACAATCAATGCCCTTATCTCGGCTGCAATCGGAGCAGAATGCAGCTGTCTAGTCGGCCTTGAGCCTCCGTTCCATGCAGAATTAGCTGCTGAGTCATGCGATCTCTGTCTGACTGCATTTGGGGATTCTTCACCCATATTACTCAAAGCTTCATATCTGTTCTGAAGCTGTATTTGAGTCCAAGCTGTATTTGGGGTAGAAGTCGCCAATGCAGCAGCGTATGATCTTCGTGATCAGACCCCGCGAGTACCCTTTGGTCTCGCGCCTTGTTTATGCCATCGGTTATCATGTTTATTTTCAACAGTTTCATTTAGTTTTTCTGTGCTCAAAACAGTAGCTGGAGTAGATTTACGGGACTCACCGGCTGTATGCTGTGAGGGTCGACAATGAAATGGTCATGTGTGATCCGGCATTTCTGGTCGGATTGCAAGTAACTTTGTTTCAAGAACTGCAATTTTTTGTAGAAGTTTGTGGCAGTTTGTGCAGCAGTGAGATTCTGAATTAATCCGATCCAGAGGCATCTTCACAGCCGTGTTTTCTTGTCTCAGGAATGTAAGCAGCGGGAGGATTGTTTTGTCGAAAATTCCCTCTTGTTAGTAAAGTTGTATTCCAGACTATTTGTAGATTAGATGTTGATCTTCAAGCTGTGTCGTTTGAGCACTGTGCTGATAGGCTCAAGTTAAAATTAGAGTATAAAACATAAAATGCAAGAGTGTAAAGAGCGGAGCAGTAGGCAGAGACGTCCGAACAGTAGCAAAGCAGGAAGTAAAGTAAAGTAAAAAGAGATATACATGTTCTGATTAACTTTCTGTTTAGTCAGGCAAACTTGTCTAAATGACTATCTAAAAAAACATTTTCTGAACAATAAAGGGTCAACTGATGTTCTGGCTGTTGAATTAAGATTCATTTGAGTTCATGTATTACAAACTGGTCAATAACATGGAGATATTTAAAAGCAAGTGGGCTGTCAACAAATGTATTTGTGATGTTGATGAAGATGATCATTTGTTTTTTGTATTTTAATTCATTTTGCAGCATGCAGCATCTTTTGAAAAGGAGACAGACGGAGCCGGATCATGAGTGGAGAGATGGAGAACTTTTCTAAGAATGCTTCGCTATTATTTAATAGCATCGCTGTAATTCTAGTTAGATAATTGTGTAAATGTGCTCTCCATCTTTTTGTTTTGACAATTGTAACATCTTCTGTATTATAAAGTTGCAAACTGAGCATTGTAGGGGCTGAGTGCCATTTACGTTAAAGTGATATTTCTCATGTTTTTTTTTTTGTTTTTTTTATTCAATTAAGGAGTAAGGGAAGTATTTTGAATTTATTTTCTGTATTTCTTTTGATGCTATTAGGTAAGTTATCTTCGGGGTGGAGTTTTTTTGTTTTTGTTTTTTTTACCTTGCTCAGCCCTGAAGCTATTTTTTGCACTCTTATTCTTTGTTTTCTTTTAATCCAAACTTTTCCCTTAATTTCTCAAAATAAAAGAAAATGAAGATCATTAAATCATAACCTGTTATTTATTTATTTTCTTTAACTTATGTTTCAACCTCAGCCCTAGACATACAACGCTCAGGTGTAACAGTTGAAAATAAATAAAGAAACATGCCCAATCACAATTAACAAAAAGGCCAATTATATTTAAAAAAAAAGATTAAGGATCATTACCAACATGCATGAAACTAAAGGCCCTCAAAATCAATGTGTTCTGTGTGATGAACAAACATTTTATTGCAATTATCGCTTCTTGGGATTAATCTTTTTTTCTTGGAAAGGCAAGGTTAGAAAATGCCATTCAACCCAAGAGGCACAACCCAAGAGGCACATCATCAATCATATTTATATTTCAACTCTAATTTAATATGTATTTCAGCACACTATGAGTGTGTCACAGCCAGGCCAGTTCTCCCCACTTTCACCACAATCACCTCGATCACATTCACATGCAGTATTTATTACCCCCGCACCATTCCTTCTCATCACTCCAGCACCATAAAAACCCTCACCAGTCTTCACCCAGTGTCCGGCCACGTTACTCATACAAAGGACTGCACTCTCCATACGGTCAGTGTTTAAAACTCTATTCAATTTAACTTATAACATAAGAGCTATAATGTTTAGTCCATCATCGGAAAACCCTTAAATCGCCGTCACGTCAATCGAGTGCTGGATTCCATGCACATGAGGGTTATTTCATGAAGAGAATATCAATTTATTGATTTTGGAATGGTCAACCACCGACATCATCCTAATCCTGTGCTCTCTTGGGGCACTGGGGAAATATTAATGTGGGGAAAAGACTCTAATCCCATGACTTTGTGTACCATGCCTGTAGACGGTCCTGCTAATCATTGTTCAGAGAAGATTCCCTGTTGTTATAATGGATTTCAATATTCTGCCCCAAGAGAGCCATAGCCCTGCTAGAGAGTGAGCCAGTGCCCCATCTACACTCTTTCCATTCCCGAACAAAAGGCCATGGAGGAGTACGTAGGAGAGGCCCTATCCCAAGGTTACATCCACCTTTCTATGTCCCCTGCCGCTTCCTGGTTTTTCTTTGTGGACAAGAAGGATGGGGGGCTTCATCTCTGTATAGATTACCCACTTCCAATTGTCCCAGCTGCCCTGGAACATCTGTGAAGAACCTGTGTTTTCACAAAGCTGGACCTCCGCAATGCCTACAAACCTCATTAGGATACAGAAAGGTTACAAGTGGAAGATGGTGTCTATCAACCCGAGTGGCCACTATGAGTATCGGGTGATGCCCTATGGATTAGCTAATGTTCCTTTTATGTTCCAAGATTTCATGAATGAGGTACTTTGTGAGTTTCTGTACAAGACAGCTTACAAGATGGCCAAACATCGCCACCATGTTGTGGAGATCCTAACACGGCTCCGCAATTTCAATCTGTTACTGAAGGCTGTGAAGTGTTCCTTTCACCAAACCACCATCCAATTTCTGGACTTCATTATCAACG
Source organism: Danio choprae (assembly GCA_903798125.1). NCBI lineage: Eukaryota > Metazoa > Chordata > Actinopteri > Cypriniformes > Danionidae > Danio > Danio choprae. Next base: position 456,989 of record CAIGQW010056847.1, on the reverse strand, counting down.
AGCATGGAGTCAAGATGGACGAGGGGAAGGTGGAAGCCATTACTTCTTGGCCACGACCTAATATCATTAAGAAACTCCAGTGTTTTCTTGGGTTTGCAAACTTCTACCGGAAATTTATTCACAACTAAAGTAATATTTCCTGTCATCAGGAAAAAGCTGGCGATGCATTCTATATCCTGAAGGACGCCTTTACCCAGGCCCCCCTCTGGTTCATCACGACCCAGAACTACTCTACTGTGGAGGTGGATGCATCCACTACCGGAGTGGGGTCCATCCTTTCCCAGCGCAGGGGGAAACCATCAAGGCTCCATTCATGTGCCTATTTTTCCTGTTCAGCCTGATGGAAGCAAACTACGATGCGGGAAATCGAGAACTCCTGGCTATCAAACTCGCCCTCGAAGAATGGAGGCACTGGTTGGAGGGGTCAAAACATCCCTTCACGGTTTTCACAGATCATAAATATCTGCAATATCTATGTGAGGCTCGCTGTCTCAATCCCCAACAAGCTATGTGGGCTCTGTTCTTTACAAGACTTAATTTTTCCCCAGTTCATAAGAATACTAAGGCTAATGCCCTCTCCAGTCGTTATAATTCAGAAGAAGCTCCTAAGGATCCTGAGCTGATTATCCTGTCCAAGCTAATAGTCAGTCTCATCGAGTTGGAGACCCCTCCAGCCTCTTTCGAGGAATCCCTAGTCGTCCCGCCGGGCTGTCCCCCTGGACTTCAATTTATTACTCAAAATCAACACACTCAACTCATCTATTCCTCCCACTCCTCACCAGGCACCAGCCACCTTGGAGCCAACAAACCCTCTTCGCTGCTGAAGGATCGCATCTGGTGCGATGGTATAGGACATTAGGAGGTTTGTGCAGGGATTGTGCCATGGCAAAAACTCCTCGCCGTCTACCTGCTGGACAGCTCATAGCCCTGCCAATTCCGAATCACCCCTGGTCACATCTAAGAGTTGATTTCATGACATATCTTTCTGTCTCTGGAGAAAACACTTACATTCTAGTTATTGTAGACAGATTCTCAAACTTTTGTAAATTAGTCCCCTTACCTAGGTTACCATCTGCCATGGTAACTGCGGAATTGATGTTTAACCATGTGTTTCGAAACTATGGTCTACCAGAAGATCTGGAGGGCATTTTTCAGACTCCTAGGTATGACCGTCAGTTTGTCCTCGGGATACCACCCCCAGAACAATGGACAAACTGAGAGAAATATCTATGAAGTGGAGCGATTCCTATGAACCTTCTGCCACGGTCACCAGAACTCTTGGAACCAGTTTCTAGACTGGGCAGAGTATGTGCAAAATTCTCTGCACCAACCTGCCACTGGACTCATGCCCTTCCAGTGCATACTCGGTAACCAGGTCGGTCAAAGTGTCTGGCTGTCCACCTGGGATATGCATCTCTGTCAGTCCTGCAAGAAACAGAAAGTCACAGATTCGTTGGCCATTTCCCCATCACTGAAAGGATCAACCAAGTCACATACCGGTAACAATTATCTCCAGAATACAAAATATACCCCACTGTCCATGTGTCACTCCTTTATACCTTTCTACCCCGTTTCCACAGAACCTGGTATGGTAGAAAACTACCCTCGTCCACTTATTGTCGAGAAGGATACTTCTATCAGGTCAGAGAAATAGTGGATTCCAGATGGTGTGGGGGTAGATTAGAGTATCTAGTGGATTGGGAAGGATATGGTCCTGAAGAAAAGTCTTGGATTCCAAGAGATGGCATTCTAGATCCGGTCTTACTCAATGAATTCCACAGTACTCATTGTTAAACTTAGTCATTTCCATTTTTATCATAAAATACATCCCCATGTGTTACTACTTTTTTATTTTTTTTACAGATAATTTACTATTTTACAGATAAATCTACTTGAAATGTTTTGTTTCTCGAGCATCCTCCTCTAGCTTTAGCCTGCTAGCATCACTAGCCAGGTAAAGCTATTGGCTTCTTTCCTTATTGCTGTTTCACGCTCTTTGCCCTTTATAATGTCACTTGTGTGTCTATCTTTGAGTACAGGAGAACCATTGATGGAGGGGTTGGAGCAGGAGGCAGCGGAAGCACATATCAATATAAAATGAGTACAGCGTTGCTTTTTTCAACCACGTGTGTTTCTCTGTCCAGGCCCAGCTCACCTTTGACGCAGCATGCCCAGGTGTTGTTCACTCCGGCACCCGGCTACCATGGGTCCTGGGTGCAGCATCGGAAGATGCAAGCCAGGACCTGGGTAGAGTTTTCCTCCACCGCTGCCTCCTGTGTTCAAGATCCCCATGGAGAACCGATTCGTCCCTCTCCGCACGACAGGACACAACGTCATAATCATCTGAGATTCCATCGTTCGGCACATCTGTGCTACTACCACTGAGGGAAATAATGTACTCACTCACTGTTTTCCCGGTGCTCGTGTTAACGATGTCTCTGCTAAGGTACCTGCTATCCTGATCCCTGATGAGAGCATCAGAGCTGCCACACCAGGCTGCAGCTGATGGAGATCCTGAAGAGGGACTTTAGGAGCCTGATCGGGACGGTTCATTTCACTTCAAGCACAACATCGTTTCTGGACCGCTTCTGACTCAACGGCAATGAAATTGAAGGTTCAGTAGACTTTTGCTCTGAATGAATGGCTTTTAACATGGTGTGAAGAAAAGAAGCTGCTATTTGTTAATAACTGGAAATTTTTCTGTTTTCATGCTAGGCTTCTCTGTGTTGATGGTCTGCACCCCAGCTGAGGTAATAACAGCATAGGAAATAATAACAGACAATAATCTTAATGCACTCTGTCTTACTGAAACCTGGCTTGAACAAGATGACTAAATTAGTTTAAATTAAGGCAATCCCTCAGGATATATTTATAAGCATCAGACAGGTCATGGTGGTGTAGTTGCATCAATCTTTAGTGATATTCTTAATGTTAATAGGAGAAACTGACTTATGTTTAATTCTTTTGAAGTATTGACGCTTAATGTTATGTTTTCGGATATTCCGAAAAAATCCATGCTATCTTCACTAACACATTAAATACTGTAGCACCCATTAAATTAAAAAAGGCTAGAGAGAATAAAACTACACCATGGTATAGCAATCATACTCAAAACAGCAATTGGTCGTCAGAATGTCCCAGAACAAAGTAGTAGTTATGACTTCATAAAATGGCTTAACAAGAAAAAAGAAGATGTTAAACTTTCTGCACCATCTTATATTTCCAATTCATTGAACATCCCACTAAATCAAAATAATCTACAGTGCTTCAAAATCATATAACAGGAAGAGCTAGATAAACTCACCAATATGTCTAAATCAGCTACATGTATGTTAGGTCCAATTCCAACAAAATTACTGAAAGAGTTGCTGGAAGAGTTTATTCAATTCACCTATACCGCATGTCTTTGGATGGTGAGGGAAACCAAAGCACACGGAGGAAACCCATGTGAACACGGGGAGAACATGTAAACTCCACACAGAAAAGGCAACTGGCCCAGCTGAAACTTAAACCAGTGACTTTTTTGCTGAAAGTCAACAGTGCTAACCACTGAGCCACCATGCTGCCCTCTTCTATTTATGTCAAAATGTTTTTGAAGTATTTCAGTCAGGTTTCAGGCCTCATGATAGTACAGAACCCACTCTAGTAAAAATTACCAATGATTTACTCTTAGCTGCTGTCTGAGGCTGCATCTCGCTACTAGTTTTACTTGACCTCAGTGCTGCATTTGACACTATCGATTATGGTATCCTTATAGATCGGTTACATTTTACAGGTGTCCAGGGACAGGCTTTACAATGGTCATACTTAACTGACCATTACCAATTTGTAAATATAAACAGACAGTTTTCACAAGTCAGGCTAGTAAAGTATGGGGTGCCTCAAGGATCAGTTTTAGGCCCTTTGATGTGTGATTTTACAATATACATGCTACACCTGGGAGACATTATTAGAAGGCACAAGATTAGCTTTTACTGCTATGCAGATGATACTCAAATACATATTTCAACAAAACCTGATGAGACAACTGTCTAAGCTAACTGGAAAAGACACAGTACATACATATCTGGGTCTGCGCATGCTCGAGTGACGTCATTACTGCTACTACGGTTGCCTCATTGTGTGTGTTTGTAGCTTCGCCGCTTAGAATTGAAATTTCCACTTTTTATCATAAAACACATCACTATTCGCTAGTATTTGTATTTTCTACTAAGGGTGAACAAACTCTTAATACATTTATACAATCAAATCTACTTTATAACGTTCTGTCTCTCAAGCATCCGCCTGTGAGTTGTAGCTTTAGCCTGCTAGCATCGACAGCCAGCTAAAGCTACTGACTTCCTCTACTTACTGTCTTTGCTCTTCACCCTGTACTATGTCGCTTGCGTGTTCATCCTTGTGTGCAGAAGAAGCAGCGATGGAGGCGTTGGATGTGGAACTGGAGAAGCTTGGGAACCAGATTCGCCTTCTGGAGATGAAGCGAGCGCAGATCCGGAGACAGAGGGCCCTGCTCGATGTTCCCCGGACTGCGGCTCGCTCATCTGAGGTAAGTGTGCGATACAATCTTAACACTCCGTCCACCTCAACCCCGTGTGTTTCTCTGTCCAGTCCCAGCGCACCGAAGCTGCGGCTTGGCCAGGGGTCGGTCACACTAGCACCTGGCTACCGTCACACCTGCACCTGGTTGCAGCCGCGTAAGGTGAATACCAGAACGTCTCCTCCTCCTGTGTTCGAGTTGCCCACGGAGAACCGCTTCGCCCCCCTCTGCGAGACGGGTCGCGATGTGGCTGTCATCGGTGACTCCATTGTTCGCCACGTCTGTGCTGCTTCCACTAAAGGTAACAACGTACGCACTCACTGCTTTCCCGGTGCTCGTGTTAAGGATGTTTCTGCTAGGGTACCCGCTATCCTGAGCGCTGGCGAGAGCATCGGAGCTGTCGTTCTCCACATGGGGACGAACGACACCGGGCTGCGGCAGACAGAGATCCTGAAGAGGGACTTCAGGAGCCTGATCGAGACGGTTCGACACACCTCGCCCGCCACGCAGATCATCGTATCTGGACCGCTTCCTACTTACCGCCGAGGAAATGAAAGGTTCAGTAGACTTTTTGCTCTCAATGAATGGCTTTTAACATGGTGTAAAGAACAGAAGTTGCTCTTTGCCAATAACTGGAATCTTTACTGGGAGCGTCCTAGGCTCTTCCGTCCTGATGGTCTGCACCCCAGCAGAGCTGGAGCTGAACTCCTGTCGGACAACATCTCCAGGATGCTTCGTTCTGTCTGACTAGTAAGTGAAAATTCACATTTTAGCCATATAGACTATTGCTCATCACACTTAAATCACAGTTATGCATACCAGGTTAACCCTATAGAGACTGTGTCTGTTCCTCGTATTATTAGCTCAAGAAATAAACTTACTATGTGCTCCAAAAAACATCTATTAAGAATCAAACCAGAAAAACTGCAAAAAAGTGAAAATAGACATTTTATAAAGCTTGGTCTCTTAAACATCAGGTCACTAGCACCTAAAGCACTTATCATAAATTAAATAATAACAGACAATAATCTTAACGCACTCTGTCTCACTGAAACCTGGCTGAAACAAAATGACTCCTTCAGGATTCTTATATAAACACGTGGCTCGTCAAACTGGTCGTGGTGGTGGAGTTGCATCAATCTTTAATGATAGTCTTAATGTTAATCAGAGAAACGGACTTATGTTTAACTCTTTTGAAGTATTGGCACTTAATGTTATGTTTCCGGATATTAGGAAAAAAACTATGTTATCTCTCGTTTTAATCACCATATATAGACCTTCAGGACCCTATGTCACGTTTCTAAAAGAGTTTTCTGATTTTATTTCTGATGTACTAGTTAAAACTGATAAAATACTAATTGTAGGAGACTTTAACATACACATAGATGACGCTAACAATACATTAGGGCTCGCATTTACCGATTTACTACAATCACTTGGGATAAAGCAAAACGTTGTTGGTCCAACCCATCGCTTAAAGCAGACATTAGATCTAATCTTGTCCCATGGAATTGAGGTCATTGATGTAGACATTATACCACAAAGCGATGACATAACAGACCACTACCTCTTATTATATAAGCTGTGTTTACCTGAAATTAGCAGATCTGCACAGATATATCGTCCTGGTAGAATTATCGTCCCATCCACTAAAGACGAATTTACAAATAACTTACCTGATCTATCTATATTTCTAAATGCACCCGCGAACGCAAGTGACCTTGATGTAGTAACCAGCAGTATAGATGCTATCTTTACTAACACACTAAATACTGTGGCACCCATTAAATTAAAAAAGGCTAGAGAGAATAAAACTACACCATGGTATAATAGTCACACTCGCGCTCTCAAAACAGCAACTCGTGCCCTGGAACGTAAGTGGAAAAAACTAAATTAAAGGTTTTTAGAATCGCGTACAAAGATAGTATGTCCAGCTATAGGAGGGCTCTAAAATCCGCCAGGACCGAGCACCTCCGCAAACTGATAGAAAATAATCAGAACAACCCTAGATTCTTATTTAACACCATTGGTAAATTAACAAATAATCGGTCATCTCTGGAACAGAATATCCCTCCGCACATTAGTAGTGACGACTTCATGAATTTCTTCAGTGATAAAATAGAAGGCTTCAGACAGAAAATAGAAGATGTTAAACTTTCTGCTCCACATTATACCTCAGATTCATTAAACATTCCACTGAATCAATATTATCTACAGTGCTTCAACAGGATAGAACAGGAAGAGCTAGATAAACGTATAAATGGTTCTAAACTAGCTACATGTATGTTAGACCCAATTCCAACTAAGTTACTGAAAGAGTTGCTACCTGTAGTAGGAGAACCTCTTCTTAATGTTATTAACTCTTCTTTATCTTTAGGCCATGTTCCAAATCCTTTCAAGCTAGCTGTTATTAAGCCTATTATTAAGAAACCACAACTTGACCACAGCAACTTAGCTAATTATAGGCCTATTTCAAATCTTCCATTTATGTCTAAAATACTAGAGAAAGTTGTTTCTGCCCAATTATGCTCCTTTCTACAGATGAACAACGTTTTTGAAGTGTTTCAGTCAGGTTTCAGGCCTCATCACAGTACAGAAACCGCATTAGTGAAAATAACCAATGATCTACTCTTAGCTGCTGACCGTTATTAGTTTTACTTGATCTTAGTGCTGCATTTGACACCATTGACCACAATATCCTTATAGATCGCTTAAACTCTACAGGTGTCCAGGGACAGGCTCTACAATGGTTTAAGTCATACTTAACTGACCGTTACCAGTTTGTCAATATAAATGGACAGCCCTCACAAACCAGGCCAGTAAAGTATGGGGTGCCTCAAGGGTCAGTTCTAGGCCCTTTGCTGTTTACAATATACATGCTACCCCTGGGAGACATTATTAGAAGACATGGGATCAGCTTCCACTGCTATGCAGATGATACCCAATTATATATTTCAACAAAACCTGATGAGACATCTGAACTGTCTAAACTAACTCAATGTATTAAAGATATTAAAGACTGGATGACCAACAATTTTCTTCTCTTAAACTCAGACAAAACAGAATTATTACTTATTGGACCTAAATCCTGTACACAGCAGATCTCACAACTTGACCTGCAATTAGAGGGATGCAAAGTTAGCATTAGCTCTACTGTAAAAGATCTGGGCGTTATATTAGACAGCAATCTATCTTTTGAAAATCATATCTCCCATGTCACAAAAACCGCCTTCTTTCATCTGAGAAATATCGCTAAGTTAAGAAATATGCTATCCATCTCGGATGCAGAAAAGCTAGTTCACGCTTTTATGACCTCTAGGCTGGATTACTGTAATGCTCTGTTCGCTGGTTGCCCAGCATCTTCTATTAATAAACTCCAGCTAGTACAAAATGCAGCTGCCAGAGTTCTTACCAGGTCTAGAAAATATGATCATATCACCCCAATTTTATCCTCCTTACACTGGCTGCCTGTTAAGTTCCGTATTGATTACAAAATATTGCTTCTTACCTATAAAGCTTTAAATAATGGAGCTCCTGTTTATCTAACTAACCTTTTGTCTCGCTACAATCCAACCCGCTCTTTAAGATCTCAACACGCAGGGCTTCTGGTCATACCTAGAATAGCAAAGTCGAGTAAAGGAGGTCGAGCCTTCTCATTTATGGCTCCTAAACTCTGGAATAGCCTTCCTGATAATGTCCGAGGCTCAGACACACTCTCTCAATTTAAAACTAGATTAAAGACTTATCTTTTTAGTAAAGCATACAGTCAATGCATCGCATAATGGTATGGTGTATTAGTGTGCTACTGTCTTAATACACCAGCCATTGTGTTAGAAACTCTCCTATGCTTTACATATTTGTTATATAACTGCTATTTTCATCTATAACAATCACTTTTCTTTCTGGTTTAAATACACTATGAACAGCAGCTACGCTAAATATTTTCTTTATTTTCTATTTCCACCTGGGGATACTCATCCTGAGGTCCCTACAGATTTGCAGCGCCATCGATGCGATCCTAGACCTGTGAAGAGATTATCCGAAGGTACCCTGGACCAGGCCGTATCCCGAGCTGATACCGTGGTGGCCATGGAGTAATGGACTGCATGAGACTGATTCCTGAAAGGCTACAGTGACGAACGAGTCTACCTTTGATCCTGTGGGCCAGCCTTACCTCCCGCTGGTGCCCTACCCTCACCTGCAGCTTACACGATGGATGTCCAGCTTCTCCAGTCGGCGCCTAGACTGCAGCTCCACATAGGAAGTTTGGCCAGAAGAAAATGGCCGTGCCTAACATAGCCTGGTTTCCCTCAAGGTTTTTTTTCCTTCACTTCGTCAACTGGTGAAGTTTTTTCCTCGCCACTGTTGCCACTGGCCTGCTCGGATCGGGACTTGTGGAGCTGCGCTTCGGTGGATTTGCTCTTCAGTGTTTGAACTTTCAGCAGTGAAACTTAAGCCACACTGAACTGAACTAAACTCTAAAACCTGGACTTTACATGAACTTGTTAAGCTGCTTTGACACAATCTATATTGTAAAAAGCGCTATATAAATAAACTTGAATTGAATTGAGTGTATTAAAGACTGAATGACCAACAATTTCCTTATTTTAAATTCAGACAAAACAGAAGTATTACTTATTGAGCCAAAATCCTGTACAGTCGTGGCCAAAAGTTTTGAGAACAGATAAATATTTGGAAATTGGAAAAGTTGCTGCTTAAGTTTTGATAATATCAATTTGCATATACTACAGAATGTTATTTCAAGAGTTCACACTTAGATATTGCTTAATAATAATAGCAGGTTTGGCATGCTGTCCTGGTAGAGAACCCTGAGCTCAGAGATAATTGAGCCCAGGGCTCCTCCATGGTCAATAAGCATATAAGGGGGTACGAGATCAGATAGTTCTAGACAGCTCCCCCTGGTAAAGGAGGAAAAGGGGGAGATGGGGTGGATGGGGCGTTTCTTCAAAAAAAAAAACGAAGATAAGAGAGTAGTTTTTTGACAGGCTACTTATATGGAGTTTGTATTAATCTGATTGGCTTACTAGTGATTACAGATGAGAGACCGGCTGCGATCAATCATATCACGTGCTCCTCTCGAAATTAGTTTGTGAAACCTCAATTCAAGAGTTCACACTTAGATATTGCTTGATAATAATAGCAGGTTTGGCATGCTGTCCCAGGAGAGAACCCTTCCTGTCCCGAAGGAAACCCACGAGAACACGGGGAGAACATGCAAACTCCACACAGAAATGCCAACTGACCCAGCCGAGGCTCGAACCAGCAACCCTTTTGCTGTGAGGCGATCGTTCTACTCACTGCGCCACCATGCAGCATATATATATAGTAGCAGGGGATGGGGATTCCATGCTGTGTAGGGTCTTGTCTGAAGTGGAGCGGATAGACCTTTGGCCTCTTACTGGAGCCTCGGTCTCGAGTTGACTTCCATGCTGGGTTAGGTGTTGTTGCGTCGAGGCTGGTGTTTTGGGGAGAGCATTTTCGATCCTGTCCATGTTGTTGTAGTTGTTGTTGCTGTAGTTGTTGCTGTAGTTGCTGCTGTTGTTGCTGTTGTTGTTGATGTTGTTGTTGTTAGTAGAAGGTTGATTTTTTTCATGAAAATTAACTTAATCCAGAAAAAACTTTCCACTGCAGTTTATTTCTTTCATTAAAGTACCTGCTGAGATCATTTCAGTAATCATCTTGTTAAGTCAGGTGAGAATGTTGACTATTACAAGGTTGGAGATCATTTTGTCAGGCTGATTGGGTTAGAATGGCAGACTTGACATGTTAAAAGGAGGATGATGCTTGAAACCATGGTGACCTGCAAAGAAACGCATCAAGCCATCATTGCGTTGCATAAAAAAGGCTTCACAGGCAAGGATATTGTAGCTACTAAGATTGCACCTAAATTACCAATTTATAGGATCATCAAGAACTTTCAGGGAGTGGAATGGCAGGGATACCCCACTGGATGGCCACCGAGCTATCCATAAAGTTTCCTTCAGCTCCAGAGTCGACCAGGGCCGAACAAACATTAGCAGAACCCCCATACTGAACCAATGTGGGTAGGAGGGTACGAGAGGAGGGGGACTGAAGGGGAATAGCGCCCACCAGGATCCCCCATTTCACTGGTGGGTTTTGGCTTTTGCTGGGCAGGCTGCGGCAAAGTGTCCAGGTTTACCACAATAAAGGCATAAACCCCGGGCCAGACGCTGTTGTTTCTCCTGGGGTGTTAACCGCAGTTGGCCCACTTGCATAGGTTCAGGGTCAGGCGCAGCAGCAAATGTGAAAGGTAAAAAGGTGCCCTCCACCCTGACAGAGGAGCGGGTCAGCTTACGCTGGTGCCGGCGATTAAGGCGAACCTCGATGCGGAGTGCCAGATTTATTAGGTCATCAAAGTTGTGTGGTAGCTCATGAGTGGCGAGCTCATCCTGGATGTCCTCTTCTAGACCCGCACGGAACATTGATCAACACACCCCCTCATTCCAGTCACAGGAGGTTGCCAGGGTTTTAAACAGGATAGCATACTCAGTGACCGATCGGCCACTCTGGTGAAGGCGGGCGAGCTGATCCGCAGCTTCCTGTCCTCTAGCGGATCTATCAAATAGCCTCATCATCTCCATCTGGAGGTCACTGAAAGAGGCACAACAAGGGGCTTTGGTTTCCCAAACTGACGTTCCCCATTCGCGGGCCTTACCAGTAAGGAGGGTTAACACAAAGGCCTCCTTAGTCTCCTCTGTGTCATACATGCGTAGTTGGAGGACGAATACCATAGAACATTGTGCCAAAAATGCCCGACATGAGTTAGGGTCCCCATCATAGGGTGGTGGATTATTGCAACGTGGCTCATGGTGAAAACCTCGCAGAGTGGTCTCATGCTGGAGTTCTTGCAAGCGAGTAGTAAGCTCAGCCACCTGATTGGCAAGAATTTCCACCTCTCTGCTGGTGTTAGAGAGTCTTGTCTCATGTTGGCCCAAAAGCACCCCCTGCTGGGCAACCGCTGATCTGACAGGATCTGGACCCGCTGTGTCCATGTTGGTCAGTTCGTTCTATCAGAGTTCAGAACGGACACAAGTGCAGGTCTCTCAAAAAATGTATTTAGCAACAATTTCTCCAAAAAGGTAAAAAAATATATAAAATAAATAAAAATACAAAAGTCTCAAAAAGACAGTCAACAAAAACCACTCCATAGAGGAAAGAGAAAAAATAATAAATCTCTTGGGGTGTAGTTTTCCTCCCGTTCGGCAGGAGGTGATACGGCGGTTTTCTGGATCAGGTGGGCGGCGAAGCAGAGAGGGAGAGCAAGAGTGCTGGAACAGGTGAGGGACGGGAACACCGATCGCTGCGACAACCAACCAAACTGCGGGGATGTAACGAAACAGGGTCTGGAGATTACAGAGAGGGGTGAAAAAAAGCAGCAAAATAAAGGAATAACTGACCGGGAGCCAGGCACGAAACAGCACAACACCACAGGGACCGACTGGACTGGAGTAGCGAAACCGAAAGAACGTTGACAACAGACATACATGCGACAACGAACTGACAAAGGACAACAGAAGGAGAGCGAACTAAATAGAGGGGAAAATTACGGCAAAACAAGGAGAACAGGTGAGTGAAATCTCGGCTTAATTGAATAATAGGAAAGAATTCGGTAGATGGGTGGAGATGTGTCCTAGTAAGTGTGCAGAGAGTGCAATCAAAACACACCATGTGCTAAAATGACATGAAAACACAGAATAGACAACAACCACGGGGTGATCAGACAGCGGACCTGACACTATGTAACTGCAGGTTAACTATGTTTATATATAATAACTTATATTATTAAATATATATAATAACTGTGGACTGCATGGTGACTCACAGCAAGAAGGTCACTGGTTCGGGTCCCGGCTGGGCCAGTTGGCGCTTCTGTGTGGAGTTTGCAGGTTCTCCCCATGTTTGCGTGGGTTTCCTTCGGGTGCTCCGTTTTGCTCCGATTTAATTGAACTAAACAAGACAGGTGTAAATACACACTAATAGTACCATGACCAGATTTGGAATTTTATGTGCCTGCTTTTTGTCTCTCACTCAAAAATATAATAATAATAATAATGATAAAAGACTCTTTAAAGTTCATGAAGATGTTTAGTTTGATTAGATTGTACTGTCCTCCCTTCCCTATTAATCTTTCAGAAGTTTGACAGCAAGTTAAACTCCATCCATTATAAGTCCAGAAATGCAAGTTTTGTGTCATTCAGCTTTTATTGCTGCTTAGATGAACTGTAACATGGACCAGAGTAAAACTAAAAAGAAAAAGATTACAATACTCAGTAATAACTAAAACAAATATATTACACAGTTTTTGCAAGAATTGTGTTAATTTTACACACATTTGTATTTCACTTTAGACTTCTATGCATTCTATACATTTTGTGACTAGCATTGAAAGTCTTAAGACGTGCTATTTATACAAAAACCATCTGGTCTACTTTACACAATAATGTCAGAAATATACATATCATCCAAATTAAATGGAAACAACACTTACAGCTATTGCTCTTCAAACGTTTTACAGCAAGGGAAGATGAGGATTACCCACATCTGACAACCACACACTAGCCAAGCAGTCAGCTGCTCACTTCTTGAATATTACATAATTTGCAGTTTCTTAGAGAGACCACTAGATGGTCAGTTCTGCAACAAATTGGAGTAGGGTGAAGCTGCAGGCCCAGAGACCCAACTGCATGCTCAGACGGCTCAGACCTGCACTTCCAGACCTATCGTTTTCTCAGATGGTGCCATCTGCTGTTGGGTTGGGTGAAGTGGCAGGTAAAGAGACCCAACTGCATGATCAGACCACCAATTTCTAGCAAGTAGCAACATCGGACATGTGAGTAAGGTTATTGATTTTATTAAAGCGATTCTTGAAAATGAACAGATTTTATGCCATAAATCAATGTGGCATCTTATTACACCAACAAACAATTTTATAGTGTTTGATTTGATCAAAATTAGTCTCAAAAGATAGCATTATTTTATGGTATTTAAAGCGCTTGCTCTTATTTTCTATGTTATTGTACCATTTTGGGACAATTTTCTAGCAATGTTTTCTGGCAAAATAAAAAATATTAAAGTAATAATGGTAAAATAAAATGTATAATATATAACGCAATTATTATTTGTAACATATTTTAGTGATGTAGGTCTACTGTAGGTATTACTGTATTATCTATCTGAAAGTGCTACCACAGACAATAACAGTAACACAATAACAGTTTAACAATTGTTCTGTAATAGTTCTGTAATAATTACAAATAAGAAATCGGAAATGGAAGTTTGAAATATCAGTTAATCTGCATAGAATTTACAATATGAGTTCTCTTAGGTTAAAGCAAAAATAATTTGTTGTGACTTGTGTATTTTTTTTCCAGATGGATATTAAAATTATAAAAGGTGGGTCTCTGCCAACACTAATTGTCACACCCTCTGCTCGCTCTCAGTCACCATCCACCACACACTACACCCATGAACCCTCACCAGACTACTAATCACCCACACCTGTACCTGCAATCACCCACGCACTATATATACTCACCTCATTCACTCACTGGCTGGAATCAAAGTTGGATGGTTCTCCTTCATGCTCCTTTGGCTTCTCATGCCGATTTCTCCTGTGCTTCTCTGTGGATGTCCTTTTCCTCCTGTGGATGCAAAGGGCCGGATTCAGGGAAGTGACTTTTGTTATACTGGTGTTTGCCGAAGATCTGCGCTCACCTCATGATCTGTGTGTGAGCTGGACTCTCCTCCGCCACACCACTTACCCGTTTCACCTCTCCGCAAATGTTTGCATTGCACAATAAACCCTTGAAGAAATTCCTGCTTTGTCTCCTTTGTGTGGCTGAGACACTAATACAGTGCACCAAATGCTGCAGATATTTCCACTATTTTTTGCTCAAGAAATGAGAAATCTCCTCAAGAATGTAAAGCTTTTATTTGATGTCATTTTCTACGTAATAATTATTAATCCAATTATTATTTTTCACCATACAACAGAATGAATGCTTTAAATCATAATCTATGTTTAATATTTTATATAATGATGTATTCAATCATAGTGTAATATTTTATAGTAGAAAAATAGTGTAAGTTACAATTTATAAGCAGCTGCATTCAGGTTGGGCAATCTTTAAAACAGCAGGTGGCACTGTCTGAGAAAACAATAGGTCTGTAAGTGCAGGTCTGAGCATGCAGTTTGGTCTCTGGGCCTGCAGCTTCATAATGTTGACAAATTAACTAAAACACTTTTAGACAAGTCACAGAACATGGTTAGTTAGCCATAGATATGTATACAGAGATGCAGTATTATTGCCTATTTTTAAAACAAATTTGGGCAGCACGTTGGCGCAGTGGATAGCACGATCGCCTCACAGCAAGAAAGTCGCTGGTTGGAGCCCCGGCTGGGTCAGTTGGCGTTTCTGTGTGGAGTTTGCATGTTCTCTGTGTTTGCGTGGGTTTCCTTCGGGTGCTCCGGTTTCCCCCACAGTCCAAAGACATGCAGTATAGGTGAATTGGGTAAGCTAAATTGTCTGTAGTGTATGAGTGTGCAGTGGATGTTTCCCAGTGATGGGTTGCAGCTGGAAGGGCATCCCCTGCATAAAACATATGCTGGATAGGTTGGCGGTTCCTTCCGCTGTGGCGACCCCAGATTAATAAAGGGACTAAGCCGAAAAGAAAATGAATAAAACAAATTTGGATTTTAATATTGAATAAGTAAATGCTGAACTAATTAATAAATATGGTAACACTTTACAATAAGGGTGTGTTAGTTAATGCATTAGTTAACATGAATTAACTTTATCACATTACTTATTATGTGATAAATAATAAGCTATTATTTATTTATTTATTTTTTTAATGTTAACATGTTTTTAATGTTTTTTTAATGTATTTTTTTAATGTTAACAAAACATATTAATGTGTTTAATACAAGTAATACATAAATGGACACATTAATATATGTTTAGTTTACATATTAGATTTAGTATTGCTGAATAAATGTGGTGTTCATTGTTGGGTCATACTATCTATTCCATGAACAAATGCATTAATGTGTGAATAAACATTAACTAATTGTAAAGAGTAACTATACACTGTAAAAAATTTAATGACGAAGTCAAGACAATTTTTTTATTTATTGATTTTTTTTTTTTCTTATTTTAATAAGTTAATCAGGTTTCAACATTTATTTTTTTAAGATATACAAAGTTTAACTTTTATATTTTTTGTCAGTTTGATTGATCAGCAATCAGTTTGATTTGATTTAGTCAGATTTATTATTACAGTGTAAAGTGGTGCATTAGAATGTTAACATTAACAATGTAAATATGTAATTCTGAATAATAGTCATTGTTCACCATTAGTTCGTTAACTAATGTTTTAACATTGATGTCTAGTTAACATTAACAATGCGTAAGGAATGCTTAACAGATGTGTTGTGCACTGTTAATTCATGTTAGCTAATGCATTCTTAAATTAACTAATACACCCTTATTGCAGTGTTACCATAAATGTTGCACAAGTATTGTTCATTTTTAGTTCATGTTAGTAAATACATTAACCAATGCAACCTTAATTTAAAGTGTGACCAGAACTTAGTTTAAAACAATTTTATCAAATAAATTTTTTAATTTAATCAAATGTATTATATTTAATCTTGCTCAACAGGACTAATTTCACTAAAATTACAATTTAAGTATTTCACCATAGTATAAGAGGTTTACCAAGACATCACATATTGTGTACAAATTGTCATGATAAACGGTATGAAATGACAAAAATAATCAATCACTGGGAGAAAATATAATCAATAAATGTATTTTAAACAAAGAAATTAAGTGTTTCTTTTATTCCATTTTAAAACATCTACATCATCAACATTTTTAATTTATGGCTTTTTAATCAGAAATTGCCATGCCTCAATAACCGTCAGTAAAGAACAAAAAGTAATTATAGCTGATTCATGCGTATTTCCTTGGATGAAATGTGCTCTACTGTTTACACAGAAACAAATGGAAATCATTTGTGTTCAACAGGCAGTTTAAAATGATAGAACAGTATAGCAGAACAAAATTAGATCTGGCTTTCAATAAATAATTCTCCTTTTTGCTTTGTTTGCTTGCATGCCACATAGTTGAAATCAGTTTTAGTTATGAAGTCAGTATGCTGATCCAACATCTGTTAGAAAAGCTAGATAAGGTTATTTAAGGCAAGAATAATTTGCACTTGCATTAACACTAACTGTTTATTTTAAGACAATTAGGTGAATCTCAATATCAACATGGTCAGATGAAGTGACAACTTTGCAAACAGTGGTAACCCATTTGAAAGCAGAGATGATTGTGCTGAGAGAAAAATGTGAAGACATGCCAGGAAAAATGAAAAGATGCAACATTAGGATACTGGACAGATGGATCAAGTTCTACGATGTCGGTGTCGAGGCTGCTAAGGTAATCGCTACTGCTGTAAAAAGATGTACTTGTGGATCGCTCACATAGAAGTCTTGCACCAAGACGTTTGGACGATAAGCCACGGGCCATCATGGCTAAACTTCATTATTACCAAGACTGTATCGAGGTACTGAGACACATGCGGAGTTGTGATTACTAAAAGAACGCAGTGACAGATGAGTCTTCGCACTGATCACATGGGCCAGCCTGTACACCAGCCGGTGACCTTCTCACACCTGCAGCTTCTCCTCGATGGACGTCCAGCATTCTTCAGCCTCCGGTGCCTAGATTGCAGCTCTGCATTGGAAGTTTGGCCAGAGGAGAAATGGTCACGCCCAACTGAGCCTGGTTTCTCTGGAGGTTTTTTTTTTCCCGTTTTTTTGCAGCTTATTTAGTAAGCTCGACCTCAGAAGCGCAAACAATCTAATTCGTATCCAGGAAGGGGACAAATAAAAAACAGCATGCGCATGCAGTTTGCATAAGGTTGTCACCCTCTTGCATAATTCTTTATATGTATGCAATACTTACAGAAAAGTACATCGTAAACTTAATATACTTATGTGGTTCTTTGCGTTTTGAATATCTTGATGTTACCCTCTTATTACCCAAACATTAAACTTTGTTCCTTTGCACTGTATAGAAAAGTACACCGTAAATTCAATATACTTACGTGGTACTTTGCGTGTTGCATATCTGGTTGTTACCCCCAAGCATTACAGTTTGTTTCCTTATACCTACACATACGTTCTTTATACTTATACTATACTTACAGAAAAGTGAACCATTATTTCATTGTGCTTAAGCGGTACTTTACAGGTTGTAAACTAAAACAGGTCAGTTGGCATTTCTGTGTGGAGTTTGCATGTTCTCCCCGTGTTGGGGTGGGTTTCCTCCGGGTGCTCCGGTTTCCCCCACAAGTCCAAATTTTGGCCAATAAATCACAATGGAACTGTTTGTGAATGCCACTTGTAGTTCAACATTTAGTACAGTTTTCACAAAACCATGTTTTCAAAAGTGTGTGTTTTTAGAAGTCCAAAACACTTATGTAAATAAAGAGCCAAAAATACCCGTTTTCCCATTTTTGTGCGTCATGTAAATGCATTCAGTTTATATGTAGTAACAAATTTCTATTATTGGCTGCCAACAGCTTCTTCTTTAATTAATTCTTTTAAGAATTTAGCATCTAAAGCCTGATTCAGCATGTAGAATCGGCATCAGCTGTAGGCAACAGAGAGCACTCTGATTGGCTGTTCAGCTATTTTTCATTGCACCATTTTTATTTAATAAAGAGCACAGGAAATACAATTTTAAGTAACAAAACCAAGCAAAACAATGCAATTCAAGATGTAACAGCTATGGATTTTCAGACATATATCTGCATGAGCAAATCCCTCTGTGGTGAGAGAGACGTATTGTAAAAATGTTATGCAAATGCTGCTTTGTTTACAGTTTGCATGTGTGCAGCACTAGATCTGGTTTTCATTTGTGGATTGACAATATAGATAATGCCATCTCCAGGTAAGGAAAAAGCATCCCCTTATAGAGATGTAGAGCATACATTCTTGTTTCTTGGCTGTTATTTATTTGGTGTATTCATGCACAGCTTTTTGCACAGACTCTAATTTGACACTGGCATGGCATGTCTTAAATGTGAATATCAAGGTTTATCAAGTTGTTCACTTGAGTTGTTTATTTTTTAGGAAAAAAATGCTCCTATCATCTAGGGTTGTCATGGAACTAACATTTCAGTATTCAGTACCAATACCAATGAAAATACCACCCCCTTCAAATGTTATCATTCGATTGAATGGACATTATCAGTGTTTATCAGCTGATAGATATGGGCCAGTAGGAGCCTTCTGCGCCTGACTACTGGTAGGCTCAGAAGGCTGTTTTCATCCTTTAACATGGTTAAGCTATACTAATAGAGAAAACTCCAGATCTAGATCTGTTTTTACATTACTGTGACGGTTGGTATGGGTAGACATTAATAAAATACAATTAATGGGAAATTTAAGAAATAATATAAATAATTATTGTGGTTAATCAGATATACTAATAGAGAAGACTCCAGATCCAGATCTGTTTTTACATTACTGTGACAGTTGGGTTTAGGGTTGGGGTAGACGTTAACAAAATACAATTAATGGGAAATTTAATAAATAATATAAATAATTCTCGTTAACCTCTGGCCGCAGCCTTATGTGATCTATAGCTGATTAACCATGTTGTAAGATGATAACAGCCTTCTGAGCCTACTAGTAGGCGCAGAAGGCCCCTACTTGTCTATATCTATCAGCTGATAATTCTTATTCAGTCGAGTGATAACATTCTAATCAGCTGGAAAATACACACTTCTCTGTACAAAATTTAGTAACAAAAACAAACAAACAAAAAACATACTAATTAACCAACCCACTATATTTAGTAACAAAGTTGAGCAACATTTAAATGGTCACAAGATTTTTTATTATTTAAAAGGTTTTTGAACATGTATGAATAAAAAAGTTCTGCTAAACATCAATCAAATGTTTCTATAAAGACAGAAATAGCATCAATCACATTTAATTAGTCAGAAATTGTTTTAGCATAGACCTAGTTTAAGAAATAAAATAAGAAAAATAAGTTGCAAAATAGTACAATTAATTATAGTTCAAAAATACATTTAATTATAATTTTTTTATAAACATCATAGAATTAATTCTCTCTAGAATTAATAATTAATTTAAAACTCAAATTAATTCTCTCATTTAGCAGAAAGAAATGTATTATTATTATTATTATTATTATTATTATTAATTTATTTATTTTCTTTTCAGCTTATTTGCTTTATTAATCACAGCGGAATGAACTGCCAACTTATCCAGCATATTTTTTACGCAGTGAATGCCTTTCTAGCTGCAACCCATCACTGGGAAACACCCATACACACTCATGCACACACATTCACAACATACAATTTAGCTTACTCAATTCACTTATAGCGCATGTCTTTGGACTTGTGGGGGAAAGTCCTTGTGGGTTGAGCACCCAGAGGAAACCCACGCGAACACTGGGAGAAATGCCAACTGACCTAGCCTAGGCTCGAACCAGCGACCTTCTTGCAGCACCGCCAATCGCCATGCTTTTACTTCGCGCAGCTTAATGCATAGAACTGACCCAACCAGGTCCTCGGTACTATTGATGCTTAAGAAAACCTAGAACCATGTTGATTTTTTTTTTTCTTTAGTACCGACTTGGTACTGAGTACCAGTTCTTTTGACAACACTACTACCATATCTATTGTATGTTTGTATGTGTGTGTGTGTGCGTGCGTGCGTGTTTACTGCATGTGGGCCCTGTTGTTTGAACCTGAAGTTATCTTTACACAATGTCCACAATGATGTGTTTGCAGACTCCAATGCCTCCGAGCATTAGGTGAGCAATGATTAACTGCAAACCATGGGGTTTGATGAAATGGGTGGACCCTCAAAAGCCAGTGTCAGGGAAGAGGTTGGCCACATACTGTTTGGATCATTACACCACCTGAGTCCAGACCTCTGCTACCAGCCTGATTTATGGCTTCCAGCAGCCCAACCAACCAATAGAGTTGTCCTATCCTACCCAAACCGAGAATCATCCATCTTGGGTCATGAAGTCAGACTGCTTTGCAGTACTGTACATCTTGTTGAGCTGTGTTGGCCTCTTCAGTCCTAATCTCACTCCATGATTTAATGGGCACATTAAGGGCAGGACTCAATACAGTATGGTAAATTACTGCAGGCCTGTCATGAAGATAAAATTAATACAGCAGCAAATTTAGAGGTCCCACCTGATTACCACACCATTCTGAGAATTCATGATGCTAGTGCAGGCAATGTTATAGGTCATAGCAATAGTTTAGACCAAAAAAATGCCATCATTTACTCACACTCGTTGTTTCAAATGCGTGTACTTGAATAATATATTTATGTTTTTTTCCCCTATACAGTTACAGTGGATGGTAAGCAACTGACTGTAAAGCTACAATAAAAAAACAACAATAATCAATATAAATATGTTAGACAAGTATGTCTTGTTTTGCATTTACACTTTCATCTTTGTTTAGTGAATGAAGCTGCTGGCTTACGCTTGAAAACTATAGCATTGCAGGGCAGCACGGTGGCGCAGTGGGTAGCACAATCGCCTCACAGCAAGAAGGTCACTGGTTCGAGCCCCGGCTGGGTCAGTTGGCGTTTCTGTGTGGAGTTTGCATGTTCTCCCCGTGTCTGCGTGGGTTTCCTCCGGGTGCTCCGATTTCCCCCACAAGTCCAAAGACATGCGCTATAGGTGAATTAGGTAAGCTAAATTGTCCATAGTGTATGTGTGTGAATGAGTGTGTGGGGATGTTTCCCAGTGATGGGTTGTGGCTGGAAGGGCATCCGCTGCGTAAAACATATGCTGGATAAGTTGGCGGTTCATTCCGCTGTGGCGACCCCAGATTAATAAAGGGACTAAGCCGAAAAGAAAATGAACGAATGAATATAGCAATGCACTGAAAAAAAGTGTATCAAGTTTAAACTGACAAGGCATTAAAATGCATGCAGATTAATGTACAGTAAGATAAATAAATGTACAGTAATATATTTAAAAGGACTGCAGCATCATGAATACTTTGATCAGGCCAATGTAAGAGATTTTTGTCATTTTGATGAAACATGTCATTCATTCATTCATTCAGCTTGGTGAATTATCAGCAGTAGCCACAACAGAATGAAACGCCAACTACTCTGGCCTATGTTTTACACAGCACACCCTTCCAGCTGCATCCCAATATGGGCCCTATGGGAAACACCCATAAACTCTCCCATTTACACGCACACACACACACACACACACACACACACACACACACACACACACACACACACACACACACACACAACAGCCAATTTAATTCATCCAATTTACCTATACCACATGTCTTTGGACTGTGGGAAAACCGGAGCATGAGAGGAAACCCACAAGGACACAAGGAGAACATGCAAACACCACACAGAAATGCCAACTAGCCAGGACTTGAATTAAAAAGTATATTTTTCATTTGATACAGATGATCTTTATATTTCATGTGATTTCAATGAATAGAAATTAATTAAGACATTTATTTTCTTTTTTCTGTTTAGAATATAACTGAGCATTTAATTGTCATGTATAATGGATTTACAAAGAATAAATAGTCCTCACTTTAGATTAGGTCACAAAACTGCATTTATTAACATACAAGGTAACTATTACTATATGACAAGTCATACATAACTATTACTATAAACTATATTATTAACAGAACACTGAATAATAAGACATATAAATGTTAATTTTAGTTTATTAATCATTTACTTACGCAGTCTGAATGACCTTAAGAAAAAACACCAACTATTCTTAAATAACTGGTTTGTAAATAATGCAATACTTAATGTAGTAATGACAAATATGTCATTAACAAGGCATGAAAACACAATCATTAAGCATTTTTTACATGTAGTAATGAGTCAAGAATACAGCATTTGTAGCTGTATTTATAAACTTCTTACTAATATCTATTAATGCTAATAAGTCAAGAATACAGCATTTGTAGCTGTATTTATAAACTGCTTACTAATATCTATTAATGTTGAGTTAATTCTTAACAAATAATAGATTGCTTAACAAAAAATAGATTTTTCTCGATTGCTCAAACACAATTTCTGAACACATGCTTCATTTGTTTTTTCACCATTATACACAAACCTCATCTTCAAGCACTATTAACAAAACCTCTGACTTCTCTTGCTAAATGAAACTTTTGCCTCAAATAGTTTTACCTGTATTCAAAATCAAGCACTGCTCTCAAATAATAAACAGAGTGATCAAAATTATATACTTTATCAAGCAGCCAGTTAACAATACATCACAAAACAGAAAACACATTGTTCAAAATATATTTCTCAGGGAGAAATATATTTTTAATTTCAGTGTTCAGGGCCATAAGATTTGTTCATTGTACATCCTACAGCCTACGATGCACTGTACTACAGTATGCAATTCTAAAAGGGACAAAAATCAAAGATGGAAACGTGATCAATTTGCTTCTTGTCTTTGGGCTGAGTCTGGCCAGAACACTTTGTCGACATCACACGCAACGCAATATTGTCTCTCCTGAAGCAATGGGGGAAGAAGCCTCTTGTGTGCCGTATACAGCCCTGACATGATTCCTTACCTTTATCAACATATGCTAAATCTATGACTTGCAGCAGATCTACTCTGTAGGGTTTTCTAGCATACACTTTCCATAAAACTACTCAATTGGATTTAGGAAAGGAGAGTATGGAGGGAGGCCCAAGTTCATAAACTGCCCATTGAACTCATTCTCTCACATTGTTTCTTCTAACCATGCTTAGACACTCTCCTTCCAACCTTCAACAACCTGTTTGCTTATATCGGTTGTGTCACATTATTTGAAAATTATCAATTTTGAATGGTTGTGTTTAATCAATGACATGTTTTCTCTATTTGTATTTGATTGTTGCTACTTGTGTTTACCAGCATGGTGTCAGTGTTCTGTCCGTGTCATCTGTTGTTTTCATCATGTGATCCCTTTGTTCTGTCTTTTCCCGCCATGTTCAATGTTAATTCATCCTACCTGTGTTCATCCCTTGTCTGTCATTAGTTTAATTAGTGTCTATTTATACCCTTTCGTCTGTGTCCTTCGTCGTCGGCTATTTTGGTTTGTCTCGTCTCATCGTCGTTGTCCCGTCTGCCTGTTGAGTGTATCCATTTTTGTAACCCGTAAGTCTTTTGTAAATAAATCCGTCTTTTGTTTAATTCCGTGTTTCCTCTCATCATGTCATCGTCTACCCACAACGAGGTGTTACATAATACCGGACCCAAAAGTAGCGGCTGTTCTCACCCATTTTTCTTTTTATAGTCTTTTTTGCCATCAGTGTTTTATTTTTTCTCCCTCGTGTTTCCCTGGACCCCATCCACCTCCCTGTGTATCTTCTGGAGCAGGAGGAGAGCAGCCCTGAGGACCATATTCGAGCGACTATGAACAGCTTTCCAGGCGACGTGCTCTGCACGCCCATTATATCTCACAGAGCACGATCGTCCGAAGATGGTCCTCGGGGCAACATTGCCGCCTATATGGAGTGGACACTGGCGAGAAAAGATCGCTACTCACCGCCTTCCTGGAGGAAGATCTCGTCAGTGCCACTCCCGACCCAGTGACCAGCCAAGCAACACCATCCACCTGCAGGGAACACTTGCCAGAGCCCACCGCAGACAGAGAGCCACCCCCAGCTGATGAGCCATCGCCCCCTAGAGCGACAGAGCGGAATCACGCTGAGATGGAGGAGCTCGAGACACCGTCTGACCCGGTGTGTGAGCCGGCAACACCGCCGAAATGGGGAGTCCTGGCGGATACCCACGAGACCAGCGAGAGTCCCGCCCACCCCCCCTGTGCAGATGGACAGCGGCTGGACACTAGGAGGCTATTTACTGATTTCTGGGGCTATTATTTTAATCTTCCGCTGTTTCCAGACAGCAATAATCTTCCACTGTTTCCAGACAGTAATAGCCAACTGTTTCTAGACAATTTTTTAATTATCTTTCCGGATAAAAACCCTAGCTCCAGAGTCATGAGTAGCTTCCCACGGTCCCCCAGAACTGCAGCCAGTCAGCCAGCTCCAGCACTGCTGCAGTCAGGCAGCCCCCCAGCTCGCCCTCTAGCTCCGGAAATGGAGCTCGCTTGTGGGTGCTACCTGCCTGCGTCGCCCTCTGGAGGGTGTCGCCCAGCATCAGCTCCTGCAACCTCCGTGCTGCGGACTCCACCTCGGCCCTTCGACCCTAGGGCTCTGCGTTGGCTCACTCCTCCCTCATCTCCGTCGTGGGCTGTCCGCCCACCAGCTCCGCCAGGCTCCCTCGTCCCTCCGGCTCCACCTTGGTCAGTCGTCACCCTTCCTACGCCTCTGGACTCCACTCCTCCGGCTGCGCCTCATCTCACCATCCTACCGGTTGTGTTGAGCTCCTCCTTCCCTCCAGATGCGCCTTGGTCCCCTGTCACTCTGGCTCCGCCGCGGGCTTCCGGAACCCCGCCGTCGCCTTGCTCGGGTGAGCCGCCTGCTTCACCTGGCCCTCCGAGACCTCGGTGTCACCTACGCCCTACGGCTCTCTGTCCCTTCCTTGGGCTCCACCGCCATCAGCGCCGTCTCCCTCGGTCGGCCCCCTGGAGTTGGCAGCCACTCCTCCTCCATGGTCCCTCCCTTCCACATCCTTCTGGCTGTGTCCTGGGTCCTCCTGGTCCAGCTCCCTTCCTGTTCCTCCCTGAGACTCCTCCCTTGTACCCTCCCCTTCTACCCTCCTTCATCTTGTTGTTTCGTGTTGAAGGCGAGAGGACGCACCTTCAAAAAGGGGGGGGTACTGTCAGTGTTCTGTCCGCGTCATCTGTTGTTTTCGTCATGTGATCCCTTTGTTCTGTCTTTTCCCGCCATGTTCAATGTTAATTCATCCCACCTGTCTTCATCCCTTGTCTGTCATTAGTTTAATCATTGCCCTGTCTATTTATACCCTTTAGTCTGTGTCCTTCGTCGTCCGGTATTTTGGTTTGTCTCGTCTCATCGTCGTTGTCCCGTCTACCAGCAAACCAAGCATTACAGTAATCCAGCCTAGAAGTCATAAAAGTGTGAACTAGCTTTTCTGCATCTGAGATGGGTAGCATATTTCATAATTTAGTGATAATTCTCAGATGAAAGAAGGCAGTTTTTATGATATGATTTTCAAAAATTAAATTGCTGTCTAATATAACGTCCAGATCTTTTACAGTAGAGCTAATGATAACTTTGTATCCCTCTAATTGCAGGTTGAGTTAAAAATAATTCTGTTTTGTCTGAATTTAAGAGAATAAAATTGTTAGCCATCCAGTCTTTAACATATTGAATACACTCAGTTAGCTTAGACAGTTCAGATGTCTCATCAGGTTTTGTTAAAATATAAAATTGGGTATCATTTGAATAGAAGTAAAAGCTGATCCTGTGTCTTCTAATAATGTCTCCCAGGGGTAGCATGTATATTGTAAACAGCAAAGGGCCTAAAACGGATCCTTGAGGCACCCCATACTTTACTGGCCTGGTTTGTGAAAGCTGTCCATTTATATTGACAAACTGGTAACGGTCAGTTAAGTATGACTTAAACCATTGTAGAACCTGTCTCTGGACACCTGTAGAATTTAAGCGATCTATGAGGATACTGTGATTGATGGTGTCAAATGCAGCACTAAGATCAAGTAAAACTAATAACTAATAATAAATAATTATTTTCACTAATTCGGTTTCTGTACTGTGATGAGGCCTGAAACCCGACTGAAACACTTCAAAAACATTGTTCATCTGCAGAAAGGAGCATAATTGGCCAGCAACTAATTTTTCTAGTATTTTAGACATAAATGGACGATTTGAAATAGGCCTATAATTAGCTAAGTTGCTGGGGTCCAGTTGTGGTTTCTTAATAATAGGCTTGAAAGGATTTGGAACATGGCCTAAAGATAAAGAATAGTTCATAACATTAAGAAGAGGTTCTCCTACTACAGGTAGCAACTCTTTCAGTAATTTTGTTGGAATTGGGTCTAACATACATGTAGCTGGTTTAGAACCATTTATAAGTTTATCTAGCTCTTCCTGTTCTATCATTTTGAAGCACTGTAGATTATTTTGATTTAGTGGAATGTTTAATGAATCTGAAGTATGGGGTGGTGGGACATTTTGTTCCAAAGATGACCAATAGTGTTAAATAAGAATCTAGGATTGTTATGATTATTTTCTATCAGTTTGCAAAGGTGCTCAGCCCTGGCGGATTTTAGAGCCCTCCTATAGCTGGACATACTATCTTTGTACACGATTCTAAAGACCTCTAATTTAGTTTTTTTTTTACTTACGTTCCAGGGCTAGAGTTGCTGTTTTGAGAGCGCGAGTATGACTATTATACCATGGTGTAGTTTTATTCTCTCTAGCCTTTTTTAATTTAATGGGTGCCACAGTATTTAGTGTGTTAGTAAAGATATCATCCATACTGCTGGTTACTACATCAAGGTTATTTGCGTTCGTAGGTACATTTAGAAATAGAGAAAGATCAGGTAAGTTATTTGTAAATTTGTCCTTCGTGGATGGGACGATAGTTCTACCAGGACAGTATATCTGTGCAGATCTGCTAATTTCAGGTAAACACAGCTTATAAAATAAGAGGTAGTGGTCTGTTATATCATCACTTTGTGGTATAATGTCTACATCAATGACCTCAATTCCATGGGACAAAATTAGATCTAATGTATGCTTTAAGCGATGGGTTGGACCAACAACGTTTTGCTTTATCCCAAGTGATTGTAGTAAATCTGTAAACGTGAGCCCTAATGTATATTTAGCGTCATCTATGTGTACGTTAAAGTCTCCTGCAATTAGTATTTTATCAGTTTTAACTAGTAAGTCAGAAATAAAATCTGAAAACTCTTTTAGAAAATTGACATAGGGTCCTGGGGGTCTATATATGGTGATTAGAGCAAAAGATAACATCGTTTTTTTCATAATATCCGGAAGCATAACATTAAGTGCCAATACTTCAAAAGAGTTAAACATAAATCCATTACTCTGATTAACGTTAAGAATATCACTAAAGACTGATGCAACTCCACCACCACGACCAGTCTGATGAGCCACATGCTTGTATAAGAATCCTGAAGGACTTGCTTCATTTAAGCTGATATAGTCATTTTGTTTCAGCCAGGTTTCAGTGAGACAGAGTGCATTAAGATTATTGTCTGTTGTTATTTCATTTATGATAAGTGCTTTAGGTGCTGGTGACCTGATGTTTAGGAGACCAAGCTTTATAAAATGTCTATTTTCACTTTTTTGCAGTTTTTCTGGTTTGATTCTTAATTGTTTTTTTCTAGAGCACATAGTAAGTTTATTTCTTGATCTAATAATACGAGGAACAGACACAGTCTCTATGGGGTTAGCCAGGTATGCATTACTGTGATTTAAGTGTGACGAGCAATGGTCTATATGGCTAAAATGTGAATTTTCACTTACTAGTCAGACAGAACGAAGCATCCTGGAGACGTTGTCCGACAGTAGTTTAGCTCCAGCTCTGCTCGGGTGCAGACCATCAGGACAGAAAAGCCTAGGACGCTCCCAGAAAAGATTCCAGTTATTGGCAAAGAGCAACTTCTGTTCTTTACACTATGCTATGCTAAAAGCCATTCATTCAGAGCAAGAAGTCTACTGTACCTTTCATTTCCTCTGCGGTAAGTAGGAAGCGGTCCAGATACTATGATCTGCGTGGCGGGCGAGGTGCGTCAAACCGTCTCAATCAGGCTCCTGAAGTCCCTCTTTCTTCAGGATCTTCGTCTGCAGCAGCCCCATGTGGAGAACGACAGCTCTGATGCTCTCACCAGTGCTCAGGATAGCGGGTACCCTAGCAGAAACATCCTTAACACGAGCACCGGGAAAGCAGTGAGTGCGTATGTTGTTACCTTTAGTGGAAGCAGCACGGATGTGGTGAACGATGGAGTCACCGATGACTGCCACATGGCGACCCGTCTCGCAGAACGGGGCGAATCGGTTCTCCGTTGGCATCTTGAACACAGGAGAAGGAGACAATCTGCCCCGAGACCTAATATTCACCTTACGCAGCTGCACCCAGGGGCCAGGTAACCAGGTATCAGCGTTATCGACCCCTGGACAAATAGCATCTTTGGTGCGCTGGGACTGGACAAAGAAACACACGGGGTTGAGATGGACAGAGTGTTAAGATTGTATTGCACACTTACCTGAGATGAGCGAGCCGCAGTCCAGGGAACATCGAGCAGGGCCCGTTGTTTTTCGGAGCTGTGCCCGCTTCATCTCGAGATCGCGCATCTGGGTGTTCACTGCTTCCAGCTCCAGCTCTAACACCTCCACCGTTGCTTCTCCTGGACTCAAGGATAGACATGCAAGCAACATTGTACAGGTTAAAGTGCAAAGACAGTAAGTAAAGGAAGTCGGTAACTTTAGCTGGCTGGCGGTGCTATTGTATAAATGTATTAAGGGTTTGTTCACCCTTAATAGAAAAGACAAATACTAGCGAGTGGGGATGTATTTTATGATAAAAAAATGGAAATTGTGAATCTACGCGACAGAGCTCTAAACACACACAACGAAGCAACCGTAGCAGCAACAATCTAAGGCCCTTCTCCCTCGATCACTCAGCTTTGATGGCTGGCCAGCTCTAGGAAGAGTCCTGGTGGTTCCAAACATCTTCCACTTATGGATGATGGTGGCTACTGTGCTCATTGGAACGTTCAGAGCAGCAGAAATTTTTCTGTAACCTTTCCCAGCCTGATGACTAAAGAATCCTGTCGCGGAGGTCTACAGACAATTCCTTTGTCTTCATGCTTGGGTTGTGCTTTGACATGCACTGTTGTAAGGATGGTTATAATTCTCCATACTATCAAAAGCTGAAGACTGCTGTGAGACTCCATAAGATCAAACCGTGGGAACTGCCATGCAATAAAGCAATAAAACATTCTAATTTTCTGGGAGGATCTCGAGAAAGCCATCTGGATAGCTGAATCAACACCTCTCCTCAGGCACTCTTCCCCTCCCCAGTTATACGACCTGGGTCACAGAAAGGTTACTCAGGAATTGCCAGATTTCCAGGTTCTATGGTGAAATTATATAACTTAGAATTTGTGAATTGTAACCTGTCATGCTTGGTATCATTTTAAAGATCTCAGTGCGAGTATAAATGTGATCTCAGTTTTATCTTAGTATCACATACCAAAAATAGAGGATCTCAGATTTGGATAAATTATGTCCCCTTTTATGGGAGGAGGGTCTGAATAAGACCTTTTGTCAAGTCTTTGTCTTCTTTCATAGGTGTTACATGGCACCTAGGATAAAATCCCCAGACAAAAGGTCTTTGTGAAGTTTGGTTGATTTGAATTTACGACATCTTGGGTATTTAAGGAGAAGCATCTGTAATCAGATGAAACTTCCCACACAGTCTCTGTGTGTCTACACTGCCAGGTATGATGACTCTTTGACAATTGTTTTACAAATTGTTCTGATGCTTTATGCTGATCATGTTGTGTAATTATTTTGTATTTTTCCGTCATGTTTTAAATGTGATATGTTAATCAATTACTGCCTGGCAAATAAATGTTAAATTCTTGTTTAACTCTGATATCTCCTGAAATCACTTAAATCTAGTAGATTTGTTTAGGCTGATGTTTCCGCAAGCCTACGACCAGGATTAGTCATACATTCAGGCTCAATGGATGGAGCATAGGCACAGCATTAGAGACCTGTTGATTTCTGACAATCACTGACTTAGTATGATATAATCTAGTGGCTAAATCAAACTTTCTTTATGTATGAGCAAGCATGGGGCAGCCTAATATTACTTAAAGGAAATTAGTTTACAGTTATATCCTCCATCTAAGAACCACAACTGGCAAGGATGTGTCTGTGAGCAGATGTAACTGGCCAGCATACTGACTCTAAGCGACTTCGGGTAAACGACGAACCATTAACTGAAAATAAGGATTTATTGGGTTAATCAATCTAAATTAGATCTAATCACAACCTATAAGGTGATCGGCTTAAATTAGATATATCTAAACTGAAATTATTAAGAATTGGAGTCAGATAAGAATAAGGGTAAAAATTTAAAAGGGTAAAAAACAAAAGTTTAATAACTTCTATTGATCTGTTTGTAACAGCTAGTCGAGAAAAGACTGACACGCAGAATACCTTCCCCCACATCCGTGGGAACCATCATTCAACATCTGAGCCATTGGGTGGGGCTTACACTGCAACCCTGAGACCTTATATAGACAGGTGTATGCCTTTTTAAATTATATCCAATCAACTGAATTTACCACAGGTGAACTCCAATAAAGCTGCTGAAACATCTCAAGAATGATCAGTAGAAACAGAATGTACCTGAGCTCAATTTAGAGCTTCATGACAAAGGCTGTGAATACTTATGTGATTTTTCTTTTTTTGTCTTTTTTTTTATAAATTTGCAACAATTAAAAAAAATATTTTTTTACATCGTCATTATGGGGTATTGTGTGTAGATTATATATATATATATATATAT